>CM062810.1:809890951-810490951 GCA_031772625.1 Pinus tabuliformis
TTCTCTGCTTATACACACCATTGAAGGGTGTGTATTTGTGGCATACCAATGTACTTCAACACTGTAACATCCTCATTTTCTGTAAAGACCTTTATAACTTTAGCAACCCAAAATGGATAGCCTTTGTGATCTCCATTCTAGCATTGCAATCATGCAACCCTCCTTAATATCATGTACTAAACCCCCTAAATCTTCCATGGCTTCACGGTGCACGAGATTCTTCTGGAACCAATATACATCTCTGTTTCCATTGCCTGTGAAGAATTAATAATACCTTGAGTTTGTTTTGTTCAACAATGTTTACTTCCTCTTGTTCATTCGACACATTTTGTGGCCAAAAAAAGATTTTTCAAAGGTATATCTTCATTGGTTGTTGTTGAAATGATATCACTTTGATTATTGAAAAATGACTCCCACCAAACTGAATCAGCAATGTCAAAGTACTCATATGTATATCTAATACATTTTTTAATTTCTTCTAGGCAATCAGAATAATTTATATGTCTATTATGTCTGCGTGCATTCTGAACTTCACCAATTGATTGTAATAACAATATTTTTGATGCAAATATTGGACGATTTGGAATGAACTTCAAAAATTGCAAACCTGATGATGGTGCCCATTCTGTAGTAGTTGAAAACATCTTGCCCCATATTAGTGTTTTCCCATCAATTTTTTTTATACGAAATTGATGTTGGAAGCTAATATCATTAAGTTGTTCAATGCATTTCCCCTCACCATATGATCCTATAATAAACCTTCGCATGTCAAGAGTTTCTTCCAACACTTCAAAAGCAGGCTCTCGCATGTATGATTTCTTAATACATTTAATTAGTGATGGCAAGCTCCCAACTTCCTTCCTCCTCAATGTGACTGAAAAATGACTGAACATCTGATCAATATGGTCATGAGTGTGCCCAACAAGAAGGAAACCAACCTTTACCTTTTGAAAAATTCTCAATTCAACAAGCATGTTCAGATACCCGAAAACAACCTGATTTTTGTTTTCACGGCAAGTGTTGTCCAATTGTAGATACAAAACTTCAGGAAGATTACCAGACCAATGAGAAATCACATCATGAATTATGGTTATGGTCAGATTTGCATCATTATGAATATTTGGAGCTGTGAAGTACACCCTTGGCAACATTTTCCCATTGAAGACCATACAACCAACCAAGTGAAACTGAATAAAATTTCCTCTTGTAGATTTTTGGGTGTGCGAACAAAATGTGGTAAAAGTGTTTTCTTCTGGTCCATACCGTCAATTATCAAACCCAAATATTTATTTGGATTATCATAACACTTCTTTCGATGCTTGTACAACTTCTTCCTTTCATTTGTTTGTTGTTCGCGATGCTCCTGAAGTTCTTTGACAATTAAATCTACACAACATAAAAGAAATTCATTAAGAAATATGTTTTCATAGTTGATGACTATACGATTTTGAAAATAAAAGTTATGAACACTTACCTCTTTCTGAGCCTTCACATTTGTCCCTTTTTGATTTAAGAGAAGCACATGTACTGCAAATACCCATCCTTGTCTTCTTAGGAATACGAACATTATTGAATTCTTTCTTCCATATCTTCACAAAATATTGATATGTAATAAATTGGCCCTGTCCCTCAGCACTTTCCTATTCTTTGTATAAGTTATAGATTTCTCGTCGTCTTGAAAAATTATCTGAATATGTATTGTCTCTCTATTTGGCATACACTCTCCATGCTTTGAAAAGAAATCTTTCATCCATGACATTGCAGTATTTGATAATGGCCCAAACTGTCTTTTATAACGTACTTCTGAATAAAATGTGGGATCCTTTTCCAAATTTTTCTTGAATTCTCGAGAGACGAAAATTCCCAATTGAATGAAACATTTTGAAAGCTTTTCTACACAATAATAAATTCCTAATATGATAATCATAACCTACAATGTAGATTGCATGCAGCCAACTAAAAATGAGTTTTGCATGCTTTTATTCATTGACAAATACCTCTTCCTGCTTTCTAATGCAAATGTGAAATCCATACGTTTCAAGCAATTTTTTTGGCAACATTCACTTGAAATGAGAGCGCTGATAGAACTTCTTCTCGTCAGATATTCTGCTCTACCCCTTGTATAACTAGAATAGTTTGCATTGATACGAAAAGGTCTGCTCCTACTCCTCGATACAATATTTCTTGGCAACATCTCCATCATTGGATCAACACTGCTGCTCTCATCCTGTTCTTCATCACTGCTGCTCTCATAGTCCTTAGAATCAGGACTAAGAGGAGATTGTGATACTCCAATCTTTTGAAAATCATCATCCCGCGCTTCATCACTGCTGCTCTCATAGTCCTTAGAATCAGGACTAAGAGGAGATTGTGATACTCCAATATTTTGAAAATCATCATCCCGCGCTTCATCACTGCTGCTCTCATAGTCCTTAGAATCAGGACTAAGAGGAAATTGTGATACTCCAATCTTTTGAAAATCATCATCCCGCACTTCATCACTATTGCTCTCATAGTCCTTAGAATCAGGACTAAGAGGACATTGTGATACTCCAATCTTTTGAAAATCATCATCCCGCGCTTCATCACTACTGCTCTCATAGTCCTTAGAATCAGGACTAACTGGACACTTTGACACTCCAATCTTTTGAAAATCATCATCTTGCGCTTCATCACTGCTGCTCTCATAGTCCTTAGAATCAGGACTAACTGGACACTCCATTCTTTTGAAAATCATCATCCCGCGCTTCATCATCGCTGCTCTCATAGTCCTTAGAATCAGGACTAACTGGACACTTTGACACTCCATTCTTTTGAAATTCATTATCACACTCATCATCATTGCTGCTCTCATAGTCCTTAGAATCAGGACTAACTGGACACTTTGACACTCCATTCTTTTGAAAATCATCATCCCGCGCTTCATCACCGCTGCTCTCATAGTCCTTAAAATTAGGACTAATTGGACACCGTGACACTCCATTATTTTGAAATTCGCCATCATGCACATCAAAGTTGCTGCTCTCATAGTCTTCAGAATTAGGACTGAGTGGACACCATAACCCTCCATTCTTTTGAACTTGACCATCACTCTCTTCAAAACTGCTACTCTCATAGTCCTCAGAATTAGGACTAAGTGGACATCGTGACACTCCATTCTTTTGAACTTCACCATCATGCTCTTCATCACCGCTGCTTTCATAGTCCTTAGAATCGGGACTAAGTGGAAGAATTGACTTTCTATTCATAGTGGAAGAATTCCCGCTATATTCATCAATATGAATAGAGTTGTTACGCGATGAAGATGTTGATGGTGTATAAACCGAAACTTCACCATCATAATAATCCATCCCTTTCAAATAGAATATGTTGAATGATACAAATGGAGTCTCCTAAGAATATTATATAGCTTAAAGAATGAAATATTCCCTCCAAAATTATTCCCTCCAAAAATTTTCGCGAAAATATTTCCCTCCAAAAATTTTCGCGAAAATATTTCCCTCCAAAAGTTTGTTATATTTATTTACCTTTATTATTTTATTCTACAATTCATTGAAAAACATAAACTAATTTTTTTTATGAAATCAATCACTGAAATTCAAATTGTAAACAACAACTTCTATATTAATTATTGTAATAGTTAAAGTATATAAAATTTACCAAACAACTAATTTTTTTTTAATCCCACATTCAATCCATTGTAAAATAACTCTACAATATTCGCTCTATAATAATTTAAAACAAATTATAGTTAAAGTATATAATATTTACTAAACAACTAATGTTTTTTTTTTAATTTTTATAATATTCTAAAACAAATTAATCTCACATTCAATCCATTGTAAAATAACTCTACAATATTCGCTCTATAATAATTTAAAACAAATTATCCCACATTAATCGTACAAAAAAACATCTTCGTATTTTCACTTATATATTAAATTTCGTTATCACTATTACTTACCTCACATCCAGGTTTTCTGAAGTTCGTTGAAAGACGTGAATTTGTGGAGTAGCTATATTGCTATCAACAACATATTCAACGAAGAATTATCGCAATTGAAAGGTAAGTTCAATATTTTTTTCAAAATTTTCATATTAAATTTATTTAACGTCGCAGAAGATTTTTTTTTTTAAATTAATAATTTTTCCAAGCCCCTAATTCCCATTCCCCTCCAATCTCAACTCCTCCCCCCCTTCCTTAACACCGGCCCCATGTGCCCCACCCCCTAACTCCTTCCCCGTGCCCACTTACCCACCCTCCCTTCTGCCCCTAGGGTAGGGGGATGGGGAGGGTGGGGTACGGTAGGGGGGGGGATAGGGGTAGGGCGCGGGTAGGGTGTAGGGGAGGGGATAAGGGTTTTGGGGGGGGGGGGGGGGGGGGGGGGGGCTAGGGCGCAGGGATGTTGGGGGTGAGGTAGCGGGGCGGGTGGTGTGGGGAGTGGTGGGCGCAATGGGGAGGGGCGGCCGCGGGGAGGTGTTGGGGGTGTAGGGGGTTTGGGGGCGGGCTGTAGGGGGTTTTGGGGCGGGGGTGTGGGGGACGATAGGGGGTGGGGTGAGGGGCGGGGAGGGAGGAAGCTTAGGGGGTTGTGGGGGGCACGTGGGTAGGGGCTCACCCATACTTGCCTAAATGTCTACTTAGCCTCATTATCCCTCACCTGACCTCCCGCTCACCCATCGACCCGCCTGCCCGTTAGAGGTGGTTGGGAAATTCTGATTATACAAATAAAAAATTTATGGTATATTTTTGTTATTAATTTATGTTAATATGTTTTTTTATTTACTAATTTATGTGTTTTTTTTTTGGAAAATGGCATCAAGGAAAATTTCTATGAATCTTTCTAGACCAAAGAGTCTTAAAGGTGTATCTTCAAAAAACATTGGTGAATGAACTCCATCTGAGCTCATGCCTACAAATATTTCAAGTGCTTCAAGTGATAAGAAGCTAATCTTAGATTGGAAAAGTTCAAAAGAGGTGAAATTTCCATCAAGAGTCTGGTATGTGAAAGAAAGAGAGAGCACAACTGTGAATATATATCTATACATTGATATATCCCAAAATAATGAAAATTTGGAGGTGATGGGAAGAGTCATAGATATGTGTTCGGTAACAAACACTGAAGTTGTTTACGTACTTACAAAAGCTCCCAAGTCACATGAAAGGATTAAATACTGACTATCATATTCATTATATGACACGAGAGAGGTATCTACAAAGTTGTGTAAACAAATCGTAAATGAGATGACACGAAACATCGTAAGTATTGTTATTTGTATTTTTATTTTGCGTTTTGAAAGTGTCTCGCTATATTTTTTTAACTTTGTTTATATTAACATATGATATTTTGTTTGGCAGAATTTTGTTGAAAGCTGTTCAATTAGGTTGGGAGGAATTCATTACATAGAGAATGATATCATGAAAGTTGTCAGCCATTTTTACTCAGTGTCAGAAGAAGATATGGAAAACATGGAAAATGTAGTAATTGATGATGCTACAAAACTACATCCAAAGAATCAGAAAAAAGGCCTCTGGTGGATAAATCTAGCAAGGGTAAACAAGTCACTTTTGAGGACGATGAAGTTGAAATTGACAATGAAGCATATGTTGCCATTACTGAAGATGACATTGGAACTGAAGAAGGTCGTAAAAGACCAAAAGTAACAATGCCCAAGAATAGATCTCTTGAGAATGTTATGACGAAAAAAAGTAGAGTTGAAGATCTTGAAGTAGTCATTACCAGCAGTCAAGAACCTAGTGAAACTTCAAAAGAAAGCAGAGAAATCATTACACCAGGAGCTGATTTAGATGATGGCATAATCAAAACAAAACAAAATGCCATTCGACAGAATTTGACAAAGAGAAACTTAATTGATGGTGTTCGTACATTTCAGTTAAATGTCAGACAAACCTATAAGGCAAGTGAAGGACAATGCCAATATCAAATCAGAAAGCCACATCATCTGCATGTTCACAACTTGAAGACATTGATGAGGTACAATCCATATGGTCATGTGGTTAGTTATGTGCTTCTTGTTGATCCACTTCAAGTTCCCAACAAAGAAGCATTTGATAAGTCAAAATGTTTTGAATACAATTATTATGTGCTTGGGGGGAACCATTCTGTTGAAGCTCAAAGACAATTGATGGAGGAATATCCTAATAACCCACGTTTTGAAACAATGAAATGTGTCATTTATGCTGGTTTAAATGAAATAGAAGCAAAGTTAGTGGCATTGGATGATAATTCAGATAATGAATATAGGATGTCTATGACTTTGATCCAAAAGGTTAGATTTATTCATAGTGAATTCCTAGAAAAATGTGGTGGGGATAAGATAAATATTACTGCAGATTTCTGAAAGGAATGTTGTATGGAAATAGGCTATCAAATTAAAGAGAAAACCAATTCAAAAGGTGGAAAAGGCAGCAGATATAGCGATTTATTCAGAGGTATTGATAACATTTTCCAATTGGCATTTAGAACTGGAGATATTTGGAATTTGATTGATGACATTTTTAGCATGTGGGAAGACATTGGCATTAAAAACCAGAGGGTCAAAAAGTCTAAGCCATTGATATGTAGCAACAATAAATCAGCTCCTGAACTGAATCAACTTCCAGACGATATGACCATCACGCCTTGGAGGGCGATGCAAGGAGTGAAAGATGAAAAAATTGTCAAAACAATATTATCTCGTGTGAGGTCAGGGGAATTATCATTGGAAGAAATGTCTGAAGAATTTCAAAAGTAAGTTTTCTGAATTATTTTTACTTATTTCCAGGATTATAGTTATCTTTTAAATAAAACATGTTGTTATTGGTAGTATTTGTTATACACATCATTATATTAACTTTTTCTTACTTTATCTATGCAGTCACAAAGTTTACATGAAAATTCAGGAACAAATGGTTAAACTGTTGAATGAAGATAGTTGGGATGATGTTGTACGCAACTATCCAGATTCAAGTTCTACATCAACATTAAAAGCTTTTTATCTTGCATTTAAAAAGGTAACTTGATTTATACATTTAGTTTTAATCATTTGTGTACTATTTTTAATTTAAAACTTACACATACATTTGTTTGTTTGGTAAAAGATGAAGAAAGAAGATAATGGAGCACCAGATAGTTTCAAGACTTTTATTGAAAAAATAAAGATTGAAAGACTGGGAAAGCAACGTATTAAGAATGTTTTACTTGATCCAACTCTTAATCATTTCATTTGGAATGGGCTAGACACTATTCAATATCAAGTAATACAAGGCGACTGTGAAGACATTGCTAAACTCGTACCAAAAAGGGATTATGCCTTGGTTATTGCAGATATTCCCCATGGTTTCAATATTCCAAACATTTACTATGATAGTGACCCTTATACTTATCAAGCTTTTAATAAAGTGGTGGCGGGATTTATGGAAGTGACGTCATCACCATTATGGAGATTTGTGACATTTCATTCAGACACACAATTGGCAATGGTATTGTCAAGCTTCAACGGGAAATCAAATTCAAGGATGCAGCTTACATGGTAAGATGTTTAAAGGTATATTTGATTAATGTTGAAAAATTCATTTATGTACAAGTTAATTGAACTTTTACTATTTTATGTTACAGGAAAAAGTCAAATCTTCTTAACAATGAAGACCAACAATTTATAAATGACTGTGAGTTCATTCATATTGATAGTTGGGCAAAAGATGATAGCCGTATGTCTATGATTTTTAATTGGGTGGAGAGAAAGAGTCATAGCCAAATACTGAATTATGATGCTGTTGTGAGAAAACTAACATATGAAGACAAAGAAACGAAAGGAGAGATAGATAACATTTATTAGAAACCACAATTATTGATTAAGTATCTTATAGACATATGTTCAAATGAAGGAGATTGGGTTCTAGATTTATTTTCTGGCTCAGGTAGGTTTTGCCACATGGAATTGAATTTCAATATGTTCTTTTTTTTAATTAATATGTCATTATACTAATTTACTTCATTATTTTTTTGTGCTTGATAATTAGGTACAACACTAGCATGCTGCCTTCAAAAAGGAAGAAATTGCATTGCAATTGAGAAAGATCCATTACAATGCAGTTTCATTCAGCAAAGAATTAATGCTCTTCAATTTCTTCCAGATGAAATGCAAGAAATTGGATTGAGGAAAGGGGACTTTAATGAATCACGTGTGGCAAAAAAGGCAAAGGAACCCCAACCACCATTACATGGAATGTTTGGAAAGACATATATTGGGAGATTTGCAGACATCAAAGACCCATTAGAAGAGGAAATTGCGCAAGAGGAAGCAGAAAATATTGTGAAAGATGACAATGATGAAACTCTAGAGGACGAAGAGTTTGGATTCCGTGACATTGTTGATTAAATTTGAGTTATACCTGGAAATCAAGCTTTGCAATGTTTTGACTCTGACATTTCATGAAAAGAATAATCAATGAATTAAAGTTGTTATGTGTTCAATATTTGTAATTTGTGATTTTCGCATTGATTTTTAAGTTAATTATTAATTTTTGAAAAAAAAGTTGTTATTATTATTTTTTTGACATGAAATTCATAAAAAAAACTATTATTTGTCCATTTTTAGTTAATATTTTTGTATAAAAATTGTGATTTTGACATGTTAATTCTAGCAAAAAATTATCAAAACGTTTAGTTTTTTTGTTATATTTATGTTAAAAATGGTTATTTTTATGTCCATTGTTAAAAAACGTTGTTTTTTAGAAACAATTATTTCATGTGGATTGAAAAATTAATTAAGGATGTATAAATATGTACATTATCTAAAATTCAAACTATCGACTTTCTAGTTTAAAAACGCAAAACATTAAAAACGCCCCCAAAAAAATAAAAAAATTAAAATAGAGAACAAGAAAATATGAATAAAATTACGACTTCAAAAACTATCAAATTTAGAAAATAATTTTTTACATTTCACACACTAGAAAAATAAAAGTCAAAAAATAGGTCTTTTAAAAAAAGGGTGTGATGCAGAATACTCACTTTTTAAAATCAGCATGAAAATCACTACCATTCTAAAACTTGATTTCATCCTTGAACATGAAAAAAAATTAAAGTTCCAAAAACCATGTTCTAAAAAAACGTGTATTCTGCATCACCACTTTTGAAAATCGGGTCATTTTTTTGCTATCTCTACGAAACGGGTAACAATATCAGTTCCCGTTTCAAAGTTTACATTGTTACTTCTTCTGAAAGTAAAAATTTATTTATCTGTTTATCATCAGGAAATATTTGCCAATTCTTCAAATTGTTTGGAAATGTAGGTCTATGCCTAACTTTAGCAGTGTAGTGATGGTTGGGTTGGAAGGGAAATTTGCAGGTGCTGGCAAGCATTGCTAAACTATGGGCTTGCATGTTATGTTTTCTAGGGATTACTGCAAGCTTTGTTTCTAGGAAAGTGTCAAGTATTTCTAAGATAGTTCGCCTACAACGACTTAATCTAGGGTATTTTGTCATATATACACCATCAATTTTACAATTAGTTCGAAGTCTCCCATGACATAAACTCTTTTAGCTCCTAGGTTCATAACTAACTTAAGACCTAAAATTAATGCTTCATACTCAACCATATTATTGGTACATTTAAAATTCAATCTATATGCATGGCCTTCTGAGTAATCATTTTCCAAATTGCATATCCACACTACTGCTCGTGCTCCTAACCTATTTATTTATCCATCAAATTCTAAATTCCATAACATCTCATGACCTATATTTACACTATCTGGTGCAACAAAATTTTCATCATTTATGATAATTTGACCATTTTGTTCATTGAACAATTTTGTAGTCTAGTTAGTTTCTTTTTTTTTTCTAAAGCAAGACTCGTGCCTTCATTATCATTAAATCATCAACTAATTTACATAGAATACAACCATCCACGTGGATCCATGGACCAAGTAAAAAATACTCTCTAAAAACCAAGGGCATTGAGTCAAGGGTAAAAACCTCGATCCCTACCAACAAAACAACAAAACCCTCAAATTCCAGATAGTACCAAGGTTAAACATTCGACCCACCAAAATCCGAATGGGGGACTAACCCTCGTACCAATGAAATACCTAACATCCTCGAAACGGAAATCAACCTTGAAACTTTTAATCTCCACCGGCAAAACTTCTTGTTCGATGCAACGGATGAGGAAGACATCGCAAAGCGAAGAAGCCCACCATTTAACTGTATGGTCCCACTGACATGCTCAAAGGTTCCTGACCGTAGATCCTCCAAACTTGATCTGACGGTTGAGGAAGATATCGCACTGCCTAAAAGCCCGCCTCTTAACTGCATGGACCCACTAACATGCACGTTGATTCTTAACCGTAGATCCTCCGTGCTTGATCCGACAGCTAAGAATCATATCGCACGGGTCTAAAGCACCGATAGTTAGCGTGCGATGAGGGCGGTATTCATCCCCACCCTTCGGCCATGTGGAGCATGTTGAGTGGAATCGCTCCCAATTCTTAAAAACTGCTTCTAGCTTGAAAGGCTCCCGATAAACAGAAAACCACTCTGGGAGCGGAATTGTGTCCCTGTGAAAAGAATCAAGGTTTTTCTGGCGGCCACAAAAGCCCGGATTCCAGCTTCTTGCTCCATTCCCTCTGCACCAGTTTATGAACGCATGTAAAATAAAGCCCCATCCCTCCGGCCAACTACCCTAGCAGCAGAATCTGCCGAGCAACCCATGAAGGAGCACAAAGAGGAAAAAATAGCAACTCATGACAATACCAAATTATCTGGACACAGCCTCCATGGCTTTTTGACAATACACCATCATATCTTCATCTGCTTGGCAGCAACATTGTTCCTTAAGTCTGTTCTGAGGCAACCCTTGCCAACCCATCGCGACCCTTCTAATGGTACAATTCACTCCTTGATTAGCCAGAAAATCTACCAGTTTGTTGGATTTCCTTCGCACATGGTTAATCTTATGGTGTGTGTTGGATAGGTAAATCCCCTCTGCAGACAGAGGCGATCCCACTAGCCTAAAACAGAACTAGCCACAATCAAACCACGCTGCTACGCAAGTTCCTAGTTATGCATCAAAGGTGAATTAAGAAGACCAACCTAGAGTCCAACGCTATGATTGAAGCAGAGTTGATATCCCCGCTCCCTCGCTCCAGCAGATCATAAACGAACACCTGCACATGCAAAGGAAGAGACAGATACCAACATAAAAGCTACCAAGGCACAACTATATTTCAGTCAGAAAGGAAATAAATCAACACATCACAATAATAGACAATGAGATTGGAACTATAATAGTAGTCGCTCATCAATTAATAATAAACAGGAAAAGTTACAACCATTGTTCTGACGTCGAACCTCTCCTGGCTGGGCGAGTAACTATATGTGTCTTGCAATGCATCTCCTCTCCGGCAGCATAACCTCTCTAGCACTCACTAGCATTCCTCCAAGAACTCAAGAACTCAACATCTAGCACTCCATGACTAACCATTATCACTCTAATCACTAGCTTGTCAAATGCATAGGGACAAGCTTATATAGATGAAGAAGGGAGGAGGATACGATGAACCAGGACACCTATTGTGGATTAACATTATCCTCAAAAGCCATTAAAGATGGAGATAGGATAGAGCTCGACATGAGGCTGATTTTTTATCCTCAAAAAAGCTCCATGTAATGAAGGAAACAACAGTCAGACATGCGTTAAGGCAAAAAGCATGACCAAACTTGGTTGGCGCGACTGCTGCTCTAAGATAGAGCGCCAATGGTCGCACCCTCTTTTGAGGATCTCCATCATTGGCGCGGGTAAGATACTGTGGACTTGCGCCAATGGAAAAAGAGCACTTTTCAGGGATAATCTGTAGGAGGTGTCTTCAGGGAACATGAAGTACATACTCAGGGGAACATAATGCAAGTGTTTTTAGACTTTGTCACTTCTTATAACTCCCGGGATGAGTCCTCCAAGGTACGACAAGAGGAGTAACAAGGATGGTGACAAATTACTGTGTAACAGATGCCCCCTAAAGCATGAAGTCCGAGAGGTGGAGAGGGGTGAAATGCTTTACAAGAACACACATAATAACACATATAGTTATTGCCGCCGAGGATCTGTATTAAGAGACATGACTGATAGTTCAATTACATGATGTACGTGGTATGGTCACAGCCATCCATAAGAGAGTACATAAATAATCTAGATCCATAGTATGGACGCAACCATCTAATTAGGATCAACGAATTGACTCAGGTATGGTCGCAGCCATCTAGTGAATGAGTCAAGTATCAAGAATCACGCCTGGATTACAACAGACACAATCCAGGGTCTTGCGCTCCATCTCGACCCAAACAAGAGTACAAGTTCAAGCATGTGAATATATGAGCTGAAGTCGAACATGCATGAACATCGTCTGATTACCAGTCAATAGTGGAAACTGTTAACAGACGCGAAAGGTACCACCAATAATGACAATGGTCCTCAAGGTACTATAGGTACAATCTACGGCGCGTGAATTAATGATCTGAAGTCGAACGCCCGTAGAATCATTCGATCGGAGGCCAATGATGAAAACCTAACGTCGAACACAAAGAACCTGCCATTGAGGCATGCAGGCTCCAAGGCACCGGAAGGGAGTCTCTAGATCAACTTCCTGGATAATGAGTTGAAGTCGACAGGGAGTGACCTTGATCGAAGGTGGGCCATAATGTTTCCCACATCATCGACACGAGACAGAGAGATAATGTTGTGAATCAAGACCGTACGAACTATCAGAGGGAGGTTGTTTCTTTGCAGGGGTCAACTTCTCTTGAACATATCGATGGCACATTAATGGAATTGGCAATATTCGGCATCAATGTATCAAAGGTCATGATGACGAGGCAATGAGTGGATGAGAGGTCAAATAAGGTACCCAAGTCCATGGAATCAAGTGAAAGATCTGAGATGAGATATTCCCACCCTGGACACGAAAGCAGAAAAGTGCCATGTTCAAGAGCGACATACTGCCGTCACGGTAATAATTATGGTTCAAAAATTTTATTTTCCCCCCGCCATTTCTGGCGAGTACCCCAGTTATTTTTAACAAGCTTGATGGGGATAGCATATGCTTGTGTTGTGACAAAATCCGATGTCATTAAGTTTTAACGAGTCTGACAAAGGAATAACTCGGCGTCTTTTCATGTTTAGAGAGTTTGAAAAGACAGCAGAAAAGGAAACTCCAGGGGTGTCTTTTTTCATAAATTTGTGTCTCTCGGGCCCGAAAAAGTATAAAATAATAGCCGAAAGAACCGCCCGATCATTATGATCGAGGAGTACTTTTCATAATTAGTGATTTCGACCTGAAAAAGTAAAAAAGCGGTCAAAACCACGTCGTTTCGTAACCATTAACGAGTTTGGAACGACAAAAACCCGGTAATCTTTTTATGTTTTAACGGTCGACAAAAAGAACTTAAAACGACCGCCCCTTATTACCATTTAACGAGTCAAGAGGAGCAACTCGGCAATCTTTTCCTCTTTAAATGGTCAGAAAAGAGCTGAAAGCGGACCTCCATTTTTATTTTCTTTAACGAGTCAAAAAAGGAAAAATACTCGGCAATCTTTTCATATTTTACAAGTCAGAAAAGAGCGTAAAGGCGACTCGTCCTGAAGGAACGAGTGGTATAAAGGATAGCAACTGGTTCCGGTAATGGTGGAACTTACTCGAAACATGTAAAGGTTAAGAGGCTGGCTAATAAAACCACTCAACGCTGCGGTTCCTCAGGAAAGGAGAAACAACCAAGTGAAAGCATATGATCGGCCAAAGAGATGGTGGCGATGGAATGAAACAACCAAGGCTCATCTAGTAGAATTTAGCAGATAAAAGGCAATCACGGGATGTAAATCAGGTATGGGTTCATTTTTACACAAGCTTGAACCATGGAGAACTTTGCTTGTTAAATTTTTTTTGTTGCATGCCCCCAACATGATAATGCAAAATCGAGATACATGCATGATAATGAAAAATCGAGATACATGCCCCCCAAGCTTCATAGCATTCACGGAGTGGATGGAATGAAGGTTTACGTGGAAAAACTCGATTTTGGAGGAGGATGCATGCCAGCTGCCGTCATCAGAATGACGGAGTGGAGGCTGGGGTATTTCCTGTGGAAATAAGACCATTTAGGAATGGTATATGACTATATGTGAAGTGTGAACCGGGGAATGAAAGTTGGTCTATGACTTTGATCGTCCTTCCTTCATGCGGAAAACACATCACTCTGAAGAGTGAGTACACAATAGCACGTATGCGATAAATATAGTCTCGTCCAAGGAGTAAATTGTAATCTAACGGACCTTGGACTACCATGACACCCATTTGGATAGTCTTCCCTTCTAACGTGATAGGTACATTGGGAAGAATTCCTAAAGGTCGAGTGATTTCTCGATGGAAACCTGTAAGGTTTCTCATCTCAGGCAGAAGCAGTGGGGAACCAAGTGCTTCCCAAGCTGTTGAAGAAAGGATACTCACAGGAGATCCCTCATCAATAATTGTACCAGCCATAACCATGCGATAGACTTGGACTATAATTCGAAATGGTATGGAGGCTGGTAACCGAGGATTGACTAGTTGATCCCAATTGAAGGAAACAACTAGGTTGCTTGGAGGTGGGACTCGATAGACAGCCGGATATGATTCTGATGGACTTTCTTCCTGTTGTGAAGGAATGAGAGGGATGCTCACTTGATCATTAGCGTCTATGTTGATGAATAGAATTTGGACGGTGGGATCTTCATTCTTGGCAGTGATGACATCATCTGAAGAGGTAACTTCTGAAGGCAAAACCAGGTCACTTGTAATCCGGACCTTTTGACTTTTGTCTGGTTTGGATTCAGATGTAAGATCATCTAAGGCTCGAAGTTCTGAAGGCAAAACCGGGTCACTTGTAAGCCGGACCTTTTGACTTTTGTCTGGTTTGGATTCAGGTGTAAGATCATCTAAGGATGGAACTTCTGTAGGCAAAACCGGGTCACTTGTAAGCTGGACCTTTTGAAAGACCGGGTCAACTGTAATCTAGAACTGTGGACTTTCATTTGGTTTGGACTCAGGTGGTTCATCTTTGATGATAGAGTGGGGCGTAGATGATGAATATAAATCAACACTCGTTCCGACCAGGGACTGGTCTGGAGCAGGCGGAGCACAGGTAGGTTCAGGAAGAGAAAGCTGGATCAAAGAGGAATCATGTTTGATCACTTGGCTAGTGGAGAGATGATCTGCAGTTGTAAAAAGACGCTGATATCCAGCGGGTAGTTGGGGTAAGGGAGCCGACAGACTTGCCAAAAGACGGGAAGCTTCATCCATAAGTGGACAAAGGCGAAGGAGATGATTACCTTCACAAAGTCGACAAGGGAAACGAACCTTCCCTTTTCTCTTACCAACTAGTAAGGTATCGTCGATCTGCGACAACAAGGGGCGAGTCGGGTCACGGGACCATATATCTAGGATCCTGGGAATGCCAGGACAATCGGAAAGAAAATGGCCCCCCTTTCATAATCGACAAGGAGACTGAACCTTCAGCGGAGGAGCAGAAGGTGGTTCCACTTCAGATAGTCGCGTGGTAGATACGACCTTTCCCTTAGGAGACTTCTTCTTTTTGGTCTTCTTCTTCTTCTTCTTAGCCACCTGGTTACTGAAATCCAGGGTTTCACCAGGCGAAGTAGAAGATGAGGACGCAGCAATGGGCGAAGAAGGGAAGGGGTCCACCTTAGAGTCAACATGGTGTTGTTCAGGTGGAGGAGGTGGTGGCGGAACAGGAGTCATCACACTTGAGACCACCGAGTTTGAAAACAACCATACGAGTAAACCAATGGTCAACCCAGGCAAAGACAATGTTGCGATATACTGAACACCGACATTTCCAACAGAAGGAAATGGACGAGGGTTCCCATCAGGAGGAACACCTTGGCCGGTGGGCGCTGGGAAGGCTGCCATTGAACGAGAAATAACCCTACTCAAACTAACGCAAACAAAATCTAACTGGGTAAATGTTATCGTGGCCAATAAATTTTAAGACACTGAACTTAACCTTTTCATTTTTTAAGAGTCGAGAAAAGGATAAAAGATGACTCTAGTCTCCTTCGAATATTTAATGAGCACGAAGTGACAAGACGCTCACGGGCACCTTTTCGTTTAGGGAGTTCGAAAAGGATCAAAAGTGACTGCTCTGGAATTCTAGGTAGAGGGTGTGCCAAACTTTTCGCAAAACCATAGAATACTTTTTAGGGTACGGGTGGTCGATCTTCGTGAATGCTGTGTTCACTGCATTGCGAATCGTAGGGTGGCTGACACGGCTTCCTATGGATAAAGGCTTTATTCCTATAGGGGTCTCCCAATATATACGCGACGGTACGTGGGAGCACAGTCCGTATTGGCACCTATCGCTTCACCGTGGAGGAATCACCCAACCACTCGACGATAAACTACCAGGTTTAAAGACGCTGGAACACGTCTCTAACCTAGACCTCTAGAGTATTTGCGTTATGTTCCAATGCGTTGTTATGTTCATTGAGTTCATTTTAAAGTTTATCTTTGATTATGTTTCAGTTTTTTGGTCCTACCGTATGTGATACCTCAAAAACTTCTTAAATGCAAACTATATGCCAAAATTATATCATTTGATTCGATGAATTCTATCTACAAGAGGGTTGAGATCTTTTTCACAAAGGAAATGATCACTCAACAAACAACAAAGATCCTAATGCAGCTAATAACAAGAAACAAAATTTTTTCTTTTTCTTTTTAATAGCAACAAATAACGATAAATGCTAACTACTATGATGCAAAAGATTTTTTTGTTTTTCTCTCCTTTAAGATGGCATGATGCATTTAAACAAATTTTAAGAGATATGCACAATCCAAGTTCAGCCTATGAAATAGAACCAATTCTGAAACACCAAAATGAACCATGCAAGCAAGGAAAAACACAAAGACTTTCACTAAACCATGTAATCTAAGTTCGAATGAAGTCAAGTGAAATCCAAAGAGGCTAGAAGTGAAGCACTCAGAGTATAGAAGATCAAGCTTTAACAAATCACTGGATAGGTGCAGAACACAACAAACAAGCTGACTGGATAATCAAGAGACCGAAACTTCCCACAGAAGGCTAGACATGCAAAGTCACTAGATGTCCTAGGGCTGAGTCGAAAATCAATAGAAATACGCAAACAACTGAAGGATAAAGGCTAAGACCAGTCAAGCAGAGGTTCGACAC
This sequence comes from Pinus tabuliformis, assembly GCA_031772625.1. Classification (NCBI taxonomy): domain Eukaryota; kingdom Viridiplantae; phylum Streptophyta; class Pinopsida; order Pinales; family Pinaceae; genus Pinus; species Pinus tabuliformis. Next base: position 809,908,192 of record CM062810.1, read on the forward strand.
ACTTCCAGAGGCTATAAGAGATATAAAAAGAGACTGAAAGAGCTTTCCACCCACACACAGGCAAAATTTACAGGGCTGGTGCGACTATCAGCCTGCAACTTGCGCTACCACAGGATTGGCGCGAGTTGCTTTAGAGCAACATGCGCCAACTGGCGCGACTGTCAGAGTAATAACCACGCCAATTAAGCTTACCGGCTAAAAAAATAAATAATACGACCTCAGGTCGGGTTGACAGTGCTCAGATGGGTCAAACAGTAAAGAATAACCTCAAAACTGACTCAGGAAGCTCATTCACTCAAGCAAGCAGAAGAAAATTAACATGCAAGACAAAAATCAAATAGCTCCTCCCCAGTGGAGTCACCAAATTGTTGGATAGGTAAATCCCCTCTACGGACAAAGGCGATCCCACTAGCCTAAAACAGAACTAGCCACAATCAAACCACACTGCTACGCAAGTTCCTAGTTATGCATCAAAGGTGAATTAAGAAGACCAACCTGGAGTCCAACGCTATGATTGAAGCAGAGTTGATATCCCCGCTCCCTCGCTCCAGCAGATCATAAACGAACACCTGCACATGCAAAGGAAGAGACAGATACCAACATAAAAGCTACCAAGGCACAACTATATTTCAGTTAGAAAGGAAATAAATCAGCACATCACCATAATAGACAATGAGATTGGAACTATAATAGCAGTCGCTCATCAATTAATAATAAACAGGAAAAGTTACAACCATTGTTCTGACGTTGAACCTCTCCTGGCTGGGCGAGTAACTATATGTGTCTTGCAATGCATCTCCTCTCCGGCAGCATAACCTCTCTAGCACTCACTAGCATTCCTCCAAGAACTCAAGAACTCAACATCTAGCACTCCATGACTAACCATTATCACTCTAATCACTAACTTGCCAAATGCATAGGGACAAGCTTATATAGATGAAGAAGGGAGGAGGATACGATGAACCAGGACACCTATTGTGGATTAACATTATCCTCAAAAGCCATTAAAGATGGAGATAGGATAGAGCTCGACATGAGGCTGATTTTTTATCCTCAAAAAAGCTCCATGTAATGAAGGAAACAACAGTCGGACGTGCGTTAAGGCAAAAAACATGACCAAACTTGGTTGGCGCGACTGCTGCTCTAAGACAGAGCGCCAATGGTCGCACCCTCTTTTGAGGATCTCCATCATTGGCGCGGGTAAGATACTGTGGACTTGCGCCAATGGAAAAAGAGCACTTTTCAGGGATAATCTGTAGGAGGTGTCTTCAGGGAACATGAAGTACATACTCAGGGGAACATAATGCAAGTTTTTTAGACTTTGTCACTTCTTATAACTCCCGAGATGAGTCCTCCAAGGTACGACAAGAGGAGTAACAGGGATGGTGACAAATTACTTTGTAACAGTGCGTAGGCCCAAGAGGTGGAGCTAGATCCTTTGAAAGACCTGGATCAACCTCCAATGTTTTGAAACCTTCTCTGGCCCCGTGCCACAACTAATTCTTTTGACCAAGTTAATGATTAACTCAGAGTCAGCTTCGATAATCACATTTTGCCTATTATCCTTCACCAGGAGTTCTAAGCACTGCTCCATAGCCATTAATTCTACCATGTTGTTAGTGGCCCTGCCTAAATGGCAATGGAAGATGGAAAGGATATTTCCACTTTCATCCCTTAATGCCCCTCCAAAGCTAGCAGTACCCGGGTTTCCTTTTGAGGTCCCATCAATGTTATATTTCAGAAAACCCTGAGGGGTTGGATACCAGTAGTCCTGCTCAGTGTCCATTATCCTAACCTTTCTGTCCAGGCCTTGAGGAATAAGCCCCTGCATGCGCAACTGTCGGAGAGTCCTCATTTTAGCATCTAAAGGTGGATTCTTAGGGGGATTTCACACAGTAGTACTAACCGTCTCCCTAAGTTGTGTCAAGATCTGCTCAAAAAGACATTGGGAGGGTCTCTTTTCATTTTTTAAGATTCTATTGTTCCTTTCTTTCCATACATTCCAAATAATGAAGCTAGGCGTGAAAGCCCAAGCCGAGCTAAGAATTTCATAATCAGAAAAATTTTGCCTCCAGTTGTTTAGAGTATTGATAATACTCCCTATATCCCTGTCGGTCTTTTGGAAGATGGTGGCAAAAGAATCCAACAACCTAGAGGTGAAGATGCAGTTGTTGAGGAGGTGTTCCATAGTTTCCTATTGGGCCTCACAGAGCTGGCATTTGGAAGGTCCCAGAACACCCCTTTTCCAAATGTTGTCCCAATTCAGAATTTTCTTATGATAAACCAACCACATGAAGTGTTTAATCTTCATCTAGCCTTGATGCCTCCATAGATTCTTCCAAATTCTATCTGGAACAAGAGAATCTAGCTCAAGGAGTATGCATTTTGCCTTCTTAAGATTAAAGGTACCCTCATTGTTATTGCCCCATCTTAACTAGTCATGCCCCTCTATAACTAGAATCTTCCTTTGTTCCAACATTTTTATAAGAGCCTCTACTTTAGCTTTCAAGGGGTTGTCTTCCCTGTAAACAATGTTCCTCTAGTTTCTCTATTTTCCTGCATTATTGGTTTGGTCCCAAAAATCCTTGACCTTAGATAACCCTATGATGTCTGTCTCTCTCTTGAGGTCCACAAAATCCTCTTTTAACAATATCGGTTCTTGTTGCCATTTATCTTCCCAAAATAGTTCCAGATTTCCCTCTCTGATTTCCCAAAAGCTGTTCTTTTGTACTAAGCCTCTATTCTCCCAGGCCTTATTCTAGATGTATGAGCCCTTTATACTTCCATACATCCTTATATGATCATTAATTTGCTAAGTGCTGGCATATTTCTCTTTCTAGATACTCGCCCACTGAGCCTTTGGTTCTTTTACCCAACGCCACCATAATTTAGCCCCTAAAGCCTTGCTAAGAACCTCTGGATCGTCCAAACCAAGGCCCCCATGATTTTTAGGTTTGCAAATCTCTTCCCAGGCTACCAAGGCCCATTTCTTACTTCCCCCCCTTACCCTAGAGGAAGTATCTTTGAATGGATCTGAATTGTTGTAAGACTCCTTTCGGTGCTGGGAGTGCTGATAGCATGAAAACTGGGATAGATTGAAGAATAGCCTTTGTAAGCACCAACCTACCAGCCAAGTTTAAAGATCTGATGGTCCAATTCCTGATTTTGTCTTGCATATTATTAATCACAGGCTCCCAAATTCTCTTATGCAACGGTTTAGCAGTTAGAGGAACTCCAAAATATTTTGAAGGTAGGAAATCCCTTTGAAAGCCTAGAATTCTGGAGATATTCCTTTGAATAGCAATATTGGTGTTAAAGAAAAAAATCTTAGATTTGGAAAGATTAACCTCCATACATGTGGCCATGGCAAAGTCACTTAGAAGTTGTTTGTATGCAAGAGCTTCTTTTACCGTAGGGATTCCCTGCAGCATGGTATCATCAACAAATTATTGATGAGTCAAGGACTTTCCATTCTTAGAAAGTTGGAGACCCTTGATTTTTCCATCTTCTTTTGCCTGCTTGATATACCGTCCAAGTCCTTCCATCATGAGTATGAAGAGAAGGGGAGAGAGTGGATCACCCTGCCTGACGCCTCTTGAAGGAATAAATATCTCGGAGGGAGAACCATTTACCAAAATTGAAAATCTGGACGAAGTTACAAGGGCCATGACCCATCTAACCCAGTTATGATCAAACCCAAAAGCAATAAGAACCCTCCTAATATAGGTCCACTTCAACTTATCATAAGCTTTGGCTAGGTCCAGTTGCATGATCATACCAGCCTTCCTGTTGCTAGTCAAAGAGTGCGCCACCTCCTGTGCTTGGATGATATTATTGAGAATTTGCTTGCCTTCCACATAACCAGATTGTTCCCTAGACACAAGAGTGGGAAGAAGAGGTTTGAGTCTATTGGCTACAACCTTGGATATTATCTTATAAACCACATTGCACAATGCTATGGGTCTAAAATTTTCTGGAGTTAGGGCATTGTCCTGTTTATGGATCAGAGAGATGAAGGAGGTGTTGAGAGCCTTCAGAATAGTTTTATTCCTCCCGGAGTCTTCCACTACATTCAGAATGTCCTGTTTAACAATATTCTAGCATGCTTTAAAGAAATCCACATAGAAACCATCAGGCCCTAGCGCTTTTCCATTTTTCATTTCCTTGAGGACCTCACTGATTTCCTCCTCAGTCACTGGCCTATTGAGGTTGAAATTATCCTCTCTAGACACTAGTCTTGGTATATGTCTTGTTAAATCCTTGATGAAATGTTCTCTGTCTGAAATGGTTTCCTTTGCTATCCCCCGAAAGTGCTGAACTAACACAGCTTCTATGTCTTCGTGGGAACTAAGAAGTTGCCCTCCCTCATCCTTGATAAAAGAGATTCTATTATGAGCTCTGTTTGCCAAAGTGGATCTGTGGAAAAATTTGGTGTTTCTCTCTCCTTCTTTTAGCCATTGCACTCTATATTTCTGTCTCCAAAATATTTCTTCTTGTTTACAAAATTTCTCCCAATATTGCTGGAATTTAGTGGCTTTATCATTCCTAACTTTATCAAAGCCATCCTTGATAAGGGTTTGGTTGAGTTCCTGCAATCTGTTTAAAACAACTTTTTTTCCTTCAAAAATATTTCCAAATTCATTCTTGTTCCAATCTTTTAGCTTGAGCTTGATGCGTTTTAGTCTTTTGTGAAGAAGCAACATATTTTTACCTTGAATATGCAAATCTTCGGACCACCAACTTGAAATGTTGCTGATGAAATCTGGATGGGTGAGCCAGATATTCTAAAATCTAAAAGGTCTAGTCCTAGGGGTGCCAATGCCCTTGACCTCCAGTTGAACTGGCCAGTGATTTGATCCTCCAAAGGGGAGTATTATTGCTACCAATTCCTTATCATTGAGCATTAGGTCCTCTAAGATGATGAATCTGTCTAACTTTGAGGCTACTTGATACTCTCCTCCTCTTTTAATGTTCCAAGTAAAGAGACCATTACTCGAAACAATGTCAACTAGCTTCTTAGTGTCCATAAAAGTTTGAAAAGCTAAGGAGACTTTGTTTAGAGTTCTGGTGCCCCCTTTTTTCTCTGATAGTGATTTGATCATGTTGAGGTCCCCGCCCAAAATCCATGGTATCCCTACATATCTCTCTAAGATCCACAAGAGATTCTAGAAACCTGAGTTTGTCATCCATTCTCTGAGGGCCATAAACATTCGTAACTAGGTAGGTCTCCCTATCCCCCACAGGCTGAATAACCATTGATAAATAATTTCTAGAAGCCTTAGCATCTATTATACCAATCTTTTGGGGGTTCCAAAGAGTAAGAATGCCTCCAGCTGTATTCTCTGCCTTGACTTCTAGAAACTCAAATCAATTAAGCCATTTGCTATATATTTCTTTAATTTTCTAAATGGAACATTTAGTTTCCTAGACGAAAATCATATCCGGAGCTTCTTGTTTCATTATGTTACTAAGTAATCTTTGCTTCCTTTTACTACCTAGACCCCTGATATTCCAAGAAGTGAAATTCATCATTAAAGATTTGTGAAGGAGTAACTGGTTAGGTCTTTCATCTTACCTGAATCTATCATTAGCTTTCCACATTCCATCAACAGCTCATTCTGATTTTTTCTGCCTCTTTTCTTTCCTCGGCATCTAGTTGCTAATATTGATGTATTTTTCATAGTTTTCACACCTTCGTTACCCTGTCTTGCAATGTTACTTTGCCTGTCCATCTCTTTTGCCTGGGTGTTCCATAAGTACAGTTGTTGTACTCTAGTGAACTCTTCTTGAGGTAACGAGTCTACCCCTCCCATGGTTCCCTGTTTCAAGAACCCTTCCAAATCTAGGTGTTCTCTATCAAGAATCTCCTGTAGTTCATGGTCCTCCATTTCCATCTCACTCTGGGTCATTTCCTGGTCCATATCCAGTTCTACATCACTCATCATAGTCTCTTTCTGTTTATTATTGTCCTTTGTTTGATCTTTGTCTTCCTCTTTCTCCTTCTCCTCTGGACTTCCCTCCATTCCCTGACCTACTTTTGTTATCTCTTCTTCTTCCTCGAGTACTTGGTACCTGTTTCAATTTTCCTGAGGCCCTTCTACTTGATGTTTCTTAAGTCCCCTTTTCCCCCTTTTCCTCTATGGCTCACTTTGTGAAAGCTTTCAGTATCTTTCATTGTGGTAGCTTTGCTCTTGTTCTCTATTTTACTGAGAGGGCAATCCTTGAAAAGGTGTCCATGCTCATGGCATCTGTGACATCTAAATGGAATATGTTCATAATCTACTATTTGTACCCATTATTCATCAAAACATTCCAAGATAAACTCATCCGGTAGAGCTTCGGAGAGGTCCATCTCCACGCAAATTCGTGCAAAGGAAGTATATTTTCCCCTTCTGGTGGCTTAAGAAGCTTTGACAAAACGTCCTAATTTATTTCCTATTGCTGTTAACGACTCTGTTTGCCAGTAATCGATAGCAAGGGAGTAAAGTCTTACCCAAACTGGAACAGAAGTGAAAGTCTCCCACTCAGGGACAAAGTTCATCATCCATGGCCTCATATAGAGGCCTGCAGTTGTGTAGAAGTAGGGCCCTCCTTCAAACACTTTGTCTTTATCCTCAATATTTGTGAAGACCACGGTGAAGAATCCCTTTGATCCAAGATGTAGGTTAATGCTTAATTTTGGTTTCCAATGGTATTTAATCCATGTATATTATTCCTTTTCAGTGGGGCATACTCCCATGAATTTACAAATGGTAGCATATGTCCGCATGTGGTCCCTGTGTGCCTGCAGAGCAGGATCATTCAGAACTACTATGGGTGTGACTTCCATTTTGGGTTTACATGGTCCCTTCTGTGCCTTGGTTTTTGCTCCCTGTTTCTTGTCATCTTCCTCCTTTTCTTTTGTACTATTATTCTACCTAGATTTGATTCCCTCTTGCTCTTCTTCCATGCTTTCTTTCCCTTCTTCAGCAAGACCTCTGACCTCTTCTATTGGCTTCTTACCTTGGCTGGATACAACCTGCTTGTAGGAGGGAGTGGAGCTCCCTCCTTTGTGCCCTTCCATGGAGTTCAACACCTACTAAAGACTGTAAACCCTAGCTATTCGTTCTCGCTCGAGAGGACCCAAAAAATCTTCACTAGATGCATCCAACCTATGTGTTGTTTCTGTAGTCTGGTTAGTTTCATTTTGAGTAGAAACTATAATTTCTTTTGGTTCTGTATTAGTACTGTCTAAAATATTTTCTTGTGTTTGATTAGCATTATACAAGATAAAAGAATTGATATCTGAGTGTATGGAGTAGATGGGAAAGTTTTGAGGCCGATCCTGGCTACTTACCATATATTTCATTAAGGTTTCTCGCTATACTTTCTTAGGTTGTCCAAAAAAAAGATTGTTGCATATGACATATCTAGTTGTAAGGATCCCCAAAGTTTGGCTCCCCATGATCTGGATAATAGCATGCCATACTTTGGTGGGATGCCAGTAACTACAATATCCATAAGGATGCTTTTGTCAGGATATTGGACTAAAGTGACACACAGGTCTTTAATCAATCCTAGACATTTTACTTGATTGGAGTCAAATTAGAATAAGTCTTTATAAGGCCTTGTAATGTCTAGGTTTTATTTCTCCATCACTGATTTGGGCATTAAATTGTGAGAAGCCCCATAATCCAACATTACATTATGTAGAATTTTGTCATAGATACTAAGGCTAATGTAAAAATGTGGAACTCCTCCTTCTAATGGTTTTCCATTAACATCTGGACCAAATATGAAATCTGGTTGGTCATCAAACAAGTTAGCTGAATCCTCATTTTTAGAAATGTTTAAGGTCTGGTTTATTTGTGATTTATAAGTTTCATTCTTGATTAGTTCTGTTAAAGGAACTGAAATATTTAATTTTGCTATCTCTGTTCCCAAATTGAATGGAAAAGAGACTTTTTCTGTTTGAAGTTTTTGAATTTTTGCAGCGGGGATTTGAGTAGGCTTGTCTTCTTTTACTTTATTAGGGACCTCCTTATGTGAATTTTTAAATCTGATGTTTTGAACTTTTTCCATTGGTTCCTTAGGTGGAATTGAAGTGGATGGTTGATTAGCATAAGGTTGATCAGAGGTTATGTCTACAATTGTGGGGCTAGAAGGATTCGGGTTCTGCCTAGGGATTATTTGGAGGATCTTTGAAATAGGGGCTTCTTTTATTTTCTTGGGTTGATTTTGTGTTGTTCTCTTAGTTTGGTCAGGGACATCAACATTCTTTTTGCTTCTTAGGTTATACTATTTATGAACTTCGAAGATGGCAAAATCATATCCCTATTTGTAATCAAATGATTCCCTAGACTGTACCTGTAATTGCTGCAACATATACAATTCCTGCTCATCTTGGGTTAGAAAAACAGTGTCCTCATAATTTATTCCCATTAGGCTAATTTGTGTATCTTGCTTTGGATCTTTTGGATGGGATGTATCTGCAAACTTTTCTTGAAAAGGAGGCCTTATGTTCTGATCTAGTCTGTTTTTCCCAATGTTTTGGTTTTTTTCTAAAATTTGGGTTTCTAACTAGAGGTGCTTGTTGATTATCCCATTGGGGTTTCCTCTCCATGTTCTCTATTCTATCCATTAGTCTTTCCATACTTTTAGTTAAACTATCTATTTTAATGTCAGATGGTGAAGTTTCATCCTTTGCAGTTCCTCTCCTTTCATTTCTAACTCTATCCCTTTTAGCTAACAAATTAGCTTCAACACTAATAACTACACTTTGCATTTCTTCTAATGTTGGAGGGTTTCTTTCCCTAAGTTGGTGTTCCATATCTGTGTCAAAACCATCAGGGAACTTTATTAACTCTAAGTCAGGTGGGGGTCTAAGGTTAACTAGGATTGCATTATATATATTATTGAATCTAGTGTAGTAATCTTGAACAGTTTCATTAGGTCCTCTTCTAATATTCTCATATTCTGAAAGGATTTATAAGGGATTCTTTTTCTTTTCCCACTTATCAATAAAAAACCTTTGGAAATTTGCTAGGTCTGCAATGTGGTTGGCAAGAAAGGCTTTAAACCACTTTTTGACATCACCAGTTAAAGTTTGGGCAAAGAGTCTCATTTGGACATCAGCTTCATCTATTTCATGTAGTTCAAAAAAGTCATACATCTTATTTACATGCTGCTGGGTAGTGTAATGACCAGTAGCATCAAACAAGAAAATCTTACTCTGATAATCTGCGGGCATAGCATGAAGTTGGGCAGGTAAAACAAGAGGAGCATATCTATTTGCCATTGCTGTAAGTTGGGAGGGGCTGAGATGTGGGTTGAGGTACTTGGGGATGATGCAATAGTGGATGAAGAACTAGGACTAGTAGATGATGAATGAGCAATGATAGGTTGGTGAGGGAGTGAAGGTATAAATGGTGGTGAAGAATGGACTTCAGAAGGTATTATTGTTGAAGTTGAAGGGAACAATGGTGAACTCAAAGTAGTGGACAGTTGTTCAGAAAGCTCAGGGGTAGTGGTAGTATTAATGGATGATTGTGGAGATTTCAGAATGTAATCATCAATTGATTTGTTGGCCTTTTGGACTTCAAGGTCTGCAATAAAATCAGGATCTAGAATAGTTTCATTGATTGCACTTTCAGATTTTGTTCTAAATAATGAAGGATCAAATAACACATCAAAGGGAAGTTCTTCTAAAAATAACCACTCATTAGGACGTGAATTAGCTTTAACTGATGGTATTTGGCTAACTGAACTTTCTTCTTTTTTAGATTTTTTTGAAATTAGGTTGGGATTATCAACTACTGGGGTAGGGTTTGGATCTGGATTAGCCCTAGTAAAATGAGTCTTCCTAAAAGCTAGAATTTCAAAATTTTTAATTGTTTTTGTGATTTTTTTCAAAATAACTTCTAACAAATGACTTTAAGAGGCTCAAAATATAAATTTAGAATTTTCTTAAAGCTTTATTAGGATCGAGGATTCGCTGGTTCCCCAGTGGGGTCGCCACTATTTTATCACTTAGAATTTTTTCTAGAAGTTATTAGAAGAAAGAAAATGACCGAGGTAACCACAAACATTGGGCATAGGCTCTAGCCAACCTAGGCTTAGAGAGGGCTCTCCCTATGTGATTTAGCTTTGTTTGCTAGGATTTCAGGCTAGTTATGAATGTTCAGGGGGTTTCTGATTTGTATTCAGGATTGGGTGGTGGGATCCTTAAAACAGATGGGTAGAATGATGTCTTCAGACCATTGGGCTATGGAGTCAACAGAAGGGCAGCTGAACTAGATCAAATCACTAAAGGGAATGTTCAAAGGGCAAGCTAGTAGAGTAAAGTGCAGGTATTTGGGACAGGGGGGTGAAATGGTTTCATTCAAGGTGAGAGAGAAATTAAGGGTTCTTAGACCGGGATATGAACGAGGAATAGAGGGGTAATCGAAATCAAAGGGAAATTAAGAATCCTTTAACCTGGATGTGTAAGAAACAACCTAAACTAAGGAGCAACTAAGAATTCCTTAACTTAGATATCAGTTGACAACATTTATAAGCATAACTATTAAAACAGAGTGTAATTAAACAAATTCTGAGATATTGTTCCTGTTATAGCATTCAGATTCAGAAATAAATTAAAGATTGTGGAAAAACTTTAAGAAAGATAACAACAACATGAGAAAATACTTGTTTTCACTTTTCTTAACACATGAATCCTGTGAAATATCTTGTCTTTATTCATCAATCCAGCATGCTGGCTCAGTCAATGATACAATAGCTTTACAGTCTCTTGATCAAACTTCTATAGAAATGTCTAAGAATCACACTACATGCTTCGAATTGTGAAGTATTTATACAAAAATTATTACAAAATATCTCAAACTAACTTGAGATTTAATCTAGGAAATAAAAATATCTTCTTGCAAGAAGATAGAGATAGCTATTTAACTGCTTTCATGTTGTCCCATTTATTGTGGTACTACTGGCCTTTATGGTTTGGTTTTAGCCCTTTATGCTCTTTGCTATTTGAACTTCCACACTGGAAGCTTCATTCAATTTTGGCTTTCATCTGATACACTTTGACACTGATACTCTTTGACTTTGATGACCTGTCAATATCCTTTACTGTATTTTTACTTTTACTGTACATTTTAACTTTTTACTGTGTATTTCAATAGTGAATTATTTAGTTTTTCATATGTATCAGCATATGGTAATGGATATTGATCAACTTTCTGTATGTTTTATTTGTTTGTCTTTTGACTGTATGCTCTGTTTGGTTCCTTTGTTTTAATAGTCAATGTCTTTGTGTGAATGATTTCTCTCTCTGTTTTATGTATATTTGTTTTCTTCTTCTGAATGAAGGTTTTTAAATAGATTTTCTTTCGAGCCTTGGAGTAAAAAGTTTGTGGCGAGTATCAAAACTGTTTATCCAAGCTCTGGTCTTCTGCTAATTACCTACAAAATACAACAATTTGTTAATAAAACACAAGTTTGCGAGGAGGTTACCAGGGGCTGTACTGAAACTGGGAAGAACTGTGAACAGAGTCTGGAAAGAGTTCGGGAGGGAATCCATGGTGAAATCATGTCTCAAAGGCTCAGGGTGGCGCTAGAAGGGTTTGATAGGTTTCGCTATGTAACTAAGTAAAAGGCATGAAAATGAGGGTTTTCGGGGTTTTAACGGGTAATGGATAAATTGGCGAAATTTTTATATTATGAATAGTGAGTGGCTTCTCGGATTAAGCGGGGAGGTAGTTTCCCAGGCCGTCACACTGCTTATGAGGGTCGGGTAGTATTTGGGAGGGGTCACCTGATCTACCTCCGCACCTGGCATGTAGCATTTGGGGTTCAGGGGAAAACTACTTTATCGGGCGGGTAATGATCGGCCATTGGGCGCGACTGATATAGCTGTGGACCATCGGATGAGGGGGATGGTGATCAAATGGCAGTCGGGTGAGGGAGGTGCGCGAATGATAATAGCATGGGCTTTGGGGGGCCCCAGGACTTTAATCCTCGACGATTTGTGATTAATTAAGATTTAATCACGGGTTTAATTGATCGGGCGGGTAAAGATCAGGCATCGGGTGAGCCCGATATGGCTGTGCACCATTTGATTTGGGTGCAGATGATCAGATAGTACTCGGGTGGAAGACTAGCGTGGAGGAAATGGACGAAGGTTTGGGGGGGCCCAAGGGCTTTAATTACGGCGGATTGTGATTATTGCGGGGTTAATCATGGGGTTAGGGGATTAGACGGGTTTCAATGAAGGTTTAACTTAACTTCGCGAAGAATTGGTGGGTTAAGTGGGTTTCATCGAGGGGAATAGAATAAAACTATAGTTTATAGTTAAACTATGGGTGAGGATAATACATAGGGATTTATTTATATAGGAGAAACAAGGGATTATGGGAGCTATATAATTAAATTAGAAATTAATATGAAATGAAATGAGCGGAGATGAAAATAGTATTAAGTGTAATGTAATACTTGTACATTTCCTTTACATACACTTAACTTAGGATAAAATCTTTTGTGGGTTTTTGAATGAAATGGGATTTAACATGGTATTTCTCACTTTTCATAGGCTAATGGAGTTTAACCTTAGGAAAAAGAGTTTTATTAGGGAAATGAAGGGGGATGACTTTTATGAAGGGGATTATAACACTTGATGTCCATAAGTCATTAAGCCGAGGGTCTGGTCCCACCAAAAGTTAGAGAAATGCTCTGAGCCTCTTTGACTTGAAGGATTAAAAGTACTAGAACATGCTTGTGGATGGGGAAACTAGTAAGTATAGGGATGAAATGAATGAGGGGAAGTCAATTAAATCAACTTGTAAACCTCTACTTTTTCTTCCATAGTTGATCATACATATTGAAATATGTGTCTAAGCATAATGCATGTGTTTTGATGCAATCAACTTTGTAGTTCAACAACCTTTAGGCTAGAAAACCTTTATCCTATCTTTTCTTTTATAAAACAAACTATCTATTTCTAACCTTATATCATCCAAGGGCTTAGATTAAGCTTAAGAGCTCCTTTTATTTCTCTACCTATCTATTGATCTACCAAGATTAAACTGTTTGGTCAGATTTTATTCTCTAACTATAAACATAAAACTCAAAGCATGAAATAATCAAGATTAAACAGTTTGATAACAAGATACACACAATCATTATTATGCATAAAAGTAAATAGTAGTGGCATTTAGACTTGGACACTTTCATAGTCCATTTTTGTTTTTTGGGGTTCACATATTTTCATTTTTTGACCTTCTCTTATTCTTTTTGTCCTTTGATTTTATTTTAGGACATACCCTCTTTACCTTTTTTAATTTTTTAATATGGAAAACATTTTTAGAAAGCAAAGGTATGTACAATATTACAAGGCTTAACCTTAGTCATTCAAAATTATGACTCCTATTGGTATAGGAACCTAACACCCTCCATTCCCTTTTGGAGGCTTGTCTCCTTTTCCTCCATCTCCTTTTGGAGGCTTTGAGCTCTTTTCATACAATTTGGAATTCCTATCATCATACAAAACCTTAATCATCTCAGACATCTCAAAGAATTATTTTCTGAAATTTTTCTCTTCTTCAAACACCTCTTCAGGACCTTCTTCATGTGCCACGACTATTGAAGCTTGAGGTGTGTTTGTTATCCTTGAAACATTTTGAGATATTGTCTCCACAAGTTCTCCTTCTCCTCTTTTGAGCTTCAACCTTGTAAGCATAAGAAAAACAATTGCAAACAAATCAAATCTTCATAATAACCTGTAGCCTTTGGTATCAAAATGATCTGTATGTGTAAACTTGAAGACTTTTAACAATTTTCAAGTTAAAACTATATGTGTCTTGGGTAGAGGATCAATTTACTAAACCCATAAACAATTAAATTTTAACCAAATTTTACATAGAGAAAAGTAAGCATATTTGAAACACATAACAAAAATCATGATAAATGAGTTCACCCCTCTCTTGGGCTACATCTGCTGGTCTAGCTTCCAATCTACGACCTCTTTCCTTAAAATGATCAAAAGTTTGTTTTACATGTTTTAAAAAGCTCAAACAGTAGAACTAATGTCTCAAGTGGATCCATCATCGTAAAAAACCCCCATTTTGGTTATTTCGGCACCTCATTTGGCCAAAACTTGAGTAAGTTATGATTTTTACACGTTTTTCCCAAGTTCCCGAGCTAATCATCCTCCAATTTGGCCTAAACTAGGCTTGAGAGCCCCAAACCCGAAACTAACACGCAAACCTAACCTACATTCACACTCAGTGGGAAAATATGTAGGTGACTTGGATTTAAACAGGAATGCAACAAATTACAGATATAACCATAAATACAAAGATGTAGTAGAAATAAAACTTCATTTCATTAATATCAAATACTGAAATATGTTTGCAAACATAAAGGAAATAAGACTAGCTCGGGCGATGTGGCGGCTACATGCCTCTAAACTGTATTACAATGAGGGTCAAGGCATATTTATTATTTGAGAAACAATGAAAAACCCTAAACATCCAAAAACCTAACCCTAGGAGATGAAGCACCAAACTATGGGCCCCATTTGGGTAAATTCGTACATCAACTTCCCGGGGTCGTGGCTTTGGCATACGATCTCCATTTGATGCACAAAATACCTTGTTAGAAATATATATCCAAGGACTACAACTTTTGAATGACCAACATTAGTCGATGACCCATTTTTGTCTTGGTTGTTCCAATAAAATGTCATTTAGGGTCTCAAAACGACTCCGAAAGTTCACGACCCGAAAAACTGCCAAAAATATTAAATTATGCTAAAATTAAGGAAATTGAAAAACTGAAAGAAACAATGGTGGGGGTCCAAGTAGAATTGGCAGGTGGCCACCAATATCCACATGGATCAATAGGATGGTTAACTTCTCCTTTAAGCCCCCAGTTCCGAATTTTGTAGTCATGTGGTGGCCATAAGACTACATAGGGGGTCGATATTATGGGGCTATTGTCTAGCACCCAACTAGGCATGCTCTCTTGGTTTTATGGGTTACCTATGACCATGGGATAGTCCTTGCCACTTCTTCATGCCAATGGTTACATGTGAGGGTCATACAATCCAGGGTTGGCCCCGATGGGCTACCCTCCTCTCCTTTTGTCAAACCCATGGTTATATGGCACCATGTTCCTTGGGGCTGACCCCTTTCCGCTAGCCTTCACTTTTTTGTGTTGTTTCCATCGGTTTGGTATGGGTCGTGGGCTGTGGCCATGGGTTTCCCTACCTGCGGTCCCATGGTGCCAGGGGCTAGGGAAGCCATGGACTAGGGCTTAGCCCAACCCTCCCCCAATGGTGTGTGTATTCAAATTTAAATATAATGTTGGCACATTTCTTTACAAGAAACACCAATGGCACAGTGGTGGAGCACTGCGCTACCACCACGGAGGTCTCAAGTTCGATCCTTGTGGAGGAAGTTTGGACCTAAACCACAATTTTTCCAAGTAAGAGGAGGCCACGTGGCAGGCACTGATTGGCCCACGTGGCTCTCCCTCATTAGTCCAACATTACATAGTTAGCAGATCAATAAAATATTCGAACCAATAACAACGAGGCAAATGGAGAAAACCCATTAGCTAATAAAATTTGAATATTGGGACCAATCAGGAGAGGCCACGTGGCAGCCTTCCACTGGCCCAAAATGTCTAGTTATTTGTCCTTTTTGCCAAAATTTACCTGTTTAGCAATTCGATCAGAACACGATATCGAGAGCATACTCTATTGATTTTGAGTGAAACGAATTGCATTGGATTCAAATCACCTAGGTTTTTCCATTCATTTGGGTTTTGAGCTTTGTTACACACTTTGAATTTTGAGCACTATTTTGATCCACCGGATCAGGATCCCACTCATGTAGTTGCAATATATCACTGTTGTATCCACTAAATGCTAAATCAAATCTCCAAAGAGCTTCATCAACCATACTGCCTTATATCTAGCCATGTTAGCAACAATATACTTATCCCCATTCATGTTAAGGGCAATGGACTTCTGCTTCCTACTCATCCAAGATATCATGGCATACCCCAGACTAAAACAACACCCTAATGTGCTCTTCCTATCAATAAAATTTCTAGCCCAATCAGCATCAGTGTATCCATATAGCCTCACATCTCTGATAGAATATCTCAGACCAAGATTAACATTCCCATTTAGGTATCTCAGCACATGCTTAGAAACAACCCAATGTGCATGTAGATGATTGGTCATAAATCGACTCAGATTATTAACTTCAAAACATATGTTTGGTCGAGTTTTCACTAGGAATAATAGTGCCCCAATCAACTATTAGTACTTAGTGGGATTTTCTAGATCGGGTCCCACAACTTCTCCACATTATATCTTTAAGTTCATCTCCATCAGTGTGCCTATGGAATTACATTATACCATTCCAAATAGTTCCAACAACCTGACAACATATTTCCATTGAGAAAGAAAAATATCACCAGGAATTTACCACACCTCTAATCCTAGGAAGTAATGCATCAAACCAAGGTCTTTCATATCAAATTTAGAGGCCACCTACCTTTTATGTTTGATAATAAGAGGATCTCCACCTGTCAATAATAAATCGTCAACATATAATATCAAAATCAATAACATACCTTGGGCTACTTTGAAGTAGATATTCAGGTTAGTATTGCTCCTTATGAATCCAAGCTTCATCAGGTAGCTATTAATGTATGCACACTAAGCCCTAGGGGCTTGTTTCAGTCCATAAAGTTCTTTGTTCAACCTGCATACACGAGTCTTCATGTCATTCCCCTCAAATCTTTGTGGTTGCTCAACATATACTTCTTCCTTGAGTATGCCATGTAGAAACACAGTCTTCACATCGATCTGGTGAAGTGTCCATCCATGGCTAGCAACGAGAGTAATGATATATCTAATGGTAGTGTAGTGGGAAACTGGTGCAAAAATTTCATCATAGTCCTCTCCCTCTTTTTGGGACAAATGTCTAGTCACAAATCTTGCCTTGTATTTCTCAATACTTCCATTTTCACTATGCTTAATCTTGTACAACCATTTTGAATTCACAATGGACTTTCCTTCGAGTCTCAGAACCACTTCCCACACATCGTTCTTCATGATACATTCTTATTCTTTTGCCATAACATCATTCCATATCTATTGTTTCACTGCTTCTTCAAAGGTGTGTAGTTCAACCTATTTCATGTTGCTCATAGCTACAAAATATAACTGGTATCAACATGGATTCTAATTTATTTCTTTCCCTCAAAGTTCCTCTTACATAAGCATGTCTGTCAACATCCTGTAAGGTGTCATGAAGCCATAGTGGTCTCTTCCTGGTGGGAGAATCACACAGAGGGGGATCCAAGGGGTCTATAGGTTCCAAGGGATCATCAACAAGTTCAATTTATGGTTCATTCATAGGAGGGCCTTCTTAAACATCCATGACATCATCCTTCTTCTCCACATTGGTAGGGAGAGGAGTATCCCTTTCTTTCTCAAGGAAAACATCTTCATCAAATGTCACATCCCTTCTAAAATCTATATTACTTTGACCAGACACATATATTATATAAGATTTATAATTTTCATAGTAACCAACAAACATGCCTTTCTTTCCAAAAGCTTCGAGCTTGTTACTCTTGTCCTTCAACACATGAAAATAGATAGGGTAGCCAAAAATCCTCAAATGTCCAACATTAAGCTTTACACATGTGAAAACTTCTCCGAGTGTCTTGTCACCCAAGGCTTAATGAGGAGTTCTATTTTGAACATAGAAAACAATATTTGCAGCTTCTCCCCATAGAAGCTTCAACAGATTTTTATCATGCAACATAGCTCAGGAAACTTTCCATAATGGTCCTATTCTTTGTATCAACTACTCCATTTTTCTTGGGGTTGTAAGGTACGATGGTCTCCTTCTTGATTCTTGCTTTCTTGCAAAATTCAATGAGCTTATTTGAAATGAATTCTCCTCCATTTTCAGACATGAAGACTTTGATTCTCTTTCCTATATGATTTTCTATTAGCACCTTGAATTCCTTCAACATATCAAATGCCTAGTTTGTGCTTCAAGAATAATATCTATGCCTTCAGAAAGAAGTCATCCAGGGAGGTTATGGAGTATAGTTATCCACCAAGAGATGTCACTGGCATGGATCCACATAGATCAGAATGAATGAGTTATAGAATTCCATTGGTCCTGCTCCTGCTTGAAGCGAATGGTCCCTTTGTCTTCTTTTCACTTGCACATCCTGTACAAACCCCACGATGATTTTCTTGAACCCCAGACATCCTAGAAACCATCTTCCTCACCTTAGGCAAGGCATCATAATGAAGGTGAAGAAATATTCGGTGCCATAGATCACACTGATGATTACTATCATGAACCAATTCTCATAGATTCGATCTTCCATTAACTTTGTAAAGGTCTTCAATTCTTGACCCAAAGTGAAGGCATCCCTCAAGAGATATTCCAAAGGTCGAGTAAGAACCATTCCATTTATAAAAGAAACCTTCATTCCTTTATCCTCCAAGGAATATATAGACAAAATATTCCCTTTCAGTCCCAACACATGTACAACATCATGTAGATGTATAATTTGACCATAATATAAATGAAATGAAACAGAACTAGACCCCTTCATAGGATAAGTAGAATTTTCCCCAAGAATGATCTTCAAGTTTCTCTCCCTCTCAACCAAGTTTGAGAAGGCAGTGTATAGATGCCCCATTATTCACTAACCAATTATCAAATGAATCTCAAGGAGAGGAACTAGAAATAATATAAATAAGAAAATATTTAGATTGAGTAGAAATTGCATTATTTTCATACCTTGATTTCCTTGATCTCTTTGGAGGATGATGACCTTCTTCTCGATCAACAGGAGCTTATATTCTTCTTCTAACGTTGAAATTATTGTTTTTGTAGCCATGAATGTTTTTGTAGTTGGACTTTGGAGCACTTCTGTTTTCTAGACAATCTCAGGCATAATGACCATGCTTGTGGCAATTGTAGCATTCAACTCTTTTTAATATCCTATTGGAATCCTTGAATTTTGGAGTATGATTTCTTGAATTAGATGGACCTCCTCTTCCTTTCTTCTTCTTAGCTTTAGAAACAAATGAAGAGGGTTCTCCTTCTTCATTCTTTTGAATCCTTCCTCTAGAAATCATCTTGGTCTCTTCTTGAGTGCACTTACCAATGAGCTCATAAAATGAAGGAATTAACTTGTCATTGTTTCTAATAATTGTAATAATTGTCTCCCAAATCAAGGAAGACCTCCAAGTGCAATTAGGACCATCTCTCTACCAAAATTAACTTCTCCAAAATAAAACAATTGATCCTTAGGTTGGGATATCCTCACGAAGCATGACTACACAATCTCTCTCTTGTTCATCTTAATGTCCACTAGTACAAAATGAGAGATTAGTGACTACGCGACTAAAACATTTAATCACCACAATTATTTCAAGTGAATTACTACTAAATTTGAGCAATTTTAAGTGACCCAACTAAAAATTACTAACTTAAATGACTAATTTAGTCTAGGGATAAAAATTATGACTAGCTAATAAGTTACCCAACTAAAAGCGACTATCTTAAATTACTAATTTAATCTAGGACTAAAATATATGACTAGATAATAAGTGACAAAATAAAAAATGATTAACATAAATGAATACTATAATCCAAGAATAAAAATATGACCAAATAACAAGTAAAAAGTATGAAGTGTAGATCAGTTGGTTTGCGTGGGGTTTAGTGCCCGCTTGATCACAGGGTCAAACCTCATGGGGAGGGGCTGAGGAGTGAAAGCCACTTTGGGGGTATTAAACTTCCTAGGGGGCATCCAAGATTGACCAAAGCCTTGCAAAATACTAGTGATAAGCATCCCATTGTGGGTGTATTAGTATTCTTCCAACCAATAAGCAAGTTGGCCCCATCCCAGGCTTCGCCTAGTTACAAAAAAATCAATACAAATAAATGCTTGATTACTTCAAGAACTAGAATATCATCATGCCAAAAATCATAAGAGGAATTTATGAGAAAGGTGGGTTGGCTACATGGAGGTTCATCTATGCTAACAGACCTCGACATGTGAGCATAGGACGAGAGGACAAGGACTTATCAACAATGAAATTCAAAAATTAGTCTAGTACCTGAATGTAAATTTTCTTTTTGTTAACATGTTACTAGTAACTTTATACATTACTAGATAATTCTGAATTATTGCACCAAGAAGGGGCTCTCTAGCCTAGTATGGAAGAGATATGCTGATTTTAATTTATTGTTTCAAAAACAGCCTCTCGGGGTACGCGGGCGCCACACTAGGGACCCGCGGACCCCGACATTTTCTCAGTTGGAAAAATGTCAGGGGTCCGCACCTTGCCTTCAGGGACCCTGCGTACCTACACTCTATTCCTAAAGGAGGGGTGCGTACCCCATGCAACGAATTTTTAAAACCTAAACTCTCCAAAATGGACCAAATTTTTTTGATTTTATGGAATCTAATGGATGTTTTATGGTATGTAGATTGTTGACCATGCTCGATTGGTGCGAGAGAGAGCACGAAGATGTTGATTTGGCCGCCATTAATCATCAATCGTCAATTGATGCTTTGAAGGCATGCGGCCTTTATAAATATTGGGCCATACCTGGCATGAGGGCCCAAGTGAGCTTTCTAGAGTGGCTGGTAGAAAGATGGAACGTTCAGGACCAATGTTTTTATATTGGAGGGCACCAGCCTGAGATGGAGCTGACAGATATCTACTTTATCACTGGTTTGCCCAAGAGAGGCGAAGACTTGACTCTGTTCGGGACTAGGCCAGGTGGCCAGTCTATTGCTAGTCTCCGACTAGAGTGGTGTAACACTCAGTCTCAGGAGAAGGGGATAGAGATCAAAACTATATCCCATCCTAAACTTATGGTGATTGCCTTTACAGTTACCAGACTTTGCGGGGCTGCCGCTTTACACATTGCCACTGGATCCCAGATGCGGTTGGCAGTTGATTGCTATCGAGGTACCATTTTCAACTGGTGTGATGCTGTGTTGGCCAATGTAAAAGGCCAACTGACTAGAGCCAAAAATAGATAGCTAAAGACCTTTGGTTATGGGGCTTTAGTTGTGAGTTTTGGCCTAGAGAGGGTTCTGATGCTGATCCCACAGCAGCTCACTGTTGAGGTTGGGCTTCCTCGAGAGCCCAAATTGATGCGATGGGTTGCGGTTATGGCCCGTCATCCTGATGAGGGGACGGAGGTCGTCCGATTTACTCTGGAGTACTTTCGCTGGTTAGAAAACCAAGTCTTTGCTATACAGGATTTTCCTTATGCCGGAGTTGATTTTCGTGGAGATCCGGACATGGTTCTTCCACCGGGAGAACAATGGGATGATACAGGTAACTTCATTTTCACAAGTTTTTTAAACTATCTATTATTTTTGTTTGTTTTATATCGTCTCAAAACTGATAGTAATAATTTTCAAAATGCAGATGTAGGCCCACGACGTCCAGCCAATCTCTGGCCTTACGAGAGGAGACTACCAGCTGCAGCGGCACTGGCCCCATGGGACGAGGCCACAGAGACTTTGGCTGAGTTGGAAAGTCACCTAGAGCGTCTTACAGTAGATATATCGGAGACTACCATAGATGATATTCCAATCAGGCTTCAGCGCTATGTAGTCGAGGTCCCAAGACCTTTTAGGAGGTTCTTGTGTAGGGTGGCCCGTATAGTGGTGTCATATAGAGATCATCACCAGTGATTGGATGGTCGTTTTGTAGACACATGTGACATTTTGGTTTTTTGTACTTATCATTTTTGCCGATCATAAGGTGTTTTTCAACCTATGATCGAAGACGATGTATTTTTTGACACACTCCTATATATATATATATATATATATATATATATATATATATATATATATATATATATATATATATATATATATAGATAGATAGATATATAGATATATATATCATTATTACCGGCTTATCTTGTAAATCATGTTATGGAATGGTTTTAAATTTACATGTATGATTATTGCAAATGTCTATTTAACATTCGAGAAGCAATTGCATCTGCTAATGCATTTAAAGACCTTGGAATATGCTGATATTCAATGTAATCAAACTCACGTTCCAAGAGACGCACTCTCAAAAATAATCTTAATAACACTGGATTTCTAATGGCATACACTCTATTAAGCTATAATACAACGAGTTCAGAATCTAACCTCACTATCAAACTCCGAATCCCAAATGAAATAGATTCAGATAATAACTCAATCACTACACTATACTCGGCAATGTTGTTTGTTGTTTGACCGAGGCTTACCCCATGCATAGAAACTAACTCGTCAAAGGGCGAATAGATAACCCAAGCTGCGGAAGAAATGTTCCGTGTACTACGACAAGCACCATCAGCAAATCCAATGTATGTTTGGAGAGGCATCGATATCTGCAATATCAAGAGTAAAACCAAGATAAGCCAGAATAATGACGAAAAACACTCTCTAAGCTAAGCACACTTTTTAAACCAAAACACACTTGCTAGAAAGAAAAACTAACCTAACTAAAAATCTCCATACCCATTCTTTTAAGCATAATACCTCTTCAAGTAAAAACCATTTCTGGGTTTACCTAAAGAGTCCCCATCAAAGTCTACCAACTCATAGGCCCCTTTTGCTAGCTTTCGCTTGACAATATAGGGCCCATGCCACATAGGAACGAATTTTCCAGCACCTAATTTATCATTAGCTTGATCATATAATAACACTAGGTCTCCTTCCGAAAAATTTCGAGGGGTCACATTTCGATCATACTGAGCTTTCATATTTTGCGTGAGTCTCGATTGCCAATGCAGCATCACGTCGATTCTCATCTAATTGAGCTAAGTATAATAAACGCTTTTCCTCTTCGAAAGTAGCTGGAAGTAACTCGATGGCCATTTGCAGTGACGGGATTTCGCATTCAATGGGTAGCACAGCTTCCAAACCATAAACTAGTTGGAAAGGAGTGAACCCTGTTGATGTTTTCACTGAGGTTCGGTACGCCCAAAGCGCTGAAAATAACATGTTGTGCCAATTCGACCGATGAATACCAATGATTCATCGGATCATGATAACTAAAACTTTGTTGATGGACTCAACCAGACCATTCGCTTGTGGATAATAAGGAGTTGAACAATCGTGATGCAAACCAAGCTGGCCTGTAAGTTCTGTCATCATAAAGTTTCGAAAATGGTGCCCATGGTCAGCGATTATCGCTTGTGGGACACCAAACCTAGCAATTATATGATTGAACACGAAAATTGCAGCTGTCTTGCCGTCTGCCTCGAATTTAGGCATCGCCTCGGCCCACTTAGTAAAATAATCTACCGCAAGGATGATATACGCATGCCCCCCGGCTGAGTAAGGGTTACATGTAATAAAATCGATACCCCATTTGGCAAAAGGACCAACGGAAACTATAGGGTGGAGAGGAGCAGGTTGAGCACGCATCTTTCGATCAAACACTTGACAGTTGTGGCATTTTCGGACCGCAGTAATACAATCTTTAAACAAGGACGGCCAGAAGTAGCCAGCGCGCAATATCTTTTGGGTTGTGGCATACCCAGACATATGACCGCCCCACGCTCCAGAGTGACAGTCATTTAGAACCCTTTCAGCCTCTTCGTGAGTTAAGCAACATCGAAAAATAGAGTCCGCCCCACGGCGATAAAGAGTATCTCCAATAATTTTGTATTGTTGGGACTGGAATCGAATTTTCCGACATTCCGACTTTGAAACTTCGGGCCGAAAGGATTGGGTCTGGAGATAGATGATGATATCCCCATACCACGGATCTAAAGTGCTGATTAGAAACAAAGATTCGTCCGCAATGGGCTCCTCTGCCACAGTTTCCATGTCAGCACGCGGGAAGTCACACATTAACTCTGCAAAAACTAAAGATTTCTTAGACTTATATTTCTCAAACTCCAAGTCGAACTCCTGCAGGATAACAATCCATTTAGAGTACTTGCCCCCTAGCAATTGTTTGGTCAAAATGTAGATCATAGGGTTGCAATCTGAAATGACTGTAGTTTTACGTAGTAAAATGTAGTGACGAAAACATTGGACAGCTTGAACGGCTGCCAATGCCAATTTCTCCACATGTGAGTATTTTAGCTCAGTTGGATTTAACGTTCGACTAAGGTAATATATCACATGTTCCATTCCGAATTCATCTTCCTGAACTAAGACCATTCCAATGGTGGAATGGGAGGCGGCGAGATACAAAAAGTAATCCTGGTTGTAGTTGGGAGGATGCAACAACGGTGCATGGGTCAACGCGTGCTTGAGTGCATCCAAAGATTTCTGAGCTATCTCATCCCAAGAGAATTGAGCGTTATTTTTCAACAACCATGTAAAACCCTTTGTAACCTCGGCGTAGTTTGGAATGAATCGTCGTAAAAAGTTTTATTTCCCCTGCAAACTTTGGAGTTGGCAAAGACTCGAAGGAGGAGGCAAATTGATAATAGCTTCGACCTTCGAGGGATCAACGCGAATGTTGGCTTTCGAAACTACAAATCCCAGTAATCGACCCATTTCTATACAGAAGACACATTTTTGTGGGTTCAACCGAATACGATAATGCCTACACCTCATGAAGATTGCACGTAAGTGGACACAGTGATCAGCTCGATGTAATGAATGAGTAGGCAAATCATCGAGATATGGTTGCACAATGTGTTTGATGTCATGAAACGCATAAGAAATCACCCTTTGAAAAGTTGCTCCAGCATTCTTGAGCCCAAAAGGTAATTTACAATAAGAAAATGTCCCCCATGGACAAATGAAAGCCGTTTTCGGTTGATCGGCAGGTAGAATATTGATTTGATTGTCTCCGGAAAAACCGTCCATAAAGGAAAATATTTCACTGCCTGCACAATCATCAATGATTTGATCGATATAGGGAGTTAGGTAGTTGTCCTTTGGACAAGCTCGGTTAATGTCCCTATAATCGATGCATATTCTTATTGTTCCTTGTTTTTTGTTAACCGGAACAATATTCGATACCCAATCCGTTGACGGGATCGGATAAATGAAACCTGCTTTCAACAGTTTTTCAACTTCTGCTTTAATTGCAACAGCTTTTCGTGGGTGAATTTGACGCAAACGTTTGCAGATGGGTTTAGCATCCGGGTAAGTTTTGATCTCATGAACAACAATCGCGGGATCAATTCCTGACATTTCCTCATAGGACCAGGCAAACACGTCGCAGGATTCTTGAAATAGGGCCTTGTGTGTCTGAATTTCGTCATCTGTACACGAGGCACCTATATGAATGTTCTCAAAAATTCCAGGCTTAACCGAAATGTCAATGGGAATATTTCGAGAAATGTTTCCCAAATTTAACTCTGAATCGGGATGTTTCATTGGATTCTGAGGTTCCTTGACATATTCAATCGTAAATATTGATGAGAAATCATTTTCAAAACGATCATCCTCAGGTAAAAATGAAGATCTATGATGGAGATCTTCCAATGGTAAATCATCTACACATAGGGTTTCACAAATTTTCTCATCAAAGTGAACAAGTTCAGAAAACGTAGTTAAATCCGAGGTTGATGTGAAAAGTGATTCCTCACAGACCACATTCATTAAGTCTTTTTCAGTTGAACACTGGTTGGTAAAAGACTGCACGGCTTCATAGGCAATTTCATATGGACTCAACGGCATAAAATTACCAAATGAGTCTATTTCAGATTCAGAAGGAACGATCCAAGGATCGTCATAAAAAATAGTATCTGATGTAATCATATGAATGGTTGCAAATGAAGATGATGCGTTGATTGGAGGAAAAGGAAAAGTTCCCAGTAAACCGACATCTTTAACTAATCCTACTCCCACATCCTTATATGGGATAGTCGTTTTACCGACATGCTGAATACTCTTTGAAGAGGCTGTGTCGGATGAAAAGTAAGCCAGTTGGTCTATTGTTACGATCTTTCCATTATGTGGAAACTTTATTACTCGGAAGACCGATGAAACGACTGCTGTCATAGCGTAAGACCAACTTCGACCCAAAAGAAGGTTATAGTCTAGAGGGGCATCAACCACCTCCACATGTAGACTAACGGTTTTTCCTTCAACCCCTATAGTAAAATCCTGTAGAACGCCAAAAGGATGAAAACCACGGCCATCAAAGGCCTTAAGAATTGTCGGGGATTGATTTAGTGAAGGAGAACCAAGCGATCTCCAACACTGTATCGACATAATACACGTTGAAGCTCCCTCATCAATTACAGTCCGATGAATAGGTCTGTTTTTTACTATCACTAGGATCTGGAAAGCCATTTGATGAGGCAAACGCGGTGTACAATTTTCTAGATCAAAGATTATTAGGTTCGGGTCCTGAACATCAACAACTCCGATAGCCGACAAAAGTAATTTACGTTGTGCTGGGCATGATTGCAACACTTCCAAAACCGACATTGCTGAGGGTGAAACAGCTAAGTCCTCAACAATGTTATAATTCTGGGCCACTCTCGCATGTGGATTGAAAGAAGACTTTCGAAGTATACCCTTGGCAGGCGGTTTGATTACTAAGTCTGGATTAGGCTTCTCGATCTGTAGTGGATCGGAACCGGGAGCTGAGGTTGATGGATTAGAATGAGAAGATTCTGCTTCTTTGCCATCAACAGGACTTTTACTACCATAATCTTGCGATCGAGTCGCAATCCTTACATGGGACATCATCAATATGGGTTCTTCATTGGCACTCGAGGAAGAACCTATCATCTTGCTATCTTGATTTGGAAATGGATCCTTCAAAACAGCAGGAGTTTGGGAACCTTTGATGATTTTCGCAACCTCTGCTCGATGAGGGCAGTCTCTTGTAAAATGTTCTTCGTCACAAATGAGACATGGATAACGAGGTTTGCACTTTTCATCATTGGATTCCGCCTTTTCGGATTTCTCTTTTGAACTTTTGTCCGTTTTATTCTTCTTCTTTCCTTTCTTCTTTCCACCGGATTTTGATTTAGTCGTAGATGATTCTACAACGTGAACATCGGTGGAAACCTCTGCAGAAGAATCTCCTGTCGGGGAATCAGGCAAGGTTATGATAGGAGAAGAATTCTTGGAAGACTTCTTCTTACTTTTAGTGTTAACTGTACCAATCATACCATCAGCGGCATGAGATCCCGAAGGAGTTGCAGCGATTTGATTTGACTTGGGAAGATCGGGGATCTTTTCGTGTAACGTACCTGACTGAGTATAGACCAAGTCAAGGTACTGTGCTTGAGCAATCACTTGCTCCTCAGTAACAACTCCGGCTTTAGCAACATCTTCAGTGATCCTTGGCAACAAAGATTTTACAAACCACTCAGCCAAGATTTGATCCAGAATAAATACCTTCACTAAATGTCGTCAACGTCTCCACTCATGAATATGATCGGAAATATAAGTGGATGTCGATTGTTTTAGCGAAGTTAATAATTCCGTGCCATTGTCATATCGGACTGGCAACTGGAAATGAGTTAAAAACGAGGTAGCTAACTGACTAAAATTATAAAAAGTGCCTCGCGGTAACTCAATGTACCACTTGGCCGCGAGACCAATTAAAGTGCGCTGGAAAAGTCTAAGACAGATCGAATCATCTGTAATGGAGTTAGACGCACACCAGAGGTGGTAAGTCATCACATGGTTCGACGGGTCCTCTCCAGATTTACCTTCGAACTTGGGAATGTCACTGGGCAACTTATTCGGCATTGGCGGCCAAAACGGAAGATAATTAATTGGATCGTTTGTTAGGCGCGACAAGTCTGGTAAGTCCAAAGTTGCGATAAACGGTAGCTGCCGATTAGGATCCCTAAAACTCTGGGTCATGAGACCAGCCCCAGGAGGGGGATATCCAGGATAACTAGGAATAGGAATCGCGTTCGGGATATTGTATCCTCCTGGAAAACCAGGATTAACCGGACCGTACTGGGGTTGTTGTGATTGTTGATAAGTGTACCCAGGATACGGTTGATACTGATAAACTGGTTGCTGGACAGCATGACCGAATTGGTACTATCCCTAGTACGGTTGATAAGTGAATTGTGGTTGACTTGTGACAACCGTACTTAAACCAGGTTGACCTACAGGCATCTGAACCGTAGTTTGAATCATGGATCCAGACGATGGTAAAGATGTTTGAGGAGTAGATACAAGAATAGTAGAAACCAGAGTTGTCGATATTCCAGAAGTAGGTGGGGTAGATTGAATAGATGTTGCGGCAGTTGCAGCAGTCGTTTGAGATGGAGTACGAGGCGCAGTAGGTCCAGACTGAGAAAATATCGAAGGCACAAAAGTTTAAATATTAGACTGGATTGGTTGCTGGGGTGAACCAGAAACTAAGGGTTGTCCAGTTTGAGATGACAACTATACATTTGGCTGCAACACCTGTTGAGTTTGCGATGGATCCCACACTATGTTCATTCCGGGGTACTGACCCATAACAGGTTGAGAATATGGAGATCCAAAACCGGGTTGAGGGTAGGATTGATAATTGAAAGGTACATTTCCCATTCCTTGAACATAAGATTGACCTTGGGGTGGTTGGAAACCTTGGTTCGAGTACTGACCTTGGGGTAGATACCCTTGAGGCATGTACTGATACTGGGGTTGACCTTGAAGTATAAATTGATACTGGGGTTGACCTTGGGGTACATATTGAGTCTGGGGTTGACCTTGAGGAACGTAATACACCGTAGGCACGTACTGTCCTTGAGGTTGCCCCCCAGATGCAAATTGTGTACCTTGAGGTTGCCCCCCAGGCGTTAATTGAGGCTGCCCCCCAGGCGGTAACTGGCCACCTTGAGGTTGAGAATTGGGAATAGAACCTGACATCATAAGAATGTCTTCTACGCTCAACGGCTTTGCACCATTGCTTCCAGTGAATAACCCTTGTTCAATGGGTTGAGGAGATGCTCCCGAAAAAGTACCAGAAAGTGACTGATACCCAGAGGGAACAGAAGGACCGTTGTACAAAAAAGATTCAGGCGATTGAGTAAACATGGACGACTGACCTGACATATTTACGGGAGTATAAAAACCCCTAGGTTGATAAGGAGCATGAGGTGGTGAAAAACTTAACATCGAGTTTTCCAAATAATTAGTTAAAGAAAGATACCAAGTAGTACTTCTAGGTGGACTTTAAGAAATTGATTCACGCTCCCTTAGATCAATAACAGGTTGATTTTCAGGGATAGGGATGCCTACTTCTTCTTCCGGAGCAAGTTCTTCAATAGCTATCAAACCAGAAGGAAGATTTTCGGTGATTACTCTTTCTACCCTAGGTGAATTAGGAGCACTAGAAGTTGGAGAGAAAAACCCCGATGTTGGAGTAACAGTTTCGGATATCTCAGGTTCTTCGCCTATATCACTAGTAGATGAAAAGCTACCATCAAGTTCAAAAACCGAAATAGCTTCACGATTATAACCTGTTTCTAGAGTTTGGTAATCAGGATGAACAACCAACGAAGACTCTCCTTCTTCAGGTGACCCAACTTTACTGCCACTAGGAGTTACGAGTACTTTCAAACCTTCGTAATGGCTCGGGACTTCTTCAGGAGGTTGGCCCCGAAGTCTACCGGACTTCCTCAACAAATCAGCCACGGTTACAACCTCAGGAGACTGGCCCCAAAGTCTACGGGACTGTCTTGGTAATTCAGCCACAGCTAAAAACTTTTAACTACTGCACATGCAAACAAAGTAAAATCTCAAAGCAAACCGCCTAAAGTCTCTAAAGAACCAAACAAATTCGAATCACACGCCTAAAGAATCTAGGGCGTCAAACCACACACAAACAGTAACTTTCCGTATTGAAAACGCTAGTTGGTGATGAAATCCAACATCGCAGAGTTCAATACAGAAGTGGCGGGTGGAACAATTACCCCGACAACCTGCTTAATGAATAGACTGGACCAAGTTCCTCCACTTTAACTGTCTCGAGTGAAATGAACCCACCAGAAAATCCAAGTGAGTCTAGCCGACGTCTGCTCCAGGTACAGTGGGATCTTCCCACCACTGTCACCTTAGGAAGAAACCTAAAGAATATGGTCACTAAGGCTACAAACTGAGACAAATACACCTAGGGGAACAATCTACGATCCGATACGCATGCAAGGGCAGAGTAGCAAGCTCAATCCCCTTGAAGGCTCCTTGACATAATCCAAGGTTTACCAACAAGTGACCCCAGACTCCTCGACAATGGTTAATCCGAGGTTTACCGTTTTTAATACGTGAATATCTGGCGTCGTTGCCAATGAGGAAGGATTGATTCCCACACTGGTTCATACAAGATCTCGTGCTTCTCCTTTAAGAGGAGCTTTCCCAGAGCATAAATGCAACAATTGGATTTCTTCCTACCACAAGATACAGCTACTTATTTGTTTTTACTGTCTTGGAGAGTTAATTACTCTCCTACTCCAAGACACTAGCCTAAGCTAAGTTGGTGTATCAGAGCCCTAGAAATAAAATGTTACTAGGTGAATTTTACTTTAAGCGTTAATTTTAGTGGTTTTTGTTTAAGTCAAGAGGTGGCGGAGATGAAACTCGTGGTGTAAAGACTCGACTCGAAATCACTAAAAAGATGCACCTAAGATGATTTAAACAATCTTTTCTCTTCGATGAACTTCTAGACTAAGAAAGAGTTTTAGAATGCAAATACTTTGTAAACACAAATCTTTCTCAATCAAACAAATTAAAAGAAGAACTTTTCCTTTTCCAAAGCACTCAAAAACGAGACAAATAGCTACTTCACACAAATTTCCCTTTTCTTTTCAAAGCACTCAATCACTACAAAAACAAACTTTCTTCAAAAGAGATTTTGTATTTTTCCTATTTTAACAGAGCATGTAAAACTACTTAACAAAAATCAATTTTAAGATCTATGAAAATCTAAGAGAAATTTACCTAAAAGCAAATCCAATGAGGTAAAAGCCTACAAAATATAATTCCAGGTTGTTTTACTCAGTTACAATTCAACCAAGGACTAATTCATGCAGAACCATAAATCAGTCAAAAACAAAAATAAAAAACTCTTGTTCTTTTTCTTAAGAATGAAATTCACAGCTTAACAAACAAGCCTTCTCGAAATTCCACAAAGAGACAACACAACCGTAGGTTTCTCAAACAAAGGTGGATTTTATGAATGGTCTAACTCCTAAGAAGACTGAAAAGACTAGGGATATCCAAGGATTCTACAACTTCTAAATCCAGAGTCACTACAAGACCAATACAAAAATCAAACCTAGGAAGAGAATTTCTATGAACTTCACTAAAACCCTTGATGCTAATGAAACAAGTCTAGATGAAAACTTCTGACAGGTAACCAGTGGATCTGGGCAGCAATAAATAAGCTATAAACAAGATCTAATAGGTAAAAAGGGAAAAAAATTGAAATTTTCTAAACTTTTGACAGGGTACGCAGGCAGCCCGTTTACACAGGTGCGGCCCCACTCTCTGTGCAAAGCAGAAGTGCGTACAAGTACGCACTGTGCTTAACTCAGAGGGTACGTACCTCCCTCAAAAACAAGAAAAATAAAAAACTAACTCAATCCTAAGCTATTCTACCCAAATTCACAGTCAATCAGTCAAAGAAATCAACGTTTCTCAAATCAAAGTATCAATCAAAAGAGAAATCAATCAAATCCATGGATTCCTCAGTATGGTCGTCATTTTGTCATGCGGAAAGAGTCAATTTTGTGGACAAAACCGACCTCCCTAGAAACTAAGGCGTTTCTAGTGACAAACAAAACAATCAAGCACTATCTTTCCCTAAATATGCATTTAAAATAAAAGCAACCAGGGTCCAACAAGATTTCTCCTCTACTTTGATCAGCTCACCCACTTCCAAATGAAGCTAAGAAAGGAATGTGATCTCTCCTCTCAAGCTCTATAAGGGAGTCCTAATTTCAACAACATCTACCCTTAGGAATGTTTAGCTTTCAACCTCCCTTGCCTCTGGCCCAATGCCTGTATTTATAATGCTTTGGAGGAAGTTAAACAGGTCCACCATCAATGGGACAAGCCCCTCTTTCAAAGGGATAGCTCCCCTCTTCATGGGATAAGTTCCTCTTTCATTGGGATGCATGAACCATCTGGAGGCGCTCAATCCACGTCAAACCATCTTCTAGAATGCTCTAGAATCGACTGCAAGTAAGTTTTTTGAAGTAGAACTTGCGCCTTTTGACTTTTACAGGGGTACGCACCCACCCCTTTACAGACAGAGTGTACAAGTACGCAGGTATTATGTACTTGAGGTGCGGGCCCGCAGGTAAGAGTAAGAGAAAGTGCAGAACCAGAGTTATATTGATGTTTTAAGGCTTTCTCTCTTTTTTGGAGTTTGACATGAGGAGCAGAGGTATAAGACTGGCCAAGGAGGATAGTATGGTTATTGATGGAGCCATACTGACTGCAAATAGTCATGGTGACAAATTTTAGTGTAACAATCCCAAGACTCAAGTATTTGGATCTCTCTGGAAATAACTTTAGCGGTCTAGTTTCCACCACCTTCAGCCAACTACTAGAGTTGCACGTTACAGATTTCATACTCTAAAGGATTGATTTATTACCAGATATAGAAGGCTAATATCTAGATCATGTATCAACTGTACTGAAAGACACCCTGGTAAGATGCAAATCCTGACATGATATATGCATATGATTTCTATAGCTTTTTATTATATTCATGAGCAATGGATAACTATATATTTATTGTTTTGCAAGGTTATTTGGATCCAGAGTACTTCTTGACTCACCAACTGACTGATAAGAGTGATGTATATAGTTTTGGTGTGGTTCTTCTTGAGCTTTTGACAGGCATGGAACCTATTTCACATGGAAAGGACATTGTCAGGGAGGTACATGTTCTTATCAATATGACCTTCGTCCATTCTTTTAATCTCTCCATTTTTTTCTTTCATTTTTTTGGACATTCATATTTTGCGCAAAATATTGGATTTTTTCACATTGTTTTTTCCACTGTAATTTATTTGATAACACTTTAGTGTTATCAACTTTGTGCTGGAATGAGGGAGGAAGCTATAGCTTTACTGGTTTCCCTAGCACTTGTAGCTAATTGTGTTGGTCTACAAGTGAATATGGTGTATCAATATGGAAGTATGTTATCTATGATTGATAAGCATATGGGTTTGTTTCCTTCAGAGTTCTTGGAGCCATTTGCCATTTTGGCACTGCATTGTTGTAGAGATGAAACCGATGCATGCCCCCGCCAAAGAACGAAGATTGACATATTCATGGATAATCCTTATATATCTTCTGATATCTCTGGAAGTAAAATCCTTAGTGGAAATATTCCAGGGGTTGCACCATGTTAATGTTTATATATATAAGTGAAGAATACATAGGCCCCTCATCTATGCAGGTGTTATGAAATGAATTTAATAAGTTTCAATGTTATATAAATATTTATGCCTATGGTTCAAGCCTGTAACACCCTTCTGTGTGCATTGCTCAAAATGGGTAGAATAGACATGGTTTGGAGTGTATATGAAGAGATAGTGTCATGTTTATATTTATAATACCTTGATTAATTCTAATTGCATGGAAGGTAAGCTGCATAAATCCTTTGAGTTATTTGATGAAATGAGAAAGAAGAAGATTGATCCCACAATTATTACTTACAACATTCTCATCTCTGGTCTATGGAAGGAAGACATTATGCATGCCCAACAAGTGACCTTTTTACAACAATGTAGGCCCTTGATGTGGCTCCTAATCTGTTTACATATAATGATATGATGGATGGATACTGCAAAAGGGATAACATGAAGGAAACCCCTAAGATTTATGACAAGAATCCTGTCCCAATCAAACCAAAGCACTAACCATTCAAAAAGTTTTTGTATAGGGGTTTTTTTTACTGAGATACTTATTTGAATAGAATACAGATCCTAGACCAATTTTGATAGAAATGATCAAGCGATGAAGGAGCCATGAGCCTTAGTTCCCTTTCTACTCTTTTATTATTTCCTTCATCCTATACCTGCCTCACTTGCCTGCCTTGGTGTTGAATATTCTCACAAAAAATATCTCCAAGATTCACTGAGACAACTGAGAACTCACAGGGTGTGTTGTAATCAACGATAAGTTCTACAAGGACTTCTTCATGTCATTAACATTTTGGAATAAATCTTTGGTGTTCAACTGTAATGGCTTCACTGTGTACGATCCAAGCAGAAACCTTATCTTCAGAGTGGACAACTATTGTTCCCATCCAAAGAACGAAGTCCTTCTCATGGGTGCTATGGGACTAGTTCTCCTCACACTTGAATGCAAGGTATACCATATTAATTTATTATTGATATGGATCCCGATCGTTAAATTGATACTTGGTTTATCAAACTTTTAAAGGTATTTTATATGTATTTAAGTCAACATTAAAAACCTCTAATTAAATGAAATGTGAAAATTGAAGATAACTTATAGAAAATAAATAACGACAACAATGCATATAAGAAAATGACACCAGAAATTAATAATTGAGTTCGACTACCTCAAAGCCTACATCTTCGGGTTTGGTATTCAATGGAGGGGCCTCTTTATTAATTCTTAAAATTCATCAAAGTATATAAAAAAATAGATCAATTATATTCTCGACTAGTCCTATTGTGTTTTTCTCGACCTTAGGATTCCAATGCAACTAACTACACTCAAACAGGCCTCCTAGATCTCTTAGAATGGACCTCCAAAGTTTTGTTATCTCCTTGGTCTGTCATTGTCTCCGCATAAAAATTCTTTTTGTTCCATAAAAATCTAACTTCTTCCTCCTTGGCGCGTTGATCAATTTTTTATAATAAAATGTCAGGGTTGAGGGGTCAAATCCCTAACTCCTCATCGGGTTGTTGTGATACGAATAATATATAATCAAAAAAATTAAAAATAATGTCAACGAGTCCAACCTTCCCGCCGCTCATTGGTTCCACATCTATCCACATTACAATATATATAATATATCGCTTGTGGTCCATTCCCAAAGCCTTATCCTTGCGTTAGTTATAATATGGGGGCCTCCAGACTTAGCGAGGCGCGGAAAGCATTGGTAGAGCTGCTAGATATGGAGGGCTCTACCACACCCACCACCTTTTTTTAATATATAACAACCATTACAAAATAATTGAAGCTAGTTCCAAGATTTATAACGTGAACCAAACAATGGTGTAATGGTGAATGAGTGGATTTGGTGTTGAGAGGTCTTCGCCTCGAATCCATCCGAGGATGGTCAGATCCATAACAATAATTTTGATGAATAAAAATAAGTTGTGTGTCGCCCATTGATAGGGATGCATGATGGCCTCTTAATGGGTCCATTCTTGGAACCACAAGTTGGAACTTTTACTGTTCAAACCCTTCTTGCTGGAACCATGATTTGAGCACTCTGACTTTGACTTTTGACCCACTTAGACCAAAACTTTGACTTTGAATAACTTCTGCATACACACTCAGTTTTCGCGTGTTCAAGTTGTGTTGGATTCATTTTTTCGAGCTCTATGCAGTGGACCCTTTTTTTTTCGAATTTGAAGAATTTGAATTTTTGGCCTTTTTAGATCCCATTTGGATCAATTGTCTTTCAATATTATTCTCGTATTTTAATGTATACGAAGAAAATCTCTACAATGTTTGAAGTGTAAATGAATTGTATTATTGTGTGTGAAACATAGGTTGATTCTGCAACATGAATGGAAAGGTTTCTTGTATATATCCCAGCTCAAATGACACTGTTTGACATTAGAAAACCAAAAAATGAAAACCCTACATAACCAAAAATTGATATTGAAAAGAAGAAAATCATTAGTACAATCCATTGTTTATGTAAGAACAGATGGGAAAGTGTTGTTAGTTCGGTGGATTGAGATTGTAAGAGAGGACTCAGTTCGATGATTCTCTTCATATTCTTGTAAGGAAGTGGAACAATTCATATCGCCCGCCCCCATGACACTAGCGCCCGTGTGCCAGAAGAATAGAGAGATATGCCTTTTCTTTGATTTATGTGAAAGTTTTGAAGGTTATACCCATTAATTTAGATATTTTTCCATAGAGTGAACAAATTTATAGTCATGGAGACACTCATGTTCCATTCCCAACCATATTGAAAAAATGTACTGAATTTTATAAATTAAGTTTCGTATGTGTATATCTATATACATCTTGTTAATGGAGCAAAGATGTTTTTTCAGACCTCATTTCAGTGATATGTAAAAATACTTGAGATTTTTAGCTAACATATTGGGAAAATCTTCCATACGACTTCATTTCATCATGACTTGATGATGTGCTTAACTTCTTTGGAATTTAATCATCTCTACACAATGATTCACCAAGAGACCAGTTGTCCTTCACCTTTATTAAACTAGCAATTGCCCCTAAAGGTGCAACGATACACTAAATAAATAGAAGATTTGGGAAGATCATCTTGAAAAACTAAATCACTAAATATGAAAACTATTATATAAAGATCATATCGATCTCCATATAGTTTAAAAAAAAAATGTTAAAAGTTTTTATTACATTTAAAAGTAAGATGACATGGTATACTTTGATAGTTGTCACCATTTTTTTCTATTCTTTAGTTTTATTTACATAGCTTGATAACATGATAGTTTGATTGGAAAAATGATTTTCAAGCATATACATTGAGTTTTCATCTAGAGCCATTCTTTTTTAGGGTTGATTTAATGCTTCGATGTTGCTTCCTCAACTTCAATCAGCCTAGGTAATTTCATCTCCATGACTTTCATTTTAGGAAAGGTTATGCTTATCATTTTGAATATGGATTTAAAATTGGTTGTTGTTGATTCATTAGATACCTTTATTTTGTGGTTCTTCTCTTAATAAGATTTTCAAATTATGTTTTAATAAGATTTTCGAATTTCCATAACAAAATTACTTTATATAATTAAATTTCAACTTTTCAAGCCAACAAATTTAATAATCATTTTCCTTATTAATGTAAAATTCAAACTTAGCATTTAATTTTCTCTAGTAACATATAAAAACACTCAAATAATTAAAATTAAAAAATTATACCCTATTATAATCAATCTAATTTAAATTAAACAATAACGTAACCTCCATAATGAAATCTAATGAAAACTTCAAATGATTTCCCTTACCCCTATTCCTTCTCCAAACAACTTTGTTATAATTGCAAAGAGCAAGATATACGTGGACTTCCAGCTTGTCTTTGTACTTTATGTTTGTTACTCAACTCTACTTAAAAATCTTGTGATTTAATTCTTCTCTTGAGATGACCGAGCAGTGGTCTCATTGGGATGTTATCCCTGCCACCCAGTTTCAAATTCCACAAGGGGACATTATGACTCGTCATAGTAAGACTGGAATGATAGATGTCTTCGATGGTATTCGTAGGTCTCAGTCCTTGGTTGGTCTATCATAGTTTCTAGTATGGCTAGTTTGTGGGTTGTTGGATATACGTTTGATCCTAAAGGTTGCCCAAATTAATCCAAAAAATTATTGATTCAACATGGTTAAAAAAGAAAATAAATTCAAAAACTTTACAATCTACTTCAACGACTTTATAATCTTCCATAAGAAATTCTTATTGGGATATCGTTGGTTTAAAAAGTTTAAATTTAATTATATATAGGAATCTTGTTATAGAAATTTAAAAATATTATTAATAAATTATGGTTTAAGAGAAGAACCACAAAGAAAAGGTATCTAATGAATCAACAACAACCAATTTACATCCATATTTAAAATGATAGGAAAATCCTTTTCTAAAATGAATGTCATGGAGATGAAATTACCTAGGTTGATTGAAGTTGAGGAAGCAATGTCAAAGCATAAAAAAAACCCTTAAAATGAATGGCTCTAGCTAAAAACTCAATGTGTATGCTTGAAAATCAATTTTCTAAGTAAATTAGCATGTTCCCAAGCTATGTAAATAAAACTAAAGAATAGAGAAAATCAACGACAACTATCAAAGTATACCATATCATCTTACTTTTAAATGTACTAAAAGGCTTTCAACGTTTTTTTAAAATCAAGATGGCGATTGATATCAATCTTTATATATGAGTTTTCATATTTGGTGATTTAGTTTTTCATGATGATCTTCCAAAATCTTCTATTCCTTTGGTGTACCTTTGCACCTTTAGGGGAAATTTCTAGTTAATAATTTTTTTTATTAAAAGGTAATTGATTGATTGGAATTTTGCAGAAGTATTCATTTTCGAACTCTACCAACATGATGCCCATTAGTTTTTGAGAGTACCATTCAGACATCTTGTTTTCTAACTTGACTTAGGGAACCCACCGAATCTAACCTATTTGCACAAGATCATTGGCCCACTCGTTCCTATTGACAAATGTTTTCTAAATTACGTCGAATAAAGTTGACTAAAAGGTAGTTAAGCCTAATAAGGAGGTTACAAATTCACTAAATCTTGTGACTTATGCTTCTCAATTGCCAATCAAAATGTTTTTATTTTTATTGTTATGCTCTTGACCTATGAGAAATTCTAGAATACCAAATATGCGAAGAAATACAACCCAGAACACAGAATAAAACGACAAAAACAACAAGTATTTTATTATTCAGAGATAAAAGCAATGTTCACTTGCCTCTTCGAGGGGGAAACCTCCAGCAGAGTAGAGATCGATTACAAAATAATACTCGATGATATTTCCCTTCTAACTATGACTATTTATAGCTAAAGTACCTTCAAGAACCTAACAAATAGTGGTCCCTTGCATAACATGGGTTAACCACTTTATTTATTAATTATGGCCCATTGGCAGCTAATTGTGATCCCTTTCTTAAATGCGGGTCAACCACTTACAATTATTAATACAGGCTTTATTGACTCTTTAACTAACTATGACTATGACTCGACCCTATTGGGCTTATTACATAAATAAAGGGGTTAGGGTTGGACCCTAACATGCCCTCCCCCATCAAAAGCGGCCTTGTCTTGAACGCAGGAGCTGTGGAAACTACTAAAGAATAGTGGTTGATTCCTAGGTTGCATCTTATAGAGAGGTGTCTTTCCACTTGACAAGGACTTCCTTGATCGTATGGTCGCGTAGATGTCTTTCACGAGTATCGAGGACCTATTTAGGATGGAGCTAGAGTGAACCTTCCTCATCCAATTCGGGTAGACAGGTTTGAATTATGCAATTGTTCCCCACCACTTTCTTGAGGCATGATAGATGGAAGACTGGATGGATTTTTGAAGTTGATGGCAAGGCCAGCTTGTAGGCTACTGCTCCAATGCGGTGAATTATTTGTTAAGGTTCGTAGATTTTGGGAGCTAATTTCTGGAAACCGTTTTCTTTGAGAGATGTTTTCTTCTATGGTTGCAGCCACAATAATACCTTATCCCCTTCTTGAAATGTGTGCTTTGAATGATGTTGGTCTGCTTGTTGCTTCATTCGATTTTGAGCTTGATGGAGATTATCTTTGAGATAAGCTAGCATGGCAGCATAATTTTGTAGGATTTGATCAATTGCTTGCACCTTAGAGCATCCAGGGATATAAGAAATAGGTGAAGTTGGGAGTTGGCCATACACTGCATTGTATGGATTCATCTTGGTGGCTTCATGATAGTTAGTATTATATCACCATTCAACTAAAGGTAGCCATTCTACCCATTGATGCTGCTTTTTTGAAGTGAAGCACCTTAGGTATGTCTCCAAACATTTGTTGACTACTTCAGTTTGACCATTAGTTTGGGGATGATAGGCATTACTCAGTTGGAGTTGGGTGCTTTGTAACTTGAAATGTTCTTACCAAAATTTTCTTGTGAAAGTTGGGTCACGGTCAGACACAATGGAAGTTGGCATGCCATGCAGTTTGAAGATCTGGTCCATCAAAGCTTGAGCCACCAAAGTGGGGGTAAATGGGTGGGGTAGAGCACAAAAATGACCATATTTAGAAAGTGTGTACACAACCACCATGATGACTGATTTGTTTCTCGACTTTGGGAGACCATTAATGAAATTTATAGAAACATCTGTCCAGACAGAGGCAGGGATTAGCAATGGTTGTAAGGTTCCTCGTAACTTGATTGTTTCTCCTTTGAGTGTGTTGACACACATTGCATTCAGCTACAAAGGTAAGAATGCCATTTTTCATTCCCGTCCAAAAGAAATATCTACGAGTGTGAGCATAAGTCTTCTGAAAGCATGCATGCTCGACAGTGGGAGATGAGTGCAACTATGCCAAAATGCGAGTTTTGAGGGTGGATGTCAGAGATATCACTACTCGATCCTTGTAGCGAAGAATCTCATCCTTCCAAGAGTAGCCAACTGAGGAATTAGGATCTGCTCTCAAGTTATTATTGAGTTGGGAGAGAGAGGGGTGTGAAAACCATTCCTTGCGGGCTTCTTCAATCCAATCTGGTGCAGGAAGGGAGATTGATAGCAAGGTGATTTCATCCTAACATTGGCCCGATAAAGCATCCACTACTACATTGTCACACCCTTTCTTGTAAATTATCTCATAATCATATCCCAACATTTTGGCTAGCCATTTATTTTGCTATGGTGATGACAAACGTTGCTCCAAAAAATATTTGAGGCTTTGATGGTCTGTGCGGATTTGGAAATGTTGTCCCAAGAAGTATGGTCAACACGTATCCTGCATGTAAGATGGCCATCAACTCTTTCTCATAGGTATATTTTCACAGATGTTTCCCACTCATTCATTGGCTGGTGAAAGCCAAGGGTCGACCTTCCGACATTAAGACAACACCAATACAAGTACCCGAAGCATCACATTCAATCACAAAAGATTTGGTGAAGTCGGGTAGTGCCAATACTAGAGTGGAACAAATGGCCTATTTGAGAGCCACAAACGCCTGTTGTGCTGCATCAGTCTAGAGGAATGATATTTTCTTGAGAAGGTTAGTGAGGGATCTAGCAACATGGCCATAATTGTAGAGAAATTTGTGATAGTAGACAGTGAGACCCAAGAATCCCCTCAAACTCTTCAAGGTTTTTGGTTGGGGCCAATATTACATTACCTGTATATTTTTGGGATCAACCCTAACCCCTTCATGATCCACAAGAACACTTGGACAATTTGACAAATAATTTGTGATTCCAGAGCAGTTGCAAGATCAAGTCTACATGATGAAGATGCTTTTCCCAGGTTAGGCTGTAGATGAGAATTTCATCAAAGGAAATGAGGGAAATTTTTTGAAGATATGGTTTCAGCAGCTGATTCATGAGGCTTTGAAAGGTGGATGGAGCATTACAGAGACCAAATGGCATGACCAAGGATTCATAATGGCCTTCATGAGTGCAGAAAACAGTCTTGGGAATGTCTAGTTCTTTCATGAATATTTGGTGATAGCCAGAGCGAAGATCTAACTTGGTAAAGAATTGAGCACCATGTAGTTCATCAAGAAGATTATCAACAATTGGGATACAGAATTTGTCTTTGACAGTGAGCTTGTTGAGGGCCCAAAAGTCTAGACACATGCGCC
Source organism: Pinus tabuliformis (assembly GCA_031772625.1). NCBI lineage: Eukaryota > Viridiplantae > Streptophyta > Pinopsida > Pinales > Pinaceae > Pinus > Pinus tabuliformis. The sequence continues at coordinate 809,949,681 of CM062810.1, forward strand.
ATTCACCGTATTTCTTTAGCACCATGACCACTCGTGATGAATAAGGATTGATGCTAGGAGGAACAATACCTGCTTTAAGGAGTTCCTTGATTATTTTTTCAATTTCATTCTTTTGGGCGAAAGGATATTGATATGGGTGCACAATAGGCTGTTGGGGCCTTGGGACCAAAGTGATGCTATGATCATGTTCCCCTCTAGAGGTTGGAAGCTCTTTAGGTTTGTCAAGTACCTACTGGTGGTAGTTTAAGACCTATTGCATCTCAGGATGAATATGAAGAGGAGTGGATTCTATGGCCTGGATGGCACTAAACTGGGCGATGACTCCATGATAGCCTTTTTTCAACAACTTTTCCATTCGAAACGAGCTGATGATAGAAGGCGCACCTACCTATATTCCATGGAGTGTATGAATGTGGTCATTCTACTTGAAGCTCATATATAACTCCTGGAAATCCATTGTGATTGGGGCTAGTGTGTGAAGCCATTCAGCACCCAAGACAATGTCACAACCACCCATGTTAATTGAAAACATGTGGGTCTTTAGGTGGTAGACTCCCATCTGAAGTTTAATATTTTCGCATTGGCCTTCACATTCCATTGTACCCGCATCACCAATAAGGACCTAGAAATTAGAGCCTGCCCTTACAAAACAATGAACAGCTTTGGTGACTCGCTTATAGATAAATTTATGAGTGCTACCACTATCAATCAGTACTACTACAAGGCAATGCTTAAGAAAGCCTCTGATTTTGAGAGTTAGGGGCGAAGAAACACCTGCCAAAGCATGTAGTGAGATAACTGGTTCATCTGGAGTAGCTGTGAGATAATTTTCCTACTGCATCTCCTCAACTTCATCGTCTGGCCCCCCAAGGGGTGGGGCTTCCCCAGATGAGTTGTGACCAGTAGCATTAATTTGAAATATTTTTGGCTCCTTGCACTTATGCCTCTGTGAGTATTTTTCATCAATGTAGTACCACAATCCTTGTTTTCTTCTTTCCACCATTTCTGCTGGATACACCTTTTGAACCTTAAGTGTTTGCGTAGGGCCCTAAGCCTGGGTGGAACTCCCCTTGGCTATGAAATTTAGATGAGTAGACTGGGCAGCTAAGGCAATTTCTACCTCGACAACCTTTTTGCAATTGTCTAACCATGTAGGAGGGTGGTGCATTCAGACATGTGCTTGGATGGCTTCTTAGAGACCATTAATGAAACATTCCAAGTAGAATTAATCTCCTAGACCTTCCGTTTTAAAGGCCAATGTCTGAAAGTCTGCAATGTAGTCTTTTATTGTGCTGGTCTGTCAAAGCTTAGTGAGACAACCCAAAAAATTAGATTCTCTATCAAAGTGGTCACAAAGGGCTTTTGAGAACACGTGCCACATTCTGTTCCCGGGATAACATTTCCGATGCGACTGCCACCATTGCTAAATTTCTTGGTCCAAGTAAAGGGCTCCCACACGTAGTTTAGTTTGATCATCATAGATATCATTCAAGGTGAAATATTGTTCCATTTGTGCTACCCATACTTCTGGATTAGAGCCATCAAATATATACATGTCCATCTTGGTTAGCTGAGGGTTAGAATGTTGGTGATTTCCATGGAAGTGAATATGATGGCTAGATTCTCCTTCGAGGTGTTCATCAATACTAGGCACCTCCGAATGATACCTGTCATTCTCTTTGGTGAATTGTTCAAGCATTTTTGAAATACTATTCAGTTGTTCCTTGAACGAATCCAATGTTGTTTCAATTTTCTCGATATTCTCATTGGCCATGACTTGAGCTCTAGTTTCTACCATGCATAGATTATGGCTACTAAAATTCACTCCAAAAAAAATTGGGACCGCCAGAAAATTGAGGTTGACCAGTAAATGGTACCACTGTGATCAACTCGTTGTCCTAAATATTATGGGCTAAGTCTCTTGTAAGCGTCCCAGGGAGGACCCAAAAGAAGGCCATGATGAAGACCATTGTTGGAAACTACATCCAGAAATGAGACCAAAGAACTTGAACAACAAGGGGAAATAAAAGACTGCTACAACAACTCAACAAGATTTAGAATCTAATGTAGGTGATGAGACCAAAATCACAATCATTGGAATGAAAGGTAAAGCTTCTATTGCAAGCGAAATTTCTTTTAGTAAGCCTATTGAGTCTCAAAATGATAAAAAAAAGAATTGATATTTTCCATATTAGAATCATTCCAAAACATACCAAAGTTGATACCTTGTTTGATAGTGGATCTCAAGTTAACCTTATTTCTAAAGCTATTGTCAAGAAACTAAACTTAGAAACTATACCTCATCCTAAACCTTACCCTTTGGGTTGGGTATGTGACAATGCCAAATTGCAAGTGACAAGAAAATGTAAACTTAAATTTTCCATCACTGCAAACTTTATTGATGAGGTAGAGCTTGATGTTGTACCATTATACATATGTGGAATTGTTTTAGGGAGTCCATCCTTGTATGACCGAAAATCCATATTCTATCGTCATGAGAACAAATATCATCTTTTTAAATATGGAATTGAGTATATCATTAGAGCACATCGAAATAAGATGAACTTGTCTCTTGTAAGTGTTGGTCAAATGAAATGGCTTGTAAATGCTAGTAAGAATTTTGTATTATTGATGCTCAAATCCAAAGATACTATTGAATCTTAAGCTTTCCAAGGATCTGATGCAAAACTCAAGTATGATTTGGCTGAAATTGTTAACACATATGATAAGATGTTTTAGGAACCTGAAGGGTTGCTTCTTATAAGAGGAATCCAACATGAGATTCAATTGAAGTAGGATGCACCTTTTCTAAACATTGGCACGTACAAAATGTTAGTTTTGGAGAATGCAGAAATCAAGAAGCAAATTCAAGAGCTACTTGAAAAAAGGGTCATTATACCAAGTACATATCCTTGTGGGTCTCCTATTGTCTTGGTTCCAAAGAAGGATGGTACATGGTGCATGTATGTGAATTTTAGAGCTTCGAAGAAAATCACATTAAAGAATTGCTATCCTCTTCCTCATATTTATGATTTTCTAGACCAATTAAAGGGGTTGCTTATTTCACTAAGTTATATTTGAGAAGCGATTATCATCAGATCAGGATTGTTGAAGGTGATATTTGGAAGACTGCTTTCAAGAAAAGGCAAAGTTTGTTTGAATGGTTAGTTATGCCATTTGGGCATTGTAATTCACATAGCACATTCATGAGAGTTATGAATGATGTGTTGAGACCATTCCTTGATGATTTTGTCATAGTCTACTTAGATGATATTCTGATTTTCAGTAAGACTCGTGAAGAGTATGTTAAGAAAGTTTTAAATGCCTTAAAGAAAGAGAAATTATATTAGAATATATCTAAGTGTGAATTTGGGAAAACCCCTTTAGTTTATTTGGGTCATATTGTTGGAGGGAGTGAATTGAAGATTTATCCCTCAAAAGCTGAGGTCATTGTGAATTGGCCTAAACCCAATAATGTGACAGAGGTTAGGAGTGTTTTCGGAGCAGCCCAATATTGGAGAAAGTTTATTGCTAATTTCTCATCTATTGCAGCTCCATTACATGCTTTGATAAGTGTGAAACATGTCTTTTAGTGGGGAGGAAAGTAGTAGAATGCCTTCAATACATTGAAAGAGAAAATCAACACAACACTGATTCTTGCACTTCTAGATCTTAAGCAGCCATTTGAGATTCAAACTGACGCAAGTGATTATGCCATTGGAGGAGTTTTGATGCAACATGGTAAGCTTATTTGTTATATTTCTGAAACATTTACTGATGCAGTAATTAACTATCCAACTTATGATAAAGGGTTGTATGCTTTGGTACAAAGAGTGAAGAAATGGAAGCATTATTTTATGGGTAAAGAAATGATTATTCATAGTGACCATCAACCTTTGAAATATTTACAATCGAAAACCAAGCTACAACAAGATAGACATTCCAGGTGGATGGGATTTATACAACAATTCCATTTGGTAATCAGGCACAAGAAAGGTATGTACAACAAAGTTGTTGATATGTTTTCAAGGCCTATTGTCAATGCATCTATCTTTATTAAGAATAACTCAATCATGCATGAAAGTTATATTGAACAATAAGCTCAAGATGATGATTTTAAAAATGTTTATGCAACTTTAATTGAAGGCCATCTCATTGAAGAGTTGGATTATCATGTTCATAGCAAGTTGTTGTATCATCTTTGCAAGTTGTGTATTCCATAGGGTGAACGATTCAACATCATAAGGGAAGCTCATAATTCTCTTATTGTTGGCCACTTTGGTGTGGGAAAAACAGTCTCACAATTACAGAGGTATTGTTATTAGTCTCGTAATCCTAGTAATAGAAAGTTGGGTTTGTATACTCTACTTATTATTCCTTCTCATCCTTGGGAAAGTATTTCTATGGATTTTGTAGGAGGACTACTAATGTCAAAGAAAGGTCATGATTATATTTATGTTGTTGTGGATAGTCTCAACAAAATGTGTGTGGTTATTCCATGTAAGAAATAGGTTTCAGTTGAATAAACCACAAATATATTCTTCCAAAATGTATGGGTACACTTTGGGCTGCCTAATTCTATTATTTATGATCAAGATTCTCGATTTGTCAGGAAATTTTGGTCAAGTTTATGGGAACTCATCGACACCAAGTTGAACAAGAGCATAACATTTCATCCACAAACTGATGGCCAGACACAAGTGGTGAATAAAACAATAGTACATCTGCTCTATGGATATTGTAGCAAGCATCCTAAGCTTTGGGATGAACACTTACATTAATTCCAACATGCCTACAACATAGCCTAGCATTCATGAACTTGAACATCTCCATTCGAAGCATGTTTGGGATATTTACCAAAATCTCCCATAGATTTTATCTTTGGTAAAGATGTTGTGGTGGATGGACACAATGATATAGATAAGGCCAAGCACTTCATTGAATAGATTTAGTTGGTGCATTAGATGACACGAGAAAAGTTGGAGAAGAGTCAAGCCAAGTACAAGGCGAGACATGATAAGCATCGTGTTGACCACAACTTCCAGGTGGGAGATCAATTTTGGCTTTAATTAATTAAATTATTTGTTTATTTAATCAATTATTATTTGTTATTAATTATGGAGAGGGTTATGTTCAAAATTGGTGTCCAATCACCTTTGTGGTCAGCCAATGCCTATATAGGCACACTGCCACGAAGGATTGTAATCATGATTCAAATATTTTATTCATTAATACCAAAATTATTACACATTTATTTTTCTTATGCCTCAAGTCTGCTGCTATAGTATCCATGTGGCTTTCCCAACAAGTGAAGGCGTGACCCTCTAATTTCAACCACACAAATGAAATGTTTTATTCTTCATAAGCATGATGGACACTGAAATAAACTTCTTATTACTTCTTATTACTACAACCAATGATTTAGTTTCATAGAATCGATCTTGCATTGGTATAACTTGATATCGACCTTTGTTTCCATTTTGAATATGGGCTATGAATTATTCACAATATTTGAATTAGACTGATCTTTTTTGGGTCCTTTCTTTGGCTTGTTCTCTGTTTCTTCCCAGTCTCTTGATCTCCCCTTTGATTTGTCCTCTACATTAGAACCCTCGTAATCTCCAAATATCCCGAGCTTATTGCTCAAGGTTGACATGAGGAGATTCATATTACAACTTATATATGTAACTAGTACTTCGAGCTGCAAAAACCTTTCCTTTGTAGGATAACAAGGGTCATTTATAGATTCATCAACTATGATTATGTTTTTATGACTTTTGGCCTAGCTAATATAGATCCCCTACAAATATCCATAATATACCGACATGATTTGTAAATTTTCGTTTACATTCCATTGGATAGTTCATCACAATAGATTTGATAAAACTATAAAAATCTGAAATTTACACTCTTAGGGTTTTATTTGTGTTACAAATTTGGATTTGTACAGTATTGTTAATTGCATATGCATAAAAAATTAAAATTAAGTAGAAAATAGAGAATAATGAAATAAAACTCACAAACCATGGTTTGACAGAAGATATGACCTAGGAAACCCTTTAGGGAGAAAACCCAACTAGAAGGTGAGGTTGCTTTGCTCTCTTCCTCTGAATAGAAAATGGCTACCAGTACAAGGAAATATAGTTTGTGGCCCATGGGATACTATAGTACATATATCATCTTTGTGTGTTTTATATCATATCCATCTCATTTGTTTTTTTCTCTTATATGGAGATAATACACTCGAAAGAATGGAACCCCTTTTCGTCGTAGTGGCTCGATTATAACACAACCCAAGAGCCTACTAGTGGTTAGGTTTGGCTACCTCAAATGTTAACCAGAGTTACAATATGGATTCTTCTAGAGCCTTCTTCACCATAATCATGTGGCTTGCCCATTTTCCATGAATAATGGGGGCTAATGTGGCATCCTCTCAAGTTATGGTGGTGAAAACAAGAAGGTCAACTTCTAATCGACATAACTTTTGCATACAGACTCTGGTTGATGAGGTTCTTGCACTGTTGGAAAGGTATTTGTATGTACAATATGAAAATATTGTTTCATGCTAAAGCAACAAAGTTTTACCCCCAAAAAACATTGTTTGATGCCTCTAAATTCTCCTGAGAGGTTTAAGACCCTAATTTTCCAAATTGGGCCTCACCACTATAAATGGTCCCATGAGCTTATTCCTCTATTTCTTCCACTTTGAAAGCATTGAGATGGATGAAAAAAAATATAGTGATCCAATCTAGATCATGGACGAAGAAGTGTCATGGAGTTGGAGGCCTAAGGTACTCGCACCGCCTTGCAGGGCAACCAATGCATGTTGAAGGTGAAAATTCAAATCCCACACACATCCCTAAAACAAAATAGTGGCATCTTCCTCGTTGTGGAGGAGGTTACCTAGGATATTGCAGATAGCCCATGCATTGTCTCCAGTGACGTGCATTGTCTGGGATTCTAGGTATGCTACTATGCACAATAACAATGGGGGATACTCTTGTTGAATTGCTCTATTCCCTAACTATATGAGGGGGGAAGAGGCAACCTACCTCTGCTTCTATTACCCCTGAGAGTTCTACCATGTTCCTTTACCTGGTAGCTACAAAGGAGTACTGTGACAAATTATTTTGATTTTTATTACCTCTCATTGTTAACAACCATCGCTTTTGCCAGTTGATACCCCTATTTGTGGTGCCCTTAACATTCTTTGTGCGTGAGCCATAATTTCCAACAAGATAACGAGTGTACAATGGCGTGAACGACCATAAATTCTTGTTTGAGAGGAGGGTGCCATTGTAGCATATGTTGGAGTGATAGACAGGCGAGGGGGCAATCCCAAGGCAATGTCATTCCCTTGGATTAAATACATCAAGTGGGTCAACCATTGAGGTTATAAATGTTTTCCTCTGCCACGTGACACCCAAATCAAGGGTTATTTTTTTAATGGTTAATATCGAAAAATAAAATGAATTTACATTAATATATTTCATTTTAATGCATTTTTATTTGATTTATTATGTCGATAGGTATGTGTGTTTTGCAATAGGACTTCCAAAATTTTAATTTAATTACTAATAATTATTAGGTGGATAGTAGGGATTTAACTTCCATAAAATGTTCTAGAACATTCATATATCGAAGGTCAAAATTTATTTCAATATATCATTTCAATTAAATTGATTAATTAAAAGAAAATAGTCATATAAAATATGTGTCATATGAACATGAAACATGTTTTTTTGAGAATGTGGTATTAGTATACCATGCTATTGGCCATGATATTTTAACAAATCCTATTTACAAGCTAAGAATCTCCATGATAAACTCGATTGTTGAAAATCCATTTAATTTAAATAGATAATAAGAATTTAACGTGTATAGAATATTCTAAAATATTTAGTAATAATTACAAATAAAAAATTGTTAGATTCTTTTCACTTTTTTTAATTAAATTTATTAATCATATGGGAATTATGGGAATTTTGAGAAGAAATAAGGATTCTAAACCCGTCGACCTCAAAACTCCCATGTGATTGGTTTAAAAAACCCTATATTCCGAAATTAAAATAAATGTCATATAAATAAATGTTATATGAAAGGTGAGGTCGCAATGCTGGCTTGGCTTGGCTTGTCCAGGACGTCTCAGGACGTCTGATCCTGATCCGCAGGCAAAGGCACTAGAAAAGTGATTCGCAAACACCAAGAGACCAGGATTCGGCCAGGAGAAGAGTAGTAACAGGTTCAGGGTTCGAGTCTTCGAGTCTTGTGATTGGAAGAAGAAGAAGCGGGGTCAGGAAGAATGTTGAGCGTGCGCCGACTACACCTGCACCTTCCCTACGAGATTCCCATCGTGGGTTGCGAGCTTACGCCTTCTGTCCTCTCTCGTCGTCCAGATAACGCCATTACAAGCGATGATGTTTCTGAATCTGAATCGGCACCTGTAGATGGCTACTACCTCAGATTCAGATGGTATCGTATTATTCAGAGTGACAAAAAGGTTGCAGTATGCAGTGTCCATCCATCAGAGCTAGCCACTATACAGTGCCTGGAATGTGTGAAGGCTAAGATACCTGTTTCAAGAAGCTTTCATTGTTCACCAAAGTGCTATTCAGATTCATGGGGTCATCACCGTGCATTGCATGCACGAGCGGCCAGTGCAGTGCATGAGAATGGAACTGAGGACGATGAATTATTTGGGGGATTAGGCAGCACAAGGGGTCTGGTTGGTTCAACTTCAAGTTCAGGAATTCACAATGCATCTCTAAGCAATGGTTCTGCCTTGTTAAACCCCCCTAATGTTTCTGAAAGGGGTGGCGATGAGACATGGTATGAAGTTGGACGTTCAAAAACATATACACCAACAGCTGATGATGTGGGCTATGCTCTGAAGCTGGAATGTGTGGCAGTTGATGCAGCCACGGGAATACCAGTAGGTCCAGCCAGCACACTCTGCACTTCCCTAGTTATCCCAGCCCCTTCCCCCACTCCTCGACGCATGATTCCAGTCAATGCAGTTAATGGAATTGCAAATCTTGAGCTGGAAGGACGCGCTGCAGCTTCTGGCAGAATTCCGATGCAGGCCCAGGGCTCGCCGCTAGCATAACAATGCGAGCGATGATGGTCCATTGCCTTGCCAAGTCTTCATGAACACGGTCAATGCTATCTAAGGTTAGCATTGGATACCCAGTTACCTAGTTTATTTTTAATATTCTTTCTGAATTGTTTAGGGAATATTTCTATGCTCTTCTTGTTTATGTTTATGTTAGGTCTGTGCTGGACATCCACATTGTGTAGGGTTTGATGATATAAGAAGTTTATTTTTAGTGTTCAACGTTTCGGGCATTGAATTTGATCGCCATGAGTTCGTACAATTGTATTTATAATGGGTTTCAATTAATGGTTTGGTCTTATATTCGATGAAGCTTTTACCAAGCCAAATCATACCAATTTCCATGGCTAATTCATGCTAAAATTACTGTGTTTTGGTTGCTACTTCCCTAGCGAAATCGTGCCTTTGTCAACGACATTTAGTGGCCCTTCGGCCCTTCAATACAACGATTTGATGGTTGCCTTACCAACTAAAATTGTGCTCCCTTTTGTTGTGACTTGGTTGGTAAATTCCTAGCAAAATCATGGATCCAATCCTAGTGAATTAGTCCTCTTTTAATACTGCATTTTGGTGACCAAAACACCAAAAAAAAATAGCCAATGATGAGGAGAAATAGGGATTTAAAGATACAAATTAGCATGCTTGCTAGTTCCTAAAGAATATCCCAATAACTCCAGTGGATATAAAGAGGAAATTCTCAGTAGGAAAAGAAGATGAAAATCTATTAAAATTAAATGATCATATATGTTGCATATCTTTGCCACCAAGGAAGTTGACACAATAAATTTATATTTGTCTCACGAAGAAGCATGAACCTGCAAAGTTGCAAGACTAAAATATTTTTTAAAACGTATATATGGAAATTTGTTCATCTCTTTATTGGATGCGTTGTACATTTGATATTCATATGTTTTCTTCGTGGGCGCACTTCTTCTCTCTTGGCACGCACTTAGTGTTTGATTTTTTGGTGACATGTTTGGTTTTTTCAACACCTGGATATTTTCTTGTTGGCACTCTCTTTCTGCTGGCTGAGATTAGAAAAGTGGAATGAAGAAAAGCAAAAGTGGAATTGGGTGGGGGTGGTTCCGTGGTGGTGATATTCACCCATTCATAATATACACTTAGTTGACTTGAAACCCAAATAAACCATAGGACAATTTCATATTTCTGGCACATTTCTGATCCTCTTAGATTAGCCATTTTCTTTGCTATTTTCGAACTTAGTTTTTACTTGTGTCTCTTCTAGCTATCTACAAATCATTGCAAAAAATACTACCATTCAATGGCCCCTCAAACAACAGATTTGATGAACCTTGCAATGTAACTAAGTTGGCAGTCAGAATCATGATTGGCCTCTAGAAAATTCGCTTTCAACCAGTGAATTCAATACCAAAACTAAGGATTGTAAGAAGATCCATTCTTAAGGTCTCTCCACTAGTGAATGACTAATTAATTAGAAATATAGAATACCTGCTTCTATTTGGCAATAAAACATATTCGTAGGGGACCTTTGATATGACCAATGAGGAAGTTTAATCTAGTTCCCATCGACAATATCACAATCATAAAACGAAGTGCAAATAGAACATTGCTTGCCCATCCATTCACTCTTCCATCTAATTTCTATGAACATATATGCCTCACATTCATTACAGAACCCTCTCATTGTTACTACTACATTTGAATGACTTTTGTTGGTGCAATTAAAAACATTGTGCGATAGATGTAGCAAAAGTTGATAATGCTCCTATTATACTACTAACACTAAGGTATGCCATGGATAATCTTTGAGTAATACAACCCTATAATATCTTGAATACAACTAGACTATGATGCCAAGGATACAGTGAAAAAACCTTTGGGCCATATACCAATTGTTATGTAAATAAGAACACCCAATAAATCTGGTGGATTTTTGGAAAAGCTCACAAATTTTAACTGTGTCATTTTTCCAAGAAAATGTTACAACATCCCCAATCGAATAAATCATTTATGGGAGTTTAAACACCCTAAGTAGCTAGAAGCTTCCATCTTTGATCTGCTTCTCCAATCCACGAATGCCTTGATAAGAATTTTTTCTAGGGCTTCATCTTCCTCAACTTCTTTGGGGAAACTCTATGTCCCACTCCTTATTTCTCACACAATGAATATATATTGCATCACCAATTCCCTACATGTAGAAGCTTCTTTCAATGGTGCATGTAGAATTGCTGCCAAAGGACACGCTAGATATGTGTTCAACAAAATAGCAGAAAATTATTCATTGGAATGTATGTAGAGGATATTTAGTAGAGATAATGAGGAAGATGAACACTTCATTATGGCCGTCTCCTTAAGAATGTGGAGGTCGAAGTTGCATTGTCTTTTGATTTGGAAACGTTTTCAAGCCATTACATTCTCATAATAAATACCATCCAGAGGAATACTACACATTCAAAATCGTTATATCCATCCACTCATCCTCCATAGCTTATATCTTTATGGGGAAAAGAAAAGATGATACCTCCCAGAAACGAAATCAAGAGCTGTTCCAGCCTTGTACATTAAGGGAAACTACTCGATCTTCAACATTGTTGCCAAATACAACAAAATTATTACACTCACCATCATCGACAACAACTTCATGACTTCCCACAATCGCATTCAATTTGAAGAAACATAGTTGAATATCTAGAAGAGGTGCATTAAATCATCAAAGTGGGTGTAAAAATGGTTCCATTATGACATAAATTAAATTGTGTAATTTGTAGGGATTCAAAACTAATTTCCAATTAGCATGAGGCCTTATTATGAATGTAAGACTAGAACTTTTCAAGTATAAATTTCTATGAGAAAGCAGTGATTGCCATTGAGGGTACAAATAGATCTACCAGGAAACTTGACTAGAAATCACTATTAGAACATTGCACACATGAGTGTTGTGCATAAGAAAATTGTTAAGTATCTTAACAACACGGTTACAGATAACATAGACAGGTAATGAATAGATCATCCAAATAAGATATTTCCCTTGATATCATGCAAACTGCATATCCATATTCTACCATTGTAGAAACAAGTGTTCAAATTTTCTTTCTTTTCTAAAAATGTAGAGAATGTTACCTCATTTTTAAGAGTTGAGTCATATTTTGTAAATGCCAGACCTGGGATTGATAACACTGCAGAGAACTCTGTTGAAAGTAATAGTCACAAATGTATCAATGACATTCCTTTCTTCTGCCTACAAAGATGAGCACCCCAAAGGCGCATCTTTGTTGGGTTGAAGGTCCCTCACCAATTCGAAGAATATACGGCTCTCTAATGTTATTTCTAAAATGAAACCCGAGAAAACAATGTTCTGAAACCACGGGGCATTTATTATTAGCTCCATATTTGCCAAAATTTTAATTTTCCGTCTTACAAATGATCTGAAGCTAAGTTGTCTTCTCTGAGCATAGATGCAATTGAAAAATTTGCAAATGATGAGGAGAATTAGGGATTTAAAAATATAAATTTGCATGCCCCCTAGTTCCTAAGGAATATCCCAATAACTCCAGCACATATAAAGAGAATTATCTCGAGGAAAAGAAAAGGAAAAGAAAAGGAAAATCTGTTAAATTAAATGATCAAATATGTTGCATAAATCTGCCACCAACAACGTTGAAACAATACATTTAAATTGGTCTCACGAAGAAGCATGGACCTACCAAGTTCTAACACTAAAATAATTTTTAAAACGTATATATGGAAATGTGTTCATCTCTTTATTGGATGCATTTTGCATTTGATATTCATAAGTTCTCTTCGTGGGCGCACTTCTTCTTTCTTGGCACATACTTAGTGTTTGATTCTTGGTGACATGCTTGGTTTTTTCAACACCTGTATATTTGCTTGTTGGCACTCTCGGTTTGCTCGCCAATATTCGAAAAGTGGAATGACAAAAACCGAAAGTGGAATTATTGGAGGTGGTTCCTTGGCAGTGAGCTTCACCAATGCACAATATACACCTAGTTGACTTGAAACCCAAATAAACCATGCACCAAATTGACTTGAAAAAAATTTCATATTTGTGGGAAATTTCTGATCCTCTTAAATTAGCCATTTTCTTGGCTATTTTCAAACATAGTTTTTACTTGTGTCTCTTCTAGTTTTCTCTACAAATCACCACTACCATTTAATGGTCCCTCAAAAAACAGATTCAATGGACCCTTTACCAAGTGAAATCATACCAATTTCCACTAGTAATTTGTGCTAAAATTTACTGTGTTTTGGTTGCTACTTCCCGAGCAAAATCATGCCTCTATCAATGACATTTCGTGGCCCTTCAATGCAATGATTTGATGGTTGCCTTACCAACTAAAAATGTGCTCCCTTTTGTTGCGACTTGGTTGGTAAATTCTCACCAAAATCATGAATCCAATCCTAGTGAATTCATCCATGGGTTATGGTGCAGATCTAGATGTGAATGAAGGAGGAACCTTAGCGCAAAGAGAAGGATAAGTTCTATTGATGGATCATAATCTTTAAGTTTGAATGATAGTATCTTTGTATGATTTTGATCTGTTATATGTGGCACTTGCTTGATCTATAAAACTGATAATCTGGGTTAATTAGAATATTTGAAAGAGCGAATTATCCTTTATAGATCTGTACGTAGGTCCAGTGAAGCGAAGGCGCGTACATACGCCGGTTCAGTGAAGGAAAATAGCGTATACGCAGGTTGTTCCATACGCAGAAGCATATGCACGCAGGTTTCAGGCTATTAAAATAGCGTATATATTTTGAGTTGTGATCTTGCTACTTCTGTTTATTGCTGCAGTGTTTTGGGTTCAGTTTTGGTGTGTGGTTACCGTGATCTGGGTATAGTTGTCAGAGAAGTGTTTATTTTGATTCAGTTTTGATTGGTGAAAAGGTGATTGGTTGATGCAAAAACTCTTGATGTTTGATTGATGCTAATTGTGGATCCAGTCTGAAAATTCATGAAACGTGGTCCTTGAAAGAAAGAGAAGGTTGTAGCCTTCTGTAGGCCAGCACCTATGTACTAGTATCTTGGCTAGTACAAGAGCTAAGGGGGTTGTAGCTCCCTTCCAGGAGAAGTTGGAAAACGAGAGAGGGTTGTAGCTCTCTGCAGGTTGCAACCTGCGTACTGGTAAAGGACTGCACCAGTACAATTGTAAAAATAAGTTTCTAATTAAAGAGAAGATAGAGACGAATTGCAGTAGGTGGTTTTCACCCACTTTGGGTTTCCACCTTATATCTTGTGTTCTTGTGTGCGATTGTCTTTCTGCTCTGTTTTACTGTTTCTGGTTACTGGTTATTTGATTCTCAAACACAAATTAATAATCATCAGAAAGATAAAGTCATTTAAAAGTTTGCATTGTATATGCGGGTTTCCTTCTGCATAGTTGCGTATATACGCGGGTTTAATTAACTGGAGTAGCGTATATCATTTGTTTTTGAAAAAAGGAATATTTGACTTGATAATACTGATTCACCCCCCCTCTCAGTATTATTTCCAACATTTCCTGTGTCTTCCCTCCTTGAATCCCATTTAAGAACTTTGTCACTAATGTAGAAATATTCAGCCTTGGTTCTCTTATCAAAAATATTTTTAATCTCTTCCTACACAGCTTGAGACCTGACATAGACCTCTTCTCTAGTTTGTTGTAGATGAATAGTTTGGTTGATTCTTCTTTGGATACTATTTGGTTCAACCTGTAATTCTTGAAGTATCTTCATTACTGGTACTCCCAAAGAGGATGGAAAGACAAGTACCAATTGATTTCTTAGTAGTCAATCTGTCTACCCATATGGCATTGACTAGCTTTTTATTCCAAGTTTTCTTATTGTCATCTAGTAACTTCCTGATGATGTTTACTAGGCTTTTGTTTGAGGATTCTGCTAGTCCATTACCTCGAGGGTAATAGGTTGTGGAATGGCCAAGGGTGATATGGAATTTATTGCAAAAATCTATCATTCTTTTGGATTTAAAGGTTGCTGCATTATCAGTAATGAGCGTAGTTGGACATCCAAATCTTGATAAAATATTGGTTTCAAGGAAGGTTATGATAACAGTATCTGTGGCTTGCCTTGAAGGTATGGCCTCTGTCCATTTTGTGAAGTAGTCTGTGGCTGTGAGGATCCATTTGTGATGGGCAGAGGAGGGTGGGTGAATTTCACCAATGAAGTCTAAACCCCATTGTTGAAAAGGTATTTATGCAATGATTGGCTTGAGGGGTGAAGATAAGAGTTTTTTCTTCCCCTAAAAAATTTGACATTTGTGACAGGAGGTCACATATTTTTTGACATCAACAAACAAGGTAGGCTAGTAGAAACCAGCTCTAAGGATTTTGTCTATAGTGGTCTTCCAGTAAAGGTGTCCTCCATAGTCACCTACATGAAATACTTCCAAAACATTGTCAGACTCTTCTTTTAATAAGCAATTGAGAAGAATACCTTCATGATCTCTCCAAAACAGAGCATTGTCTAATATACAAAATTTCAAGGATTTCATCTTCAAAAACCTCCTTTTAGTCCTAGATAATTCAGGAGGAGCTTGTAAATTTAGTAAAACATAAATAATATCAGCATACCAAGGTGATTCAATAAAATCTTGGCTGATTAGTAGAGTCGCCATCTCCTCTTCATTATCTATTGCTGCAATAAAGTTTATATCCAAGGCCTGACAATTTGATTCAGCCATGAGTTTGGCTAAACCTTGGCCCTTGATTAAGTTAGTAGGTTTAATTTCTATATCATACTCTAAATAGTAGCAATCCACTTTCCTCTCTTTCCATAAGGACCATCCCAAGTTAGGATGTCTTTAACTACTGAATTAGGAACGTAGGCTACTATATGAGAATATAAGATGTATACCATAAAATCCTTAATGGGTTTGACTAAAGCCAAGGCTTGTTTTTCCATTATGTTATATTTCAAAGGAGGCACCTCTCAGGGCTTTGCTGAAGAAACAAATGGGATGTTCATAGCCCTGGTCATTTTTCTGCAATAGAACTGCAGCAATTGTATGCTCAAAAGCAAAGGAAAACAAGATGAAATCTTTGTCAAATTTAGGACTGATTAACACAGGTGTTTTAGTCAAGGCTAGTTTAATGTCTTCAAAGGATTTTTTAGCCTCGACAGTCCATTTTATGGTGGAGTCCTTTTTCAACATGTTGTTTAGTGATCTAATTAACTCTGCCAAATTACATATAAATCTTCTAAGAAAATTAATTTTTCCTAAGAAAGCTTGTAATCGTCTAATGTTCCTGGGGTGCTTTATTTGCAGGATGGCTTCTATTATCGTAGGGTTTGTTCTTATACCATCTTTTGAAATTATGTGACCTAACAACTTTCCTTCTTCTAACCCAAACAAGGACTTTTTTGGGTTTAAGGAGATTCAAAATTTCCTACATTTAATAAAAACTTGCCCTAGATGATCCAAATGTTGATTGTCAGATTTTGAAAATACAGTAATATCATCTAAATATATCACAAAGAAATCATGAATTTCTTTTGCAAAGGCTATATCCATAGCCCTCTGGAAGATAGCTTCTGCATTCATTAGCCCAAAAGGCATTTTCACATACATAAATGTGCCCCAAGGAGTAGTAAAGGTAGTTTTTGGTTGGTCATCTAGATGAACCAAGATTTGACTGTAACTAGAAAACCCATCCAACAATGAGATTCTGGTTGATCCAACTACTCTCTGTAAAATGTGGTCCATTTTGGGGAGAGGGTAATTGTCTTTTAGTGACACTTTGTTGAGATTTCTAAGATCCACATAGAGTCTGATCTCACCAGTTTTATTTCTAGTTGGCACCAAGTTTGAGACCCAATCAGAAAATCTGATTGGTGCAATTATTTTAGCATCATACATCCTCTAAATTTCTTTTTCAATTGCAGGTAATAAGATAGGGTTAATACTTCTAAGTTTTTGTTTGAAAGGCTTTTGATTTTCTTTAATAGGAATTGTGTGATGGATGATGTTGGTGTCATAGGATTTAAGGTCCTCATAACTCCAAGCAAAGACATCTTGAAATTCTTTCAACAACTCAATGTATTTTACTTTTTCAGTTGGGGGTAATGATTTTGAAAGTTTGATCAGTTTAGGATTTTCATCGGTGCCTATATTACATTCAGGTTCCATTTTAGGTTTCCTAGGAATATCATTTGAATCAAATAAATCTTCCAGAGGGGTTAATCCCTTTGGTAAGAAGTTATCTTTGAGATTAATTACTTCGGTTTCTTCACTAGTTATTTCATCAATCTCCATTTTCTCTAAGTTATCTACGTCTGATTTTGTAAATCTAGTTGGGTTGAGTCTATCTATTCCATCACCTTCTATCTCATTTATTTCTATCTCACCCTTAGTGTCAGGATCTATTGATTTATCAATATCTATATTGTTATTTATAAACACTTAACAATGTAAACTTTGAAACGGGAACTATAAACTCAAAACGGGAAATCTGGCCCAAAAACCCCAAAAAAACATCAAAAACAGTGCTAAAAACGAAAAGTGTGTATACTGGAACGATGTTTTTTTTTTAGGTGCCAATTTTGAACGTGTTTTAAAAATGGCGGTGACTACGAAATTTACTATGAAATTTTCGTGCAAAATATAGCCTGAAAACGAAAGTGATGCTACTGGAAAAATTTTTTTTTAGGGTCAATTTTCAAACTTTTTAAAAAATGCTAATAAAACCAATTTTTTATGTCTCAAACAAAGTTAATTTTTAAGGAAAAAACACATTAATGTTTCTGGTAGAATATCATTTTTCTTTCCTAAGTATAAATTTAACATGTTTTCAAGCACACCATGGTAGATACAAAAGAAATTGAAATTTTTTCAACTATAAAATTAAAAAACCATGACATTATGAACAAAGTATATCAGTCAATGAAATGAAAAGTCTTTATTTGTATACTGAATAAAACAGACATTATATCTCTAATTTGATATTGCATTGTAGATATTTAAACAATAAAATTTATCATACTTAAGACATAATCCAACAACATAAAAATGCTTCATAACTTCTCATTTAACAACATATGGAAAACATTAATTTTATTTGAATATATGATGCATATATTAGTTATATAATCTGTCTTAAACAATTATTCAAAATCACTCATATTTTCTTGCACACCATCACAATTCACATCTTCAGATGAGTGACTGGATGCTGACGAAGACGTTCCATATTCTTCTCTTTCATCAACTAGTGCCCCATCTGAGTCCACATGCATGCCCAACATTCCAGGGTTCAAAAGTCTTCTAGATCTACGATTGGTTTCAGCAGATTCCCATGTCAACACTATTCCTTCTGGTAACAACCTTTTCAGAATCTCTATCGTCTTGAAGCGAAGAGTTCCTCTCTTTGTTAAATTGAAGTCATAAACAAGTATGTCAACATTCTCCAATTGTAATATGTCTGTGCGGCGACGATTTATATTTGTACCCTTTCTTTTTCTTTTTCCACCATTTTTTTTGTCAACTACCATCTCTCGCTTATACACACCATTGAATGGGTGTGTATTTGTGGCATACCAATGTACTTCAACACTTGTAACATCCTCATTTTCTGTAAAGACCTTTATAACTTTAGCAACCCAAAATGGATAGCCTTTGGGATCTCCATCTGCTAGCATTGCAATCATGCAACCCTCCTTAATATGATGTACTAAACCCCTATAAACGTCTTCCATGGCTTCACGTTGTGCACGAGATCTTCTGGAACCAATATACATCTTTGTTTCCATTGCCTGTGAAGAATTAATAATACCTTGAGTTTGTTGCTGTTCAACAATGTTTACTTCCTCTTGTTCATTCGACACATTTTGTGGCCAAATAAATGGATTTTTCAAAGGTATATCTTCATTGGTTGTTGTTGAAATGATATCACTTTGATTATTGAAAAATGACTCCCACCAAACTGAATCAGAAATGTCAAAGTACTCATATGTATATCTAATACATTTTTTAATTTCTTCTAGGCAATCACAATAATTTATATGTCTATTATGTCTGCGTGCATTCTGAACTTCACCAATTGATTGTAATAACAATATTTTTGATGCAAATATTGGACGATTTGGAATGAACTTCAAAAATTGCAAACCTGATGATGGTGCCCATTCTGTAGTAGTTGAAAACATCTTGCCCCATATTAGTGTTTTCCCATCAATTTTTTTTATACGAAATTGATGTTGGAAGCTAATATCATTAAGTTGTTCAATGCATTTCCCCTCACCATATGATCCTAGAATAAACCTTCGCATGTCAAGAGTTTCTTCCAACACTTCAAAAGCAGGCTCTGGCATGTATGATTTCTTAATACATTTAATTAGTGATGGCAAGCTCCCAACTTCCTTCCTCCTCAATGTGACTGAAAAACGACTGAACATCTGATCAATATGGTCATGAGTGTGCCCAACAAGAAGGAAACCAACCTTTACCTTTTGAAAAACTCTCAATTCAACAAGCATGTTCAGATACCCGAAAACAACCTGATTTTTGTTTTCACGGCAAGTGTTGTCCAATTGTAGATACAAAACTTCAGGAAGATTACCAGACCAATGAGAAATCACATCATGAATTATGGTTATGGTCAGATTTGCATCATTATGAATATTTGGAGCTGTGAAGTACACCCTTGGCAACATTTTCCCATTGAAGACCATACAACCAACCAAGTGAAACTGAATAAAATTTTCCTCTTGTAGATTTTTGGGTGTGCGAACAAAATGTGGTAAAAGTGTTTTCTTCTGGTCCATACCGTCAATTATCAAACCCAAATATTTATTTGGATTATCATAACACTTCTTTCGATGCTTTTACAACTTCTTCCTTTCATTTGTTTGTTGTTCGCGATGCTCCTGAAGTTCTTTGACAATTAAATCTACACAACATAAAAGAAATTCATTAAGAAATATGTTTTCATAGTTGATGACTATACGATTTTGAAAGTAAAAGTTATGAACACTTACCTCTTTCTGAGCCTTCACATTTGTCCCTTTTTGATTTAAGAGAAGCACATGTACTGCAAATACCCATCCTTGTCTTCTTAGGAATACGAACATTATTGAATTCTTTCTTCCATATCTTCACAAAATATTGATATGTAATAAATTGGCCCTGTCCCTCAGCACTTTCTGCATATTCTTTGTATAAGTTGTAGATTTCTCGTCTTGAAAAATTATCTGAATATGTATTGTCTCTCTATTTGGAATACACTCTCCATGCTTTGAAAAGAAATCTTTCATCCATGACATTGCAGTATTTGATAATGGCCCAAACTGTCTTTTATAACGTACTTCTGAATAAAATGTGGGATCCTTTTCCAATTTTTCTTGAATTCTCGAGAGACGAAAATTCCCAATTGAATGAAACATTTTGAAAGCTTTTCTACACAATAATAAATTCCTAATATGATAATCATAACCTCACAATGTAGATTGCATGCAGCCAACTAAAAATGAGTTTTGCATGCTTTTATTCATTGACAAATACCTCTTCCTGCTTTCTAATGCAAATGTGAAATCCATACGTTTCAAGCAATTTTTTTGGCAACATTCACTTGAAATGAGAGCGCTGATAGAACTTCTTCTCGTCAGATATTCTGCTCTACCCCTTGTATAACTAGAATAGTTTGCATTGATACGAAAAGGTCTGCTCCTACTCCTCGATACAATATTTCTTGGCAACATCTCCATCATTGGATCATCACTGCTGCTCTCATCCTGTTCTTCATCACTGCTGCTCTCATAGTCCTTAGAATCAGGACTAAGAGGAGATTGTGATACTCCAATCTTTTGAAAATCATCATCTCGCGCTTCATCACTGTTGCTCTCATAGTCCTTAGAATCAGGACTAAGAGGAGATTGTGATACTCCAATCTTTTGAAAATCATCATCCTGCGCTTCACCACTGCTGCTCTCATAGTCCTTAGAATCGGGACTAAGAGGAAATTGTGATACTCCAATCTTTTGAAAATCGTCATCCCGCACTTCATCACTGTTGCTCTCATAGTCCTTAGAATCAGGACTAAGAGGACATTGTGATACTCCAATCTTTTGAAAATCATCATCCCGCGCTTCATCACTACTGCTCTCATAATCCTTAGAATCAGGACTAACTGGACACTTTGACACTCCAATCTTTCGAAAATCATCATCCTGTGCTTCATCACTGCTGCTCTCATAGTCCTTAGAATCAGGACTAACTGGACACCTTGACACTCCATTCTTTTGAAAATCATCATCCCGCGCTTCATCATCGCTGCTCTCATAGTCCATAGAACCAGGACTAACTGGACACTTTGACACTCCATTCTTTTGAAATTCATTATCACACTCATCATCATTGCTGCTCTCATAGTCCTTAGAATCAGGACTAACTGGACACTTTGACACTCCATTCTTTTGAAAATCATCATCCCGCGCTTCATCACCGCTGCTCTCATAGTCCTTAAAATTAGGACTAATTGGACACCGTGACACTCCATTATTTTGAAATTCACCATCATGCACATCAAAGTTGCTGCTCTCATAGTCTTTAGAATTAGGACTGAGTGGACACCATAACCCTCCATTCTTTTGAACTTGACCATCACGCTCTTCAAAACTGCTACTCTCATAGTCCTCAGAATTAGGACTAAGTGGACATCGTGACACTCCATTCTTTTGAACTTCACCATCATGCTCTAGATCACCGCTGCTTTCATAGTCCTTAGAATCGGGACTAAGTGGAAGAATTGACTTTCTATTCATAGTGGAAGAATTCCCGCTATATTCATCAATATGAATAGAGTTGTTACGCGATGAAGATGTTGATGGTGTATAAACCGAAACTTCACCATCATAATAATCCATCCCTTTCAAATAGAAGATGTTGAATGATACAAATGGAGTCTCCTAAGAATATTATATAGCTTAAAGAATGAAATATTCCCTCCAAAATTATTCCCTCCAAAAATTTTCGCGAAAATATTTCCCTCCAAAAATTTTCGCGAAAATATTTCCCTCCAAAAGTTTGTTAGATTTATTTACCTTTATTATTTTATTCTACAATTCATTGAAAAACATAAACTAATTTTTTTTATGAAATCAATCACTGAAATTCAAATTGTAAACAACAACTTCTATATTAATTATTGTAATAGTTAAAGTATATAAAATTTACTAAACAACTAATTTATTTTTTAATCCCACATTCAATCCATTGTAAAATAACTCTACAATATTCGCTCTATAATAATTTAAAACAAATTATAGTTAAAGTATATAATATTTACTAAACAACTAATTTTTTTTTTTAAATTTTTATAATATTCTAAAACAAATTAATCTCACATTCAATCCATTGTAAAATAACTCTACAATATTCGCTCTATAATAATTTAAAACAAATTATCCCACATTAATCGTACAGAAAAACATCTGCGTATTTTCACTTATATATTAAATTTCGTTATCACTATTACTTACCTCACATCCAGGTTTTCTGAAGTTCGTTGAAAGACGTGAATTTGTGGAGCAGCTATATTGCTATCAACAACATATTCAACGAAGAATTATCGCAATTGAAAGGTAAGTTCAATATTTTTTTCAAAATTTTCATATTAAATTTATTAAACGTCGCAAAAGATTTTTTTTTTTAAATTAATAATTTTTCCAAGCCCCTAATTCCCATTCCCCTCCAATCTCAACTCCTCCCCCCCTTCCTTAACATCGGCCCCATGTGCCCCACCCCCTAACTCCTTCCCCGTGCCCACTTACCCACCCCCCCTTCTGCCCCTAGGGTAGGGGGATGGGGAGGGTGGGGTAGGGTAGGGGGGGGGATAGGGGTAGGGCGCGGGTAGGGTGTAGGGGATGGGATAAGGGTTTTGGGGGGGGGGGGGGGGGGGGCTAGGGCGTAGGGATGTTGGGGGTGGGGTAGGGGGGCGGGTGGTGTGGGGAGTGGTGGGCGCAGTGGGGAGGGGCGGCCGCGGGGAGGTGTTGGAGGGTGTAGGGGGTTTGGGGGCGGGGGTGTAGGGGGTTTGGGGGTGGGGGTGTAGGGGGTTTGGGGGTGGGGTGAGGGGCGAGGAGGGAGGAAGCTTAGGGGGTTGTGGGGGGTGCGTGGGTAGGGGCTCACCCATACTTGCCTAAATGTCTACTTAGCCTCATTATCCCTCACCTGACCTCCCGCTCGCCCATCGACCCGCCTGCCCGTTAGAGGTGGCTGGGAAATTCTGATTATACAAATAAAAAATTTATGGTATATTTTTGTTATTAATTTATGTTAATATGTTTTTTTATTTACTAATTTATGTGTTTTTTTTTAGGAAAATGGCATCAAGGAAAATTTCTATGAATCTTTCTAGACCAAAGAGTCTTAAAGGTGTATCTTCAAAAAACATTGGTGAACGAACTCCATCTGAGCTCATGCGTACAAATATTTCAAGTGCTTCAAGTGATAAGAAGCTAATCTTAGATTGGAAAAGTTCAAAAGAGGTGAAATTTCCATCAAGAGTCTGGTATGTGAAAGAAAGAGAGAGCACAACTGTGAATATATATCTATACATTGATATATCCCAAAATAATGAAAATTTGGAGGTGATGGGAAGAGTCATAGATATGTGTTCGGTAACAAACACTGAAGTTGTTTACGTACTTACAAAAGCTCCCAAGTCACATGAAAGGATTAAATACCGACTATCATATTCATTATATGACACGAGAGAGGTATCTACAAAGTTGTGTAAACAAATCGTAAATGAGATGACACGAAACATCGTAAGTATTGTTATTTGTATTTTTATTTTGCATTTTGAAAGTTTCTCGCTATATTTTTTTAACTTTGTTTATATTAACATATGATATTTTGTTTGGCAGAATTTTGTTGAAAGCTGTTCAATTAGGTTGGGAGGAATTCATTACATAGAGAATGATATCATGAAAGTTGTCAGCCATTTTTACTCAGTGTCAGAAGAAGATATGGAAAACATGGAAAATGTAGTAATTGATGATGCTACAAAACTACATCCAAAGAATCAGAAAAAAAGGCCTCTGGTGGATAAATCTAGCAAGGGTAAACAAGTCACTTTTGAGGACGATGAAGTTGAAATTGACAATGAAGCATATGTTGCCATTACTGAAGATGACATTGGAACTGAAGAAGGTCGTAAAAGACCAAAAGTAACAATGCCCAAGAATAGATCTCTTGAGAATGTTATGACGAAAAAAAGTAGAGTTGAAGATCTTGAAGTAGTCATTACCAGCAGTCAAGAACCTAGTGAAACTTCAAAAGAAAGCAGAGAAATCATTACACCAGGAGCTGATTTAGATGATGGCATAATCAAAACAAAACAAAATGCCATTCGACAGAATTTGACAAAGAGAAACTTAATTGATGGTGGTCGTACATTTCAGTTAAATGTCAGGCAAACCTATAAGGCAAGTGAAGGACAATGCCAATATCAAATCAGAAAGCCACATCATCTGCATGTTCACAACTTGAAGACATTGATGAGGTACAATCCATATGCTCATGTGGTTAGTTATATTCTTCTTGTTGATCCACTTCAAGTTCCCAACAAAGAAGCATTTGATAAGTCAAAATGTTTTGAATACAATTATTATGTGCTTGGGGGGAACCATTCTGTTGAAGCTCAAAGACAATTGATGGAGGAATATCCTAATAACCCACGTTTTGAAACAATGAAATGTGTCATTTATGCTGGTTTAAATGAAACAGAAGCAAAGTTAGTGGCATTGGATGATAATTCAGATAATGAATATAGGATGTCTATGACTTTGATCCAAAAGGTTAGATTTATTCATAATCAATTCCTAGAAAAATGTGGTGGGGATAAGATAAATATTACTGCAGATTTCTGAAAGGAATGTTGTATGGAAATAGGCTATCAAATTAAAGAGAAAACCAATTCAAAAGGTGGAAAAGACAGCAGATATAGCGATTTATTCAGAGGTATTGATAACATTTTCCAATTGGCATTTAGAACTGGAGATATTTGGAATTTGATTGATGACATTTTTAGCATGTGGGAAGACATTGGCATTAAAAACCACAGGGTCAAAAAGTCTAAGCCATTGATATGTAGCAACAATAAATCAGCTCCTGAACTGAATCAACTTCGAGACGATGTGACCATCACGCCTTGGAGGGCGATGCAAGGAGTGAAAGATGGAAAAATTGTCAAAACAATATTATCTCGTGTGAGGTCAGGGGAATTATCATTGGAAGAAATGTCTGAAGAATTTCAAAAGTAAGTTTGCTGAATTATTTTTACTTATTTCCAGGATTATAGTTATCTTTTAAATAAAACATGTTGTTATTGGTAGTATTTGTTATACATATCATTATATTAACTTTTTCTTACTTTATCTATGCAGTCACAAAGTTTACATGAAAATTCAGGAACAAATGGTTAAACTGTTGAATGAAGATAGTTGGGATGATGTTGTACGTAACTATCTAGATTCAAGTTCTACATCAACATTAAAAGCTTTTTATCTTGCATTTAAAAAGGTAACTTGATTTATACATTTAGTTTTAATCATTTGTGTACTATTTTTAATTTAAAACTTACGCATACATTTGTTTGTTTGGTAAAAGATGAAGAAAGAAGATAATGGAGCACCAGACAGTTTCAAGACTTTTATTGAAAAAATAAAGATTGAAAGACTGAGAAAGCAACGTATTAAGAATGTTTTACTTGATCCAACTCTTAATCATTTCATTTGGAATGGGCTAGACACTATTCAATATCAAGTAATACAAGGCGACTGTGAAGACATTGCTAAACTCGTACCAAAAAGGGATTATGCCTTGGTTATTGCAGATATTCCCCATGGTTTCAATATTCCAAACATTTACTATGATAGTGACCCTTATACTTATCAAGCTTTTAATAAAGTGGTGGCGGGATTTATGGAAGTGACGTCATCACCATTATGGAGATTTGTGACATTTCATTCAGACACACAATTGGCAATGGTATTGTCAAGCTTCAACGGGAAATCAAATTCAAGGATGCAGCTTACATGGTAAGATGTTTAAAGGTATATTTGATTAATGTTGAAAAATTCATTTATGTACAAGACCAACAATTTATAAATGACTGTGAGTTCATTCATATTGATAGTTGGGCAAAAGATGATAGCCATATGTCTATGATTTTTAATTGGGTGGAGAGAAAGAGTCATAGCCAAATACTGAATTATGATGCTGTTGTGAGAAAACTAACATATGAAGACAAAGAAACGAAAGGAGAGATAGATAACATTTATTAGAAACCACAATTATTGATTAAGTATCTTATAGACATATGTTCAAATGAAGGAGATTGGGTTCTAGATTTATTTTCTGGCTCAGGTAGGTTTTGCCACATGGAATTGAATTTCAATATGTTCTTTTTTTTAATTAATATGTCATTATACTAATTTACTTCATTATTTTTTTGTGCTTGATAATTAGGTACAACACTAGCATGCTGCCTTCAAAAAGGAAGAAATTGCATTGCAATTGAGAAAGATCCATTACAATGCAGTTTCATTCAGCAAAGAATTAATGCTCTTCAATTTCTTCCAGATGAAATGCAAGAAATTGGATTGAGGAAAGGGGACTTTAATGAATCACGTGTGGCAAAAAAGGCAAAGGAACCCCAACCACCATTACATGGAATGTTTGGAAAGACATATATTGGGAGATTTGCAGACATCAAAGACCCATTAGAAGAGGAAATTGCGCAAGAGGAAGCAGAAAATATTGTGAAAGATGACAATGATGAAACTCTAGAGGACGAAGAGTTTGGATTACGTGACATTGTTGATTAAATTTGAGTTATACCTGGAAATCAAGCTTTGCAATGTTTTGACTCTAACATTTCATGAAAAGAATAATCAATGAATTAAAGTTGTTATGTGTTCAATATTTGTAATTTGTGATTTTCGCATTGATTTTTAAGTTAATTATTAATTTTTGAAAAAAAAGTTGTTATTATTATTTTTTTGACATGAAATTCATAAAAAAAACTATTATTTGACCATTTTTAGTTAATATTTTTGTATAAAAATTGTGATTTTGACATGTTAATTCTAGCAAAAAATTATCAAAACGTTTAGTTTTTTTGTTATATTTATGTTAAAAATGGTTTTTTTTATGTCCATTGTTAAAAAATGTTGTTTTTTAGAAACAATTATTTCATGTGGATTGAAAAATTAATTAAGGATGTATAAATATGTACATTATCTAAAATTCAAACTATCAACTTTCTAGTTTAAAAACGCAAAACATTAAAAACCCCCCCAAAAAAATAAAAAAATTAAAATAGAGAACAAGAAAATATGAATAAAATTACGACTTCAAAAACTATCAAATTTAGAAAATAATTTTTTACATTTCACGCACTAGAAAATTAAAAGTCAAAAAATAGGTCTTTTAAAAAAAGGGTGTGATGCAGAATACTCACTTTTTAAAATCAGCATGAAAATCACTACCATTCTAAAACTTGATTTCATCCTTGAACATGAAAAAAAATTAAAGTTCCAAAAACCATGTTCTAAAAAAACGTGTATTCTGCATCACCACTTTTGAAAATCGGGTCATTTTTTTGCTATCTCTACGAAACGGGTAACAATATCAGTTCCCGTTTCAAAGTTTACATTGTTACTTCTTCTGAAAGTAAAAAGTTATTTATCTGTTTATCATCAGAAAATATTTGCCAATTCTTCAAATTGTTTGGAATTGCAGGTCTATGCCTAACTTTAGCAGTGTACTGATGGTTGGGTTGGAAGGGAAATTTGCAGGTGCTGGCAAGCATTGCTAAACTATGGGCTTGCATGTTATGTTTTCTAGGGATTACTGCAAGCTTTGTTTCTAGGAAAGTGTCAAGTATTTCTAAGATAGTTCGCCTACAACGACTTAATCTAGGGTCTTTTGTCATATATACACCATCAATTTTACAATTAGTTCGAAGTCTCCCATGACATAAACTCTTTTAGCTCCTAGGTTCCTAACTAACTTAAGACCTAAAATTAATGCTTCATACTCAACCATATTATTGGTACATTTAAAATTCAATCTATATGCATGGCCTTCTGAGTAATCATTTTCCAAATTGTATATCCACACTACTGCTCGTGCTCCTAACCTATTTATTTATCCATCAAATTCTAAATTCCATAACATCTCATGATCTATATTTACACTATCTGGTGCAACAAAATTTTCATCATTTATGATAATTTGACCATCTTGTTCATTGAACAATTTTGTAGTCTAGTTAGTTTTTTTTTTTTTTCTAAAGCAAGAGTCGTGCCTTCATTATCATTAAATCATCAACTAATTTACATAGAATACAACCATCCACGTGGATCCATGGACCAAGTAAAAAATACTCTCTAAAAACCAAGGGCATTGAGTCAAGGGTAAAAACCTCGATCCCTACCAACAAAACAACAAAACCCTCAAATTCCAGATAGTACCAAGGTTAAACATTCGACCCACCAAAATCCGAATGGGGGACTAACCCTCGTACCAATGAAATACCTAACATCCTTGAAACGGAAATCAACCTTGAAACTTTTAATCTCCACCGGCAAAACTTCTTGTTCGATGCAACGGATGAGGAAGACATCGCAAAGCGAAAAAGCCCACCATTTAACTGTATGGTCCCACTGACATTCTCAAAGGTTCCTAACCGTAGATCCTCCAAACTTGATCTGACGGTTGAGGAAGATATCACACTACCTAAAAGCCCACCTCTTAACTGCATGGACCCACTAACATTCACGTTGATTCTTAACCGTAGATCCTCTGTGCTTGATCCGACAACTAAGAATCATATCGCACGGGTCTAAAGCACCGATAGTTAGCGTGCGATGAGGGCGGTATTCATCCCCACCCTTCAGCCATGTGGAGCATGTTGAGTGGAATCGCTCCCAATTCTTAAAAACTGCTTCTAGCTTGAAAGGCTCCCGATAAACAGAAAACCACTCTGGGAGCGGAATTGTGTCCTTGTGAAAAGAATCAAGGTTTTTCTGGCGGCCACAAAAGCCCAGATTCCAGCTTCTTGCTCCATTCCCTCTGCACCAATTTATGAACGCATGTAAAATAAAGCCCCATCCCTCCGGCCAACTACCCTAGCAGCAGAATCTGTCGAGCAACCCATGAAGGAGCACAAAGAGGAAAAAATAGCAACTCATGACAATACCAAATTATCTGGACACAGCCTCCATGGCTTTTTGACAATACACCATCATATCTTCATCTGCTTGGCAGCAACATTGTTCCTTAAGTCTGTTCTGAGGCAACCCTTGCCAACCCATCGCGACCCTTCTAATGGTACAATTCACTCCTTGATTAGCCAGAAAATCTGCCAGTTTGTTGGATTTCCTTCGCACATGGTTAATACTTATGGTGCGTGTTGGATAGGTAAATCCCCTCTGCAGACAGAGGCGATCCCACTAGCCTAAAACAGGACTAGCCACAATCAAACCATGCTGCTACGCAAGTTCCTAGTTATGCATCAAAGGTGAATTAAGAAGACCAACCTAGAGTCCAGCGCTATGATTGAAGCAGAGTTGATATCCCCGCTCCCTCGCTCCAGCAAATCATAAACGAACACTTGCACATGCAAAGGAAGAGACAGATACCAACATAAAAGCTACCAAGGCACAACTATATTTCAGTCAGAAAGGAAATAAATCAACACATCACAATAATAGACAATGAGATTGGAACTATAATAGTAGTCGCTCATCAATTAATAATAAACAGGAAAAGTTACAACCATTGTTCTGACGTTGAACCTCTCCTGGCTGGAAGAGTAACTATATGTGTCTTGCAATGCATCTCCTCTCCGGCAGCATAACCTCTCTAGCACTCACTAGCATTCCTCCAAGAACTCAAGAACTCAACATCTAGCACTCCATGACTAGCCATTATCACTCTAATCACTAGCTTGTCAAATGCATAGGGACAAGCTTATATAGATGAAGAAGGGAGGAGGATACGATGAAACAGGACACCTATTGTGGATTAACATCATCCTCAAAAGCCATTAAAGATGGAGATAGGATAGAGCTCGACATGAGGCTGATTTTTTATCCTCAAAAAAGCTCCATGTAATGAAGGAAACAACAGTCGGACGTGCGTTAAGGCAAAAAGCATGACCAAACTTGGTTGGCGCGACTGCTCCTCTAAGATAGAGTGCCAATGGTCGCACCCTCTTTTGAGGATCTCCATCATTGGCGCAGGTAAGATACTGTGGACTTGCACCAATGGAAAAAGAGCACTTTTCAGGGATAATCTGTAGGAGGTGTCTTCAGGGAACATGAAGTACATACTCAGGGGAACATAATGCAAGTGTTTTTAGACTTTGTCACTTCTTATAACTCCCGGGATGAGTCCTCCAAGGTACGACAAGAGGAGTAACAAGGATGGTGACAAATTACTGTGTAACAGATGCCCCCTAAAGCATGAAGTCCGAGAGGTGGAGAGGGGTGAAATGCTTTACAAGAACACACATAAGAACACATATAGTTATTGCCACCGAGGATCTGTATTAAGAGACATGACTGATAGTTCAATTACATGATGTACGTGGTATGGTCACAGCCATCCATAAGAGAGTACATAAATAATCTAGATCCATAGTATGGACGCAGCCATCTAATTAGGATCAATGAATTGACTCAGGTATGGTCGCAGCCATCTAGTGAATGAGTCAAGTATCAAGAATCACGCCTGGATTACAACAGACACAATCCAGGGTCTTGCGCTCCATCTCGACCCGAACAAGAGTACAAGTTCAAGCATGTGAATATATGAGCTGAAGTCGAACATGCATGAACATCGTCTGATTACTAGTCAATAGTGGAAACTGTTAACAGACGCGAGAGGTACCACCAATAATGACAATGGTCCTCAAGGTACTATAGGTACAATCTACGGCGCGTGAATTAATGATCTGAAGTCGAACGCCCGTAGAATTATTCGATCGGAGGCCAATGATGAAAACCTAACGTCGAACACAAAGAACCTGCCATTGAGGCATGCAGGCTCCAAGGCACCGGAAGGGAGTCTCTAGACCAACTTCCTGGATAATGAGTTGAAGTCGACAGGGAGTGACCTTGATCGAAGGTGGGCCATAATGTTTCCCACATCATCGACACGAGACAGAGAGATAATGCTGTGAATCAAGACCGTACGAACTATCAGAGGGAGGTTGTTTCTTTGCAGGGGTCAACTTCTCTTGAACATATCGACGGCACATTAATGGAATTGGCAGTATTCAACATCAATGTATCAAAGGTCATGATGACGAGGCAATGAGTGGATGAGAGGTCAAATAAGGTACCCAAGTCCATGGAATCAAGTGAAAGATCTGAGATGAGATATTCCCACCCTGGACACGAAAGCAGAAAAGTGCCATGTTCAAGAGCGACATACTGCCGTCACGGTAATAATTATGGTTCAAAAATTTTATTTTCCCCCCGCCATTTCTGGCGAGTACCCCAGTTATTTTTAACAAGATTGATGGGGATAGCATATGCTTGTGTTGTGACAAAATCCGATGTCATTAAGTTTTAACGAGTCTGACAAAGGAATAACTCGGCGTCTTTTCATGTTTAGAGAGTTTGAAAAGACAGCAGAAAAGGAAACTCCAGGGGTGTCCATTTTCGTAAAGTTGTGTCTCTCGGGCCCGAAAAAGTATAAAATAATACCCGAAAGAACCGCCCGATCATTATGATCGAGGAGTACTTTTCATAATTAGTGATTTCGACCTGAAAAAGTAAAAAAGCGGTCAAAACCACGTCGTTTCATAACCATTAACGAGTTTGGAACGACAAAAACCCGGTAATCTTTTTATGTTTTAACGGTCGACAAAAAGAACTTAAAACGACCGCCCCTTATTACCATTTAACGAGTCAAGAGGAGTGACTCGGCAATCGTTTCCTCTTTAAATGGTCAGAAAAGAGCTGAAAGCGGACCTCCATTTTTATTTTCTTTAACGAGTCAAAAAAGGAAAAATACTCGGCAATCTTTTCATATTTTACAAGTCAGAAACGAGCGTAAAGGCGACTCGTCCTGAAGGAACGAGTGGTATAAAGGATAGCAACTGGTTCCGGTAATGGTGGAACTTACTCGAAACATGTAAAGGTTAAGAGGCTGGCTAATAAAACCACTCAACGCTGCGGTTCCTCAGGAAAGGAGAAACAACCAAGTGAAAGCATATGATTGGCCAAAGAGATGGTGGCGATGGAATGAAACAACCAAGGCTCATCTAGCAGAATTTAGCAGATAAAAGGCAATCACGAGATGTAAATCAGGTATGGGTTCATTTTTACACAAGCTTGAACCATGGAGAACTTTGCTTGTTAAATTTTTTTTGTTGCATGCCCCCAGCATGATAATGCAAAATCGAGATACATGCATGATAATGCAAAATCGAGATACATGCCCCCCAAGCTTCATAGCATTCACGGAGTGGATGGAATGAAGGTTTACGTGGAAAAACTCGATTTTGGAGGAGGATGCATGCCAGCTGCCGTCATCAGAATGACGGAGTGGAGGCTGGGGTATTTCCTGTGGAAATAAGACCATTTAGGAATGGTAGATGACTATATGTGAAGTGTGAACCGGGGAATGAAAGTTGGTCTACGACTTCGATCGTCCTTCCTTCATGCGGAAAACACATCACTCTGAAGAGTGAGTACACAATAGCACGTATGCGATAAATATAGTCTCGTCCAAGGAGTAAATTGTAATCTAACGGACCTTGGACTACCATGACACCCATTTGGATATTCTTCCCTTCTAACGTGATAGGTACATTGGGAAGAATTCCTAAAGGTCGAGTGATTTCTCGATGGAAACCTGTAAGGTTTCTCATCTCAGGCAGAAGCAGTGGGGAACCAAGTGCTTCCCAAGCTGTTGAAGAAAGGATACTCACAGGAGATCCCTCATCAATAATTGTACCAGCCATAACCATGCGATAGACTTGGACTATAATTCGAAATGGTATGGAGGCTGGTAACCGAGGATTGACTAGTTGATCCCAATTGAAGGAAACAACTAGGATGCTTGGAGGTGGGACTGGATAGACAGCCGGATATGATTCTGATGGACTTTCTTCCTGTTGTGAAGGAATGAGAGGGATGCTCACTTGATCATTAGCGTCTATGTTGATGAATAGAATTTGGATGGTGGGATCTTCATTCTTGGCAGTGATGACATCATCTGAAGAGGTAACTTCTGAAGGCAAAACTAGGTCACTTGTAATCCGGACCTTTTGACTTTTGTCTGGTTTGGATTCAGATGTAAGATCATCTAAGGCTGGAAGTTCTGAAGGCAAAACCGGGTCACTTGTAAGCCAGACCTTTTGACTTTTGTCTGGTTTGGATTCAGGTGTAAGATCATCTAAGGATGGAACTTCTGTAGGCAAAACCGGGTCACTTGTAAGCTGGACCTTTTGAAAGACCGGGTCAACTGTAATCTGGAACTGTGGACTTTCGTTTGGTTTGGACTCAGGTGGTTCATCTTTGATGATAGAGTGGTGCGTAGATGATGAATATAAATCAACACTCGTTCCGACCAGGGACTGGTCTGGAGCAGGCGGAGCACAAGTAGGTTCAGGAAGAGAAAGCTGGACCAAAGAGGAATCATGTTTGATCACTTGGTTAGTGGAGAGATGATCTACAGTTGTAAAAAGACGCTGATATCCAGCGGGTAGTTGGGGTAAGGGAGCCGACAGACTTGCCAAAAGACGGGAAGCTTCATCCATAAGTGGACAAAGGCGAAGGAGATGATTACCTTCACAAAGTCGACAAGGGAAACGAACCTTCCCTTTTCTCTTACCAACTAGTAAGGTATCGTCGATCTGCGACAACAAGGGGCGAGTCGGGTCACGGGACCATATATCTAGGATCCTGGGAATGCCAGGACAATCAGAAAGAAAATGGTCCCCCTTGCATAATCGACAAGGAGACTGAACCTTCAGCGGAGGAGCAGAAGGTGGTTCCACTTCAGATAGTCGCGTGGTAGATACGACCTTTCCCTTAGGAGACTTCTTCTTTTTGGTCTTCTTCTTCTTCTTCTTAGCCACCTGGTTACTGAAATCCAGGGTTTCACCAGGCGAAGTAGAAGATGAGGACGCAGCAATGGGCGAAGAAGGGAAGGGGTCCACCTTAGAGTCAACATGGTGTTGTTCGGGTGGAGGAGGTGGTGGCGGAACAGGAGTCATCACACTTGAGACCACCGAGTTTGAAAACAACCATACGGGTAAACCAATGGTCAACCCAGGCAAAGACAATGTTGCGATATACTGAACACCGACATTTCCAACAGAAGGAAATGGATGAGGGTTCCCATCAGGAGGAACACCTTGGCCGGTGGGCGCCGGGAAGGCTGCCATTGAACGAGAAATAACCCTACTCAAACTAACGCAAACAAAATCTAACTGGGTAAATGTTATCGTGGCCAATAAATTTTAAGACACTGAACTTAACCTTTTCATTTTTTAAGAGTCGAGAAAAGGATAAAAGATGACTCTAGTCTCCTTCGAATATTTAATGAGCACGAAGTGACAAGACGCTCACAGGCACCTTTTCGTTTAGGGAGTTCGAAAAGGATCAAAAGTGACTGCTCTGGAATTCTAGGTAGAGGGTGTGCCAAACTTTTCGCAAAACCATAGAATACTTTTTAGGGTACGGGTGGTCGATCTTCGTGAATGCTGTGTTCACTGCATTGCGAATCGTAGGGCGGCTGACACGACTTCCTATGGATAAAGGCTTTATTCCTATAGGGGTCTCCCAATATGTACGCGACGGTACGTGGGAGCACAGTCCGTACTGGCACCTATCGCTTCACCGTGGAGGAATCACCCAACCACTCGACGATAAACTACCAGGTTTAAAGACGCCGAAACACGTCTCTAACCTAGACCTCTAGAGTATTTGCGTTATGTTCCAATGCGTTGTTATGTTCATTGAGTTCATTTTAAAGTTTATCTTTGATTATGTTTCAGTTTTTTGGTCCTACCGTATGTGATACCTCAAAAACTTCTTAAATGCAAACTATATGCCAAAATTATATCATTTGATTCGATGAATTCTATCTACAAGAGGGTTGAGATATTTTTCACAAAGGAAATGATCACTCAACAAACAACAAAGATCCTAATGCAGCTAATAACAAGAAACAAATTTTTTTCTTTTTCTTTTTAATAGCAACAAATAACGATAAATGCTAACTACTATGATGCAAAAGATTTTTTTGTTTTTCTCTCCTTTAAGATGGCATGATGCATTTAAACAAATTTTAAGAGATATGCACAATCCAAGTTCAGCCTATGAAATAGAACCAATTCTGAAACACCAAAATGAACCATGCAAGCAAGGAAAAACACAAAGACTTTCACTGAACCATGTAATCTAAGTTCGAATGAAATCAAGTGAAATCCAAAGAGGCTAGAAGTGAAGCACTCAGAGTATAGAAGATCAAGCTTTAACAAATCACTGGATAGGTGCAGAACACAACAAACAAGCTGACTGGATAATCAAGAGACCGAAACTTCCCACAGAAGGCTAGACATGCAAAGTCACTAGATGTCCTAGGGCTGAGTCGAAAATCAATAGAAATAAGCAAACAACTGAAGGATAAAGGCTAAGACCAGTCAAGCAGAGGTTCGACACACTTCCAGAGGCTGTAAGAGATATAAAAAGAGACTGAAAGAGCTTTCCACCCACACACAGGCAAAATTTACAGGGCTAGCGCGACTGTCAGCCTGCAACTTGCGCTACCACAGGATTGGCGCGAGTTGCTTTAGAGCAACATGCGCCAACTGGCGCGACTGTCAGAGTAATAACCGCGCCAATTAAGCTTACCGGCTAAAAAAATAAATAATACGACCTCAGGTCGGGTTGACAGTGCTCATATGGGTCAAACAGTAAAGAATAACCTCAAAACTGACTCAGGAAGCTCATTCACTCAAGCAAGCAGAAGAAAATTAACATGCAAGACAAAAATCAAATAGCTCCTCCCCAGTGGAGTCGACAAATTGTTGGATAGGTAAATCCCCTCTACGGACAAAGGCGATCCCACTAGCCTAAAACAGAACTAGCCACAATCAAACCACACTGCTACGCAAGTTCCTAGTTATGCATCAAAGGTGAATTAAGAAGACCAACCTGGAGTCCAACGCTATGATTGAAGCAGAGTTGATATCCCCGCTCCCTCGCTCCAGCAGATCATAAACGAACACCTGCACATGCAAAGGAAGAGACAGATACCAAAATAAAAGCTACCAAGGCACAACTATATTTCAGTCAGAAAGGAAATAAATCAGCACATCACCATAATAGACAATGAGATTGGAACTATAATAGTAGTCGCTCATTAATTAATAATAAACAGGAAAAGTTACAACCATTGTTCTGACGTTGAACCTCTCCTGGCTGGGCGAGTAACTATATGTGTCTTGCAATGCATCTCCTCTCCGGCAGCATAACCTCTCTAGCACTCACTAGCATTCCTCCAAGAACTCAAGAACTCAACATCTAGCACTCCATGACTAACCATTA
The DNA here is from genome assembly GCA_031772625.1 of Pinus tabuliformis. Taxonomy (NCBI): domain Eukaryota; kingdom Viridiplantae; phylum Streptophyta; class Pinopsida; order Pinales; family Pinaceae; genus Pinus; species Pinus tabuliformis. The sequence continues at coordinate 809,986,366 of CM062810.1, forward strand.
TCACTCTAATCACTAGCTTGTCAAATGCATAGGGACAAGCTTATATAGATGAAGAAGGGAGGAGGATACGATGAACCAGGACACCTATTGTGGATTAACATTATCCTCAAAAGCCATTAAAGATGGAGATAGGATAGAGCTCGACATGAGGCTGATTTTTTATCCTCAAAAAAGCTCCATGTAATGAAGGAAACAACAGTCGGACGTGCGTTAAGGCAAAAAGCATGACCAAACTTGGTTGGCGCGACTGCTGCCCTAAGACAGAGCGCCAATGGTCGCACCCTCTTTTGAGGATCTCCATCATTAGCGCGGGTAAGATACTGTGGACTTGCGCCAATGGAAAAAGAGCACTTTTCAGGGATAATCTATAGGAGGTGTCTTTAGGGAACATGAAGTACATACTTAGGGGAACATAATGCAAGTTTTTTTAGACTTTGTCACTTCTTATAACTCCCGAGATGAGTCCTCCAAGGTACGACAAGAGGAGTAACAGGGATGGTGACAAATTACTGTGTAACAGTGCGTAGGCCCAGGAGGTGGAGCTAGATCCTTTGAAAGACCTGGATCAACCTCCAATGTTTTGAAACCTTCTCTGGCCCCGTGCCACAACTAATTCTTTTGACCAAGTTAATGTTTAACTCAGAGTCAGCTTCGATAATCACATTTTGCCTATTATCCTTCACCAGGAGTTCTAAGCACTGCTCCATAGCCATTAATTCTACCATGTTGTTAGTGGCCCTGCCTAAATGGCAATGGAAGATGGAAAGGATATTTCCACTTTCATCCCTTAATGCCCCTCCAAAGCTAGTAGTACCCGGGTTTCCTTTTGAGGTCCCATCAATGTTATATTTCAGAAAACCCTGAGGGGTTGGATACGAGTAGTCCTGCTCAATGTCCATTATCCTAACCTTTCTGTCCAGGCCTTGAGGAATAAACCCCTGTATGCACAACTCTCGGAGAGTCCTCATTTTAGCATCTGAAGGTGGATTATTAGGGGGATTTCACACAGTAGTACTAACCGTCTCCCTAAGTTGTGTCAAGATCTGCTCAAAAAAACATTGGGAGGGTCTCTTTTCATTTTTTAAGATTCTATTGTTCCTTTCTTTCCATACATTCCAAATAATGAAGCTAGGCGTGAAAGCCCAAGCCGAGCTAAGAATTTCATAATCAGAAAAATTTTGCCTCCAGTTGTTTAGAGTATTGATAATACTCCCTATATCCCTGTCGGTCTTTTGGAAGATGGTGGCAAAAGAATCCAACAACCTAGAGGTGAAGATGCAGTTGTTGAGGAGGTGTTCCATAGTTTCCTATTGGGCCTCACAGAGCTGGCATTTGGAAGGCCCCAGAACACCCCTTTTCCAAATGTTGTCCCAAGTCAGAATTTTCTTATGATAAACCAACCACATGAAGTGTTTAATCTTCATCTAGCCTTGATGCCTCCATAGATTCTTCCAAATTCTATCTGGAGCAAGAGAATCTAGCTCAAGGAGTATGCATTTTGCCTCCTTAAGATTAAAGGTACCCTCATTGTTATTGCCCCATCTTAACTAGTCATGCCCCTCTATAACTAGAATCTTCCTTTGTTCCAGCATTTTCATAAGAGCCTCTACTTTAGCTTTCAAGGGGTTGTCTTCCCTGTAAACAATGTTCCTCCAGTTTCTCTATTTTCCTGCATTATTGGTTTGGTCCCAAAAATCCTTGACCTTAGATAACCCTATGATGTCTGTCTCTCTCTTGAGGTCCACAAAATCCTCTTTTAACAATATCGGTTCTTGTTGCCATTTATCTTCCCAAAATAGTTCCAGATTTCCCTCTCTGATTTCCCAAAAGCTGTTCTTTTGTACTAAGCCTCTATTCTCCCAGGCCTTATTCTAGATGTATGAGCCCTTTATACTTCCATACATCCTTATATGATCATTAATTTGCTAAGTGCTGGCATATTTCTCTTTCTAGATACTCGCCCACTGAGCCTTTGGTTCTTTTACCCAACGCCACCATAATTTAGCCCCTAAAGCCTTGCTAAGAACCTCTAGATCGTCCAAACCAAGGCCCCCATGATTTTTAGGTTTACAAATCTCTTCCCAGGCTACCAAGGCCCATTTCTTACTTCCCCCCCTTACCCTAGAGGAAGTATCTTTGAATGGATCTGAATTGTTGTAAGACTCCTTTCGGTGTTGGGAGTGCTGATAGCATGAAAACTCAGATAGATTGAAGAATAGCCTTTGTAAGCACCAACCTACCAGCCAAGTTTAAAGATCTGATGGTCCAATTCCTGATTTTGTCTTACATATTATTAATCACAGGCTCCCAAATTCTCTTATGCAACGATTTAGCAGTTAGAGGAACTCCAAAATATTTTGAAGGTAGGAAATCCCTTTGAAAGCCTAGAATTCTGGAGATATTCCTTTGAATAGCAATATTGGTGTTAAATAAAAAAATCTTAGATTTGGCAATATTAACCTCCATACATGTGGCCATGGCAAAGTCACTTAGAAGTTGTTTGTATGCAAGAGCTTCTTTTACCGTAGGGATTCCCTGCAGCATGGTATCATCAACAAATTATTGATGAGTCAAGGACTTTCCATTCTCAGAAAGTTGGAGACCCTTGATTTTTCCATCTTTTTTTTCCTGCTTTATATACCGTACAAGTCCTTCCATCATGAGTATGAAGAGAAGGGGAGAGAGTGGATCACCCTGCCTGACGCCTCTTGAAGGAATAAATATCTTGGAGGGAGAACCATTTACCAAAATTGAAAATCTAGACGAAGTTACAAGGGCCATGACCCATCTAACCCAATTATGATCAAACCCAAAAGCAATAAGAACCCTCCCAATATAGGTCCACTTCAACTTATCATAAGCTTTGGCTAGGTCCAGTTGCATGATCATACCAGCCTTCCTGTTGCTAGTCAAAGAGTGCACCACCTCCTGTGCTTGGATGATATTATTGAGAATTTGCTTGCCTTCCACATAACCAGATTGTTCCCTAGACACAAGAGTGGGAAGAAGAGGCTTGAGTCTATTGGCTACAACCTTGGATATTATCTTATAAACCACATTGCACAATGTTATGGGTCTAAAATTTTCTGGAGTTAGGGCATTGTCCTATTTGTGGATCAGAGAGACGAAGGAGGTGTTGAGAGCCTTCAGAATAGTTTTATTCCTCCCGGAGTCTTCCACTACATTCAGAATGTCCTGTTTAACAATATTCTAGCATGCTTTAAAGAAATCCACATAGAAACCATCAGGCCCTAGTGCTTTTCCATTTTTCACTTCCTTGAGGACCTCACTGATTTCCTCCTCAGTCACTGGCCTATTGAGGTTGAAATTATCCTCTCTAGACACTACTCTTGGTATATGTCTTGTTAAATCCTTGATGAAATGTTCTCTGTCTGAAATGGTTTCCTTTGCTATCCCCCGAAAGTGCTGAACTAACACAGCTTCTATGTCTTCGTGGGAACTAAGAAGTTGCCCTCCCTCATCCTTGATAAAAGAGATTCTATTATGAGCTCTGTTTGCCAAAGTGGATCTGTGGAAAAATTTGGTGTTTCTCTCTCCTTCTTTTAGCCATTGCACTCTATATTTCTGTCTCCAAAATATTTCTTCTTGTTTACAAAATTTCTCCCAATATTGCTGGAATTTAGTGGCTTTATCATTCCTAACTTTATCAAAGCCATCCTTGATAAGGGTTTGGTTGAGTTCCTGCAATCTGTTTAAAACAACTTTTTTTCCTTCAAAAATATTTCCAAATTCATTCTTGTTCCAATCTTTTAGCTTGAGCTTGATGTGTTTTAGTCTTTTGTGAAGAAGAAACATATTTTTACCTTGAATATGCAAATCTTCGGACCACCAACTTGAAATGTTGCTGATGAAATCTGGATGGGTGAGCCAGATATTCTCAAATCTAAAAGGTCTAGTCCTAGGGGTGCCAATGCCCTTGACCTCCAGTTGAACTGGCCAGTGATTTGATCCTCCAAAGGGGAGTATTATTGCTACCAATTCCTTATCATTGAGCATTAGGTCCTCTGAGATGATGAATCTGTCTAACTTTGAGGCTACTTGAGACTCTCCTCCTCTTTTATTGTTCCAAGTAAAGAGACCGTTACTCGAAACAATGTCAACTAGCTTCTTAGTGTCCATAAAAGTTTGAAAAGCTAAGGAGACTTTGTTTAGAGTTCTGGTGCCCCCTTTTTTCTCTGATAGTGATTTGATCATGTTGAGGTCCCCGCCAAAAATCCATGTTATCCCTACATATCTCTCTAAGATCCACAAGAGATTCTAGAAACCTGAGTTTGTCATCCATTCTCTGAGGGCCATAAACATTCGTAACTAGGTAGGTCTCCCTATCCCCCACAGGCTGAATAACCATTGATAAATAATTTCTAGAAGCCTTAGCATCTATTATACCAATCTTTTGGGGGTTCCAAAGAGTAAGAATGCCTCCAGCTGTATTCTCTGCCTTGACTTCTAGAAACTCAAATCAATTGAGCCATTTGCTATATATTTCTTTAATTTTCTAAATGGAACATTTAGTTTCCTAGACGAAAATCATATCCGGAGCTTCTTGTTTCATTATGTTACTAAGTAATCTTTGCTTCCTTTTACTACCTAGACCCCTGATATTCCAAGAAGTGAAATTCATCATTAAAGATTTGTGAAGGAGTAACTGGTTAGGTCTTTCATCTTACCTGAATCTATCATTAGCTTTCCACATTCCATCAACAGCTCATTCTGATTTTTTCTGCCTCTTTTCTTTCCTTGGCATCTAGTTGCTAATCCTGATGTATTTTTCATAGTTTTCACACCTTCGTTACCCTGTCTTGCAGTGTTACTTTTCCTGTCCATCTCTTTTGCCTGGGTGTTCCATAAGTACAGCTGTTGTACTCTAGTGAACTCTTCTTGAGGTAACGAGTCTACCCCTCCCATGGTTCCCTGTTTCAAGAACCCTTCCAAATCTAGGTGTTCTCTATCAAGAATCTCCTGTAGTTCATGGTCCTCCATTTCCATCTCACTCTGGGTCATTTCCTGGTCCATATCCAGTTCTACATCACTCATCATAGTCTCTTTCTGTTTATTATTGTCCTTTGTTTGATCTTTGTCTTCCTCTTTCTCCTTCTCCTCTGGACTTCCCTCCATTCCCTGACCTACTTTTGTTATCTCTTCTTCTTCCTCGAGTACTTGGTACCTGTTTCAATTTTCCTGAGGCCCTTCTACTTGATGTTTCTTAAGTCCCCTTTTCCCCCTTTTCCTCTATGGCTCACTTTGTGAAAGCTTTCAGTATCTTTCATTGTGGTAGCTTTGCTCTTGTTCTCTATTTTACTGAGAGGGCAATCCTTGAAAAGGTGTCCATGCTCATGGCATCTGTGACATCTAAATGGAATATGTTCATAATCTACTATTTGTACCCATTATTCATCAAAACATTCCAAGATAAACTCATCCGGTAGAGCTTCGGAGAGGTCCATCTCCACACAAATTCGTGCAAAGGAAGTATATTTTCCCCTTCTGGTGGCTTCAGAAGCTTTGACAAAACGTCCTAATTTATTTCCTATGGCTGTTAACGACTCTGTTTGCCAGTAATCGATAGGAAGGGAGTAAAGTCTTACCCAAACTGGAACAGAAGTGAAAGTCTCCCACTCAGGGACAAAGTTCATCATCCATGGCCTCATATAGAGGCCTGCAGTTGTGTAGAAGTAGGGCCCTCCTTCAAACACTCTGTCTTTATCCTCAATATTTGTGAAGACCACAGTGAAGAATCCCTTTGACCCAAGATGTAGGTTAATGCTTCCTTTTGGTTTCCAATGGTATTTAATCCATGTATATTATTCCTTTTCAGTGGGGCATACTCCCATGAATTTACAAATGGTAGCATATGTCCGCATGTGGTCCCTGTGTGCCTGCAGAGCAGGATCATTCAGAACTACTATGGGTGTGACTTCCATTTTGGGTTTACATGGTCCCTTCTGTGCCTTGGTTTTTTCTCCCTGTTTCTTGTCATCTTCCTCCTTTTCTTTTGTACTATTATTCTACCTAGATTTGATTCCCTCTTGCTCTTCTTCCATGCTTTCTTTCCCTTCTTCAGCAAGACCTCTGACCTCTTCTATTGGCTTCTTACCTTGGCTGGATACAACCTGCTTGTAGGAGGGAGTGGAGCTCCCTCCTTTGTGCCCTTCCATGGAGTTCAACACCTACTAAAGACTGTAAACCCTAGCTATTCGTTCTCGCTCGAGAGGACCCAAAAAATCTTCACTAGATGCATCCAACCTGTGTGTTGTTTCTGTAGTCTGGTTAGTTTCATTTTGAGTAGAAACTATAATTTCTTTTGGTTCTGTATTAGTACTGTCTAAAATCTTTTCTTGTGTTTGATTAGCATTATACAAGATAAAAGAATCGATATCTGAGTGTATGGAGTAGATGGGAAAGTTTTGAGGCCGATCCTGGCTACTTACCATATATTTCATTAAGGTTTCTCGATATAGTTTCTTAGGTTGTCCAAAAAAAAGATTGTTGCATATGACATATCTAGTTGTAAGGATCCCTAAAGTTTGGCTCCCCATGATCTGGATAATAGCATGCCATACTTTGGTGGGATGCCAGCAACTACAATATCCATAAGGATGCTTTTGGCAGGATATTGGACTAAAGTGACACACAGGTCTTTAATCAATCCTAGACATTTTACTTGATTGGAGTCAAATGAGAATAAGTCTTTATAAGGCCTTGTAATGTCTAGGTTTAATTTCTCCATCACTGATTTGGGCATTAAATTGTGAGAAGCCCCATAATCCAACATTACATTATGTAGAATTTTGTCATAGATACTAAGGCTAATGTAAAAATGTGGAACTCCTCCTTCTAATGGTTTTCCATTAACATCTGGACCAAATATGAAATCTGGTTGGTCATCAAACAAGTTAGCTGAATCCTCATTTTTAGAAATGTTTAAGGTCTGGTTTATTTGTGATTTATAAGTTTCATTCTTGATTAGTTCTGTTAAAGGAACTGAAATATTTAATTTTGCTATCTCTGTTCCCAAATTGAATGGAAAAGAGACTTTTTCTGTTTGAAGTTTTTGAATTTTTGCAGCGGGGATTTGAGTAGGCTTGTCTTCTTTTACTTTATTGGGGACCTCCTTATGTGAATTTTTAAATCTGATGTTTTGAACTTTTTCCATTGGTTCCTTAGGTGGAATTGAAGTGGATGGTTGATTAGCATAAGGTTGATCAGAGGTTATGTCTACAATTGTGGGGCTAGAAGGATTCGGGTTCTGCCTAGGGAGTATTTGGAGGATCTTTGAAACAGGGGCTTCTTTTATTTTCTTGGGTTGATTTTGTGTTGTTCTCTTAGTTTGGTCAGGGACATCAACATTCTTTTTGCTTCTTAGGTTATACTATTTATGAACTTCGAAGATGGCAAAATCATATCCCTATTTGTAATCAAATGATTCCCTAGACTGTACCTGTAATTGCTGCAACATATACAATTCCTGCTCATCTTGGGTTAGAAAAAAAGTGTCCTCATAATTTATTCCCATTAGGCTAATTTTTGTATCCTGCTTTGGATCTTTTGGATGGGATGTATCTGCAAACTTTTCTTGAAAAGGGGGCCTTATGTTCTGATCTAGTCTGTTTTTCCCAATGTGTTGGTTTTTTTTCTAAAATTTGGGTTTCTAACTAGAGGTGCTTGTTGATTATCCCATTGGGGTTTCCTCTCCATGTTCTCTATTCTATCCATTAGTATTTCCATACTTTTAGTTAAACTATCTATTTTAATGTCAGATGGTGAAGTTTCATCCTTTGCATTTCCTCTCCTTTCATTTCTAACTCTATCCCTTTTAGCTAACAAATTAGCTTCAACACTAATAACTACACTTTGCATTTCTTCTAATGTTGGAGGGTTTCTTTCCCTAAGTTGGTGTTCCATATCTGTGTCAAAAACATCAGCGAACTTTATTAACTCTAAGTCAGGTGGGGGTCTAAGGTTAACTAGGATTGCATTATATATATTATTGAATCTAGTGTAGTAATCTTGAACAGTTTCATTAGGTCCTCTTCTAATATTCTCATATTCTGAAAAGATTTATAAGGGATTCTTTTTCTTTTCCCACTTATCAATAAAAAACCTTTGGAAATTTTCTAGGTCTGCAATGTGGTTGGCAAGAAAGGCTTTAAACCACTTTTTGACATCACCAGTTAAAGTTTGGGCAAAGAGTCTCATTTGGACATCAACTTCATCTATTTCATGTAGTTCAAAAGAGTCATACATCTTATTTACATGCTGCTGGGTAGTGTAATGACCAGTAGCATCAAACAAGAAAATCTTACTCTGATAATCTGCGGGCATAACATGAAGTTGGGCAGGTAAAACAAGAGGAGCATATCTATTTGCCATTGCTGTAAGTTGGGAGGGGCTGAGATGTGGGTTGAGGTACTTGGGGATGATGCAATAGTGGATGAAGAACTAGGACTAGTAGATGATGAATGAGAAATGATAGGTTGGTGAGGGAGTGAAGGTATTAATGGTGGTGAAGAATGGACTTCAGAAAGTATTATTGTTGAAGTTGAAGGGAACAATGGTGAACTCAAAGTAGTGGACAGTTGTTCAGAAAGCTCAGGGGTAGTGGTAGTATTAATGGATGATTGTGGAGATTTCAGAATGTAATCATCAATTGATTTGTTGGCCTTTTGGACTTCAAGGTCTGCAATAAAATCAGGATCTAGAACAGTTTCATTGATTGCACTTTCAGATTTTGTTCTAAATAATGAAGGATCAAATAACACATCAAAGGGAAGTTCTTCTAAAAATAACCACTCATTAGGATGTGAATTAGCTTTAACTGATGGTATTTGGCTAACTGAACTTTCTTCTTTTTTAGATTTTGTTGAAATTAGGTTGGGATTATCAACTACTGGGGTAGGGTTTGGATTTGGATTAGCCCTAGTAAAATGAGTCTTCCTAAAAGCTAGAATTTCAAAAATTTTAATTGTTTTTGTGATTTTTTTCAAAATAACTTCTAACAAATGACTTTAAGAGGCTCAAAATATAAATTTAGAATTTTCTTAAAGCTTTATTAGGATCGAGGATTCGTTGCTTCCCCAGTGGGGTCGCTACTATTTTATTACTTAGAATTTTTTCTAGAAGTTATTAGAAGAAAGAAAATGACCGAGGTAACCACAAACATTGGGCATAGGCTCTAGCCAACCTAGGCTTAGAGAGGGCTCTCCCTATGTGATTTAGCTTTGTTTGCTAGGATTTCAGGCTAGTTATGAATGTTCAGGGGGTTTCTGATTTGTATTCAGGATTGGGTGGTGGGATCCTTAAAATAGATGGGTAGAATGATGTCTTCAGACCATTGGGCTATGGAGTCAACAGAAGGGCAACTGAACTAGATCAAATCACTAAAGGGAATGTTCAAAGGGTAGGCTAGTAGAGTAAAGTGCAGGTATTTGGGACAGGGGGGTGAAATGGTTTCATTCAAGGTGAGAGAGAAATTAAGGGTTCTTAGACCGGGATATGAACGAGGAATAGAGGGGTAATCGAAATCAAAGGGAAATTAAGAATCCTTTAACCTGGATGTGTAAGAAACAACCTAAACTAAGGAGAAACTAAGAATTCCTTAACTTAGATATCAGTTGACAACATTTATAAGCATAACTATTAAAACAGAGTGTAATTAAACAAATTCTGAGATATTGTTCCTGTTATAGCATTCAGATTCAGAAATAAATTAAAGATTGTGGAAAAACTTTAAGAAAGATAACAACAACATGAGAAAATACTTGTTTTCACTTTTCTTAACACATGAATCCTGTGAAATATCTTGTCTTTATTCATCAATCCAGCATGCTGGCTCAGTCAATGATACAATAGCTTTACAGTCTCTTGATCAAACTTCTATAGAAATGTCTAAGAATCACACTACATGCTTCGAATTGTGAAGTATTTATACAAAAATTATTACAAAATATCTCAAACTAACTTGATATTTAATCTAGGAAATAAAAATATCTTCTTGCAAGAAGATAGAGATAGCTATTTAACTGCTTTCATGTTGTCCCATTTATTGTGGTACTACTGGCCTTTATGGTTTGGTTTTAGCCCTTTATGCTCTTTGCTATTTGAACTTCCACACTGGAAGCTTCATTCAATTTTGGCTTTCATCTGATACACTTTGACACTGATACTCTTTGACTTTGATGACCTGTCAATATCCTTTACTGTATTTTTACTTTTACTGTACATTTTAACTTTTTACTGTGTATTTCAATAGTGAATTATTTAGCTTTTCATATGTATCAGCATATGGTAATGGATATTGATCAACTTTCTGTATGTTTTATTTGTTTGTCTTTTGATTGTATGCTCGGTTCGGTTCCATTGTTTTAATAGTCGATGTCTTTGTGTGAATGATTTCTCTCTCTGTTTTATGTATATCTGTTTTCTTCTTCTGAATGAAGGTTTTTAAATAGATTTTCTTTCGAGCCTTGGAGTAAAAAGTTTGTGGCGAGTATCAAAACTGTTTATCCAAGCTCTGGTCTTCTGCTAATTACCTACAAAATACAACAATTTGTTAATAAAACACAAGTTTGCGAGGAGGTTACCAGGGGCTGTACTGAAACTGGGAAGAACTGTGAACAGAGTCTGGAAAGAGTTTGGGAGGGAATCCATGGTGAAATCATGTCTCAAAGGCTCAGGGTGGCGCTAGAAGGGTTTGATAGGTTTCGCTATGTAACTGAGTAAAAGGCATGAAAATGAGGGTTTTCGGGGTTTTAACGGGTAATGGATAAATTGGCGCGGAATTTTTATATTATGAATAGTGAGTGGCTTCTCGGATTAAGCGGGGAGGTAGTTTCCCAGGCCGTCACACTGCTTATGAGGGTCGGGTAGTATTTGGGAGGGGTCACCTGATCTACCTCCGCACCTGGCATGTAGCATTTGGGGTTCAGGGGAAAACTACTTTATCGGGCGGGTAATGATCGGCCATTGGGCGCGACTGATATAGCTGTGGACCATCGGATGAGGGGGATGGTGATCAAATGGCAGTCGGGTGAGGGAGGTGCGCGAATGATAATAGCATGGGCTTTGGGGGGCCCTAGGACTTTAATCCTAGACAATTTGTGATTAATTAAGATTTAATCATGGGTTTAATTGATCGGGCGGGTAAAGATCAGGCATCGGGTGAGCCCGATATGGCTGTGCACCATTTGATTTGGGTGCAGATGATCAGATAGTACTCAGGTGGAAGACTAGGGTGGAGGAAATGGACGAAGGTTTGGGGTGGCCCAAGAGCTTCAATTACGGCGAATTGTGATTATTGCGGGGTTAATCATGGGGTTAGGGGATTAGACGGGTTTCAATGAAGGTTTAACTTAACTTCGCGAAGAATTGGTGGGTTAAGTGGGTTTCATCGAGGGGAATAGAATAAAACTATAGTTTATAGTTAAACTATGGGTGAGGATAATACATAGGGATTTATTTATATAGGAGAAACAGGGGATTATGGGAGCTATATAATTAAATTAGAAATTAATATGAAATGAAATGAGCAGAGATGAAAATAGTATTAAGTGTAATGTAATACTTGTACATTTCCTTTACATACACTTAACTTAGGATAAAATCTTTTGTGGGTTTTTGAATGAAATGGGATTTAACATGGTATTTCTCACTTTTCATAGGCTAATGGAGTTTAACCTTAGGAAAAAGAGTTTTATTAGGGAAATGAAGGGGGATGACTTTTATGAAGGGGATTATAACACTTGATGTCCATAAGTCATTAAGCCGAGGGTCTGGTCCCACCAAAAGTCAGAGAAATGCTCTGAGCCTCTTTGACTTGAAGGATTAAAAGTACTAGAACATGCTTGTGGATGGGGAAACTAGTAAGTATAGGGATGAAATGAATGAGGGGAAGTCAATTAAATCAACTTGTAAACCTCTACTTTTTCTTCCATAGTTGATCATATGTATTGAAATATGTGTCTAAGCATAATGCATTTGTTTTGATGCAATCAACTTTGTAGTTCAACAACCTTTAGGCTAGCAAACCTTTATCCTATCTTTTCTTTTATAAAACAAACTATCTATTTCTAACCTTATATCATCCAAGGGCTTAGATTAAGCTTAAGATCTCCTTTTATTTCTCTACCTATCTATTGATCTACCAAGATTAAACTGTTTGGTCAGATTTTATTCTCTAACTATAAACATAAAACTCAAAGCATGAAATAATCAAGATTAAACGGTTTGATTACCATGGATTGTGGCACGAATAACAAGCTACACACAATCATTATTATGCATAAAAGTAAATAGTAGTGGCATTTAGACTTGGACACTTTCATAGTCCATTTTTGTTTTTTGGGGTTCACATATTTTCATTTTTTGACCTTCTCTTATTCTTTTTGTCCTTTGATTTTATTTTAGGACATACCCTCTTTACCTTTTTTAATTTTTTAATATGGAAAACATTTTTAGAAAGCAAAGGTATGTACAATATTACAAGGCTTAACCTTAGTCATTCAAAATTATGACTCCTATTGGTATAGGAACCTAACACCCTCCATTCCCTTTTGGAGGCTTGTCTCCTTTTCCTCCATCTCCTTTTGGAGGCTTTGAGCTCTTTTCATACAATTTGGAATTCCTATCATCATACAAAACCTTAATCATCTCAGACATCTCAAAGAATTATTTTCTGAAATTTTTCTCTTCTTCAAACACCTCTTCAGGACCTTCTTCATGTGCCACGACTATTGAAGCTTGAGGTGTGTTTGTTATCCTTGAAACATTTTGAGATATTGTCTCCACAAGTTCTCCTTCTCCTCTTTTGAGCTTCAACCTTGTAAGCATAATAAAAACAATTGCAAACAAATCAAATCTTCATAATAACCTGTAGCCTTTGGTATCAAAATGATCTGTATGTGTAAACTTGAAGACTTTTAACAATTTTCAAGTTAAAACTATATGTGTCTTGGGTAGAGGATCAATTTACTAAACCCATAAACAATTAAATTTTAACCAAATTTTACATAGAGAAAAGTAAGCATATTTGAAACACATAACAAAAATCATGATAAATGAGTTCACCCCTCTCTTGGGCTACATCTGCTGGTCTAGCTTCCAATCTACGACCTCTTTCCTTAAAATGATCAAAAGTTTGTTTTACATGTTTTAAAAAGCTCAAACAGTAGAACTAATGTCTCCAGTGGATCCATCACCGTAAAAAACCCCCATTTTGGTTATTTCGGCACCTCATTTGGCCAAAACTTGAGTAAGTTATGATTTTTACACGTTTTTCCCAAGTTCCCGAGCTAATCATCCTCCAATTTGGCCTAAACTAGGCTTGAGAGCCCCAAACCCGAAACTAACACGCAAACCTAACCTACATTCACACTCAGTGGGAAAATATGTAGGTGACTTGGATTTAAACAGGAATGCAACAAATTACAGATATAACCATAAATACAAAGATGTAGTAGAAATAAAACTTCATTTCATTAATATCAAATACTGAAATATGTTTGCAAACATAAAGGAAATAAGACTAGCTCGGGCGATGTGGCGGCTACATGCCTCTAAACTGTATTACAATGAGGGTCAAGGCATATTTATTATTTGAGAAACAATGAAAAACCCTAAACATCCAAAAACCTAACCCTAGGAGATGAAGCACCAAACTATGGGCCCCATTTGGGTAAATTCGTACATCAACTTCCCGGGGTCGTGGCTTTGGCATACGATCTCCATTTGATGCACAAAATACCTTGTTAGAAATATATATCCAAGGACTACAACTTTTGAATGACCAACATTAGTCAATGACCCATTTTCGTCTTGGTTGTCCCAATAAAATGTCATTTAGGGTCTCAAAACGACTCCGGAAGTTCACGACCCGAAAAACTGCCAAAAATATTAAATTATGCTAAAATTAAGGAAATTGAAAAACTGAAAGAAACAATGGTGGGGGTCCAAGTAGAATTGGCAGGTGGCCACCAATATCGACATGGATCAATAGGATGGTTAACTTCTCCTTTAAGCCCCCAGTTCCGAATTTTGTAGTCATGTGGTGGCCATAAGACTACATAGGGGGTCGATATTATGGGGCTATTGTCTAGCACCCAACTAGGCATGCTCTCTTGGTTTTATGGGTTACCTATGACCATGGGATAGTCCTTGCCACTTCTTCATGCCAATGGTTACATGTGAGGGTCATACAATCCAGGGTTGGCCCCGATGGGCTACCCTCCTCTCCTTTTGTCAAACCCATGGTTATATGGCACCATGTTCCTTGGGGCTGACCCCTTTCCGCTAGCCTTCACTTTTTTGTGTTGTTTCCATCAGTTTGGTATGGGTCGTGGGCTGTGGCCATGGGTTTCCCTACCTGCGGTCCCATGGTGCCAGGGGCTAGGGAAGCCATGGACTAGGGCTTAGCCCAACCCTCCCCCAATGGTGTGTGTATTCAAATTTAAATATAATGTTGGCACATTTCTTTACAAGAAACACCAATGGCACAGTGGTGGAGCACTGCGCTACCACCACGGAGGTCTCAAGTTCGATCCTCGTGGAGGAATTTTGGACCTAAACCAAAATTTTTCCAAGTAAGAGGAGGCCACATGGCAGGCACTGATTGGCCCACATGGCTATCCCTCATTAGTCCAACATTACATAGTTAGCAGATCAATAAAATATTCGAACCAATAACAACGAGGCAAATGGATAAAACCCATTAGCTAATAAATTTTAAATATTGGGGCGAATCAGGAGAGGCCACGTGGCAGCCTTCCACTGGCCCAAAATGTCTAGTTATTTGTCCTTTTTGCCAAAATTTACCTGTTTAGCAATTCGATCAGAACACGATATTGAGAGCATACTCTATTGATTTTGAGTGAAACGAATTGCATTGGATTCAAATCACCTAGGTTTTTCCATTCATTTGGGTTTTGAGCTTTGTTACACACTTTGAATTTTGAGCACTATTTTTATCCACCGGATCAGGATCCCACTCATGTAGTTTCAATATATCACTGTTGTATCCACTAAATGCTAAATCAAATCTTCAAAGAGCTTCATCAACCATACTGCCTTATATCTAGCCATGTTAGCAACAATATACTTATCCCCATTCATGTTAAGGGCAATGGACTTCTGCTTCCTACTCATCCAAGATATCATGGCATACCCCAGACTAAAACAACACCCTAATGTGCTCTTCCTATCAATAAAATTTCTAGCCCAATCAGCATCAGTGTATCCATATAGCCTCACATCTCTGATAGAATATCTCAGACCAAGATTAACATTCCCATTTAGGTATCTCAGCACATGCTTAGAAACAACCCAATGTGCATGTAGATGATTGGTTCATAAATCGACTTAGATTATTAACTTCAAAACATATGTTTGGTCGAGTTTTCACTAGGAATAATAGTGCCCCAATCAACTATTAGTACTTAGTGGGATTTTCTAGATCGGGTCCCACAACTTCTCCACATTATATCTTTAAGTTCATCTCCATCAGTGTGCCTATGGAATTACATTATACCATTCCAAATAGTTCCAACAACCTGACAACATATTTCCATTGAGAAAGAAAAATATCACCAGGAATTTACCACACCTCTAATCCTAGGAAGTAATGCATCAAACCAAGGTCTTTCATATCAAATTTAGAGGCCACCTACCTTTTATGTTTGATAATAAGAGGATCTCCACCTGTCAATAATAAATCGTCAACATATAATATCAAAATCAATAACATACCTTGGGCTACTTTGAAGTAGATATTCAGGTTAGTATTGCTCCTTATGAATCCAAGCTTCATCAGGTAGCTATTAATGTATGCACACTAAGCCCTAGGGGCTTGTTTCAGTCCATAAAGTTCTTTGTTCAACCTGCATACACGAGTCTTCATGTCATTCCCCTCAAATCTTTGTGGTTGCTCAACATATACTTCTTCCTTGAGTATGCCATGTAGAAACACAGTCTTCACATCGATCTGGTGAAGTGTCCATCCATGGCTAGCAACGAGAGTAATGATATATCTAATGGTAGTGTAGTGGGAAACTGGTGCAAAAATTTCATCATAGTCCTCTCCCTCTTTTTGGGACAAATGTCTAGTCACAAATCTTGCCTTGTATTTCTCAATACTTCCATTTTCACTATGCTTAATCTTGTACAACCATTTTGAATTCACAATGGACTTTCCTTCGAGTCTCAGAACCACTTCCCACACATCGTTCTTCATGATACATTCTTATTCTTTTGCCATAACATCATTCCATATCTATTGTTTCACTGCTTCTTCAAAGGTGTGTAGTTCAACCTATTTCATGTTGCTCATAGCTACAAAATATAACTGGTATCAACATGGATTCTAATTTATTTCTTTCCCTCAAAGTTCCTCTTACATAAGCATGTCTGTCAACATCCTGTAAGGTGTCATGAAGCCATAGTGGTCTCTTCCTGGTGGGAGAATCACACAGAGGGGGATCCAAGGGGTCTATAGGTTCCAAGGGATCATCAACAAGTTCAATTTATGGTTCATTCATAGGAGGGCCTTCTTAAACATCCATGACATCATCCTTCTTCTCCACATTGGTAGGGAGAGGAGTATCCCTTTCTTTCTCAAGGAAAACATCTTCATCAAATGTCACATCCCTTCTAAAATCTATATTACTTTGACCAGACACATATATTATATAAGATTTATAATTTTCATAGTAACCAACAAACATGCCTTTCTTTCCAAAAGCTTCGAGCTTGTTACTCTTGTCCTTCAACACATGAAAATAGATAGGGTAGCCAAAAATCCTCAAATGTCCAACATTAAGCTTTACACATGTGAAAACTTCTCCGAGTGTCTTGTCACCCAAGGCTTAATGAGGAGTTCTATTTTGAACATAGAAAACAATATTTGCAGCTTCTCCCCATAGAAGCTTCAACAGATTTTTATCATGCAACATAGCTCAGGAAACTTTCCATAATGGTCCTATTCTTTGTATCAACTACTCCATTTTTCTTGGGGTTGTAAGGTACGATGGTCTCCTTCTTGATTCTTGCTTTCTTGCAAAATTCAATGAGCTTATTTGAAATGAATTCTCCTCCATTTTCAGACATGAAGACTTTGATTCTCTTTCCTATATGATTTTCTATTAGCACCTTGAATTCCTTCAACATATCAAATGCCTAGTTTGTGCTTCAAGAATAATATCTATGCCTTCAGAAAGAAGTCATCCAGGGAGGTTATGGAGTATAGTTATCCACCAAGAGATGTCACTGGCATGGATCCACATAGATCAGAATGAATGAGTTATAGAATTCCATTGGTCCTGCTCCTGCTTGAAGCGAATGGTCCCTTTGTCTTCTTTTCACTTGCACATCCTGTACAAACCCCACGATGATTTTCTTGAACCCCAGACATCCTAGAAACCATCTTCCTCACCTTAGGCAAGGCATCATAATGAAGGTGAAGAAATATTCGGTGCCATAGATCACACTGATGATTACTATCATGAACCAATTCTCATAGATTCGATCTTCCATTAACTTTGTAAAGGTCTTCAATTCTTGACCCAAAGTGAAGGCATCCCTCAAGAGATATTCCAAAGGTCGAGTAAGAACCATTCCATTTATAAAAGAAACCTTCATTCCTTTATCCTCCAAGGAATATATAGACAAAATATTCCCTTTCAGTCCCAACACATGTAGAACATCATGTAGATGTATAATTTGACCATAATATAAATGAAATGAAACAGAACTAGACCCCTTTATAGGATAAGTAGAATTTTCCCCAAGAATGATCTTCAAGTTTCTCTCCCTCTCAACCAAGTTTGAGAAGGCAGTGTATAGATGCCCCATTATTCACTAACCAATTATCAAATGAATCTCAAGGAGAGGAACTAGAAATAATATAAATAAGAAAATATTTAGATTGAGTAGAAATTGCATTATTTTCATACCTTGATTTCCTTGATCTCTTTGGAGGATGATGACCTTCTTCTCGATCAACAGGAGCTTATATTCTTCTTCTAACGTTGAAATTATTGTTTTTGTAGCCATGAATGTTGTTGTAGTTGGACTTTGGAGCACTTCTGTTTTCTAGACAATCTCAGGCATAATGACCATGCTTGTGGCAATTGTAGCATTCAACTCTTTTTAATATCCTATTGGAATCCTTGAATTTTGGAGTATGATTTCTTGAATTAGATGGACCTCCTCTTCCTTTCTTCTTCTTAGCTTTAGAAACAAATGAAGAGGGTTCTCCTTCTTCATTCTTTTGAATCCTTCCTCTAGAAATCATCTTGGTCTCTTCTTGAGTGCACTTACCAATGAGCTCATAAAATGAAGGAATTAACTTGTCATTGTTTCTAATAATTGTAATAATTGTCTCCCAAATCAAGGAAGACCTCCAAGTGCAATTAGGACCATCTCTCTACCAAAATTAACTTCTCCAAAATAAAACAATTGATCCTTAGGTTGGGATATCCTCACGAAGCATGACTACACAATCTCTCTCTTGTTCATCTTAATGTCCACTAGTACAAAATGAGAGATTAGTGAAAACATTTAATCACCACAATTATTTCAAGTGAATTACTACTAAATTTGAGCAATTTTAAGTGACCCAACTAAAAATTACTAACTTAAATGACTAATTGAGTCTAGGGATAAAAATTATGACTAGCTAATAAGTTACCCAACTAAAAGCGACTATCTTAAATTACTAATTTAATCTAGGACTAAAATATATGACTAGATAATAAGTGACAAAATAAAAAATGATTAACATAAATGAATACTATAATCCAAGAATAAAAATATGACCAAATAACAAGTAAAAAGTATGAAGTGTAGATCAGTTGGTTTGCGTGGGGTTTAGTGCCCGCTTGATCACAGGGTCAAACCTCATGGGGAGGGGCTGAGGAGTGAAAGCCACTTTGGGGGTATTAAACTTCCTAGGGCACATCCAAGATTGACCAAAGCCTTGCAAAATACTAGTGATAAGCATCCCATTGTGGGTGTATTAGTATTCTTCCAACCAATAAGCAAGTTGGCCCCATCCCAGGCTTCGCCTAGTTACAAAAAAATCAATACAAATAAATGCTTGATTACTTCAAGAACTAGAATATCATCATGCCAAAAAGCATAAGAGGACTTTATGAGAAATGTGGGTTGGCTACATGGAGGTTCATCTATGCTAACAGACCTCGACATGTGAGCATAGGACGAGAGGACAAGGACTTATCAACAATGAAATTCAAAAATTAGTCTAGTACCTGAATGTAAATTTTCTTTTTGTTAACATGTTACTAGAAACTTTATACATTACTAGATAATTCTGAATTATTGCACCAAGAAGGGGCTCTCCAGCCTAGTATGGAAGAGATATGCTGATTTTAATTTATGGTTTCAAAAACCGCCTCTCGGGGTACGCAGGCGCCACACTAGGGACCCGCGGACCCCGACATTTTCTCAGTTGGAAAAATGTCAGGGGTCCGCACCTTGCCTTCAGGGACCCTGCGTACCTACGCTCTGTTCCTAAAGGAGGGGTGCGTACCCCGCGCAACGAATTTTTAAAACCTAAACTCTCCAAAATGGACCAAATTTTTTTGATTTTATGGAATCTAATGGATGTTTTATGGTATGTAGATTGTTCACCATGCTCGATTGGCGCGAGAGAGAGCACGAAGATGTTGATTTGGCCGCCATTAATCATCAACCGTCAATTGATGCTTTGAAGGCATGCTGCCTTTATAAATATTGGGCCATACCTAGCATGAGGGCCCAAGTGAGCTTTCTAGAGTGGCTGGTAGAAAGATGGAACGTTCAGGACCAATGTTTTTATATTGGAGGGCACCAGCTTGAGATGGAGCCGGCAGATATCTACTTTATCACTGGTTTGCCCAAGAGAGGCGAAGACTTGACTCTGTTCGGGACTAGGCCAGGTGGCCAGTCTATCGCTAGTCTCCGACTAGAGTGGTGTAACACTCAGTCTCAGGAGAAGGGGATAGAGATCAAAACTATATCCCGTCCTAAACTTATGGTGATTGCCTTTACAGTTACCAGACTTTGCGGGGCTGCCGCTTTACACATTGCCACTGGATCCCAGATGCGGATGGCAGTTGATTGCTATCGAGGTACCATTTTCAACTGGTGTGATGCTGTGTTGGCCAATGTAAAAGGCCAACTGACTAGAGCCAAAAATGGACAGCTAAAGACCTTTGGTTATGGGGCTTTAGTTGTGAGTTTTGGCCTAGAGAGGGTTCTGATGCTGATCCCACAGCAGCTCACTGTTGAGGTTGGGCTTCCTCGAGAGCCCAAATTGATGCGATGGATTGCGGTTATGGCCCGTCATCCTGATGAGGGGACGGAGGTCGTCCGATTTACTCTGGAGTACTTTCGCTGGTTAGAAAACCAAGTCTTTGCTATACAGGATTTTCCTTATGCCGGAGTTGATTTTCGTGGAGATCCGGACATGGTTCTTCCACCGGGAGAACAATGGGATGATACAGGTAACTTCATTTTCACAAGTTTTTTAAACTATCTATTATTTTTGTTTGTTTTATATCGTCTCAAAACTGATAGTAATAATTTTCAAAATGCAGATGTAGGCCCACGACGTCCAGCCAATCTCCGGCCTTACGAGAGGAGACTACCAGCTGCAGCGGCACTGGCCCCATAGGACGAGGCCACAGAGACTTTGGCTGAGTTGGAAAGTCACCTAGAGCGTCTTACAGCAGATATATCGGAGACTACCATAGATGATATTCCAATCAGGCTTCAGCGCTATGTAGTCGAGGTCCCAGGACCTTTTAGGAGGTTCTTGTGTAGGGTGGCCTGTATAGTGGTGTCATATAGAGATCATCACCAGTGATTGGATGGTCGTTTTGTAGACACATGTGACATTTTGGTTTTTTGTACTTATCATTTTTGCCGATCATAAGGTGTTTTTCAACCTATGATCGAAGACGATGTATTTTTTGACACACTCCTATATATATATATATATATATATATATATATATATATATATATATATATATATATATATATATATATATATATATATATATATATATATATATATATATCATTATTACCGGCTTATCCTGTAAATCATGTTATGGAATGGTTTTAAATTTACATGTATGATTATTGCAAATGTCTATTTAACATTCGAGAAGCAATTGCATCTGCTAATGCATTTAAAGACCTTGGAATATGCTGATATTCAATGTAGTCAAACTCACGTTCCAAGAGACGCACTCTCAAAAATAATCTTAATAACACTGGATTTCTAATGGCATACACTCTATTAAGCTATAATACAACGAGTTCAGAATCTAACCTCACTATCAAACTCCGAATCCCAAATGAAATAGATTCAGATAATAACTCAATCACTACACTATACTCGGCAATGTTGTTTGTTGTTTGACCGAGGCTTACCCCATGCATAGAAACTAACTCGTCAAAGGGCGAATAGATAACCCAAGCTGCGGAAGAAATGTTCTGTGTACTACGACAAGCACCATCAGCAAATCCAATGTATGTTTCAAGAGGCATCGATATCTCCAATATCAAGAGTAAAACCAAGATAAGCCAGAATAATGACGAAAAACACTCTCTAAGCTAAGCACACTTTTTAAACCAAAACACACTTGCTAGAAAGAAAAACTAACCTAACTAAAAATCTCCATACCCATTCTTTCAAGCATAATACCTCTTCAAGTAAAGACCATTTCTGGGTTTACCTAAAGAGTCCCCATCAAAGTCTACCAACTCATAGGCCCCTTTTGCTAGCTTTCGCTTGACAATATAGGGCCCATGCCACATAGGAACGAATTTTCCAGCACCTAATTTATCATTAGCTTGATCATATAATAACACTAGGTCTCCTTCCGAAAAATTTCAAGGGGTCACATTTCGATCATACTGAGCTTTCATAAGTTTTGCGCGAGTCTCGATTGCCAATGCAGCATCACGTCGATTCTCATCTAATTGAGCTAAGTATAATAAACGCTTTTCCTCTTCGGAAGTAGCTGGAAGTAACTCGATGGCCATTTGCAGTGACGGGATTTCGCATTCAATGGGTAGCACAACTTCCAAACCATAAACTAGTTGGAAAGGAGTGAACCCTGTTGATGTTTTCACTGAGGTTCGGTACGCCCAAAGCACTGAAAATAACATGTTGTGCCAATTTGACCGATGAATACCAATGATTCATCGGATCATGATAACTAAAACTTTGTTGATGGACTCAACCAGACCATTTGCTTGTGGATAATAAGGAGTTGAACAATCGTGATGCAAACCAAGCTGGCCTGTAAGTTCTGTCATCATAAAGTTTCGAAAATGGTGCCCATGGTCAGCGATTATTGCTTGTGGGACACCAAACCTAGCAATTATATGATTGAACACGAAAATTGCAGCTGTCTTGCCGTCTGCCTCGAATTTAGGCATCGCCTCGGCCCACTTAGTAAAATAATCTACCGCAAGGATGATATATGCATGCCCCCCGGCTGAGTGAGGGTTACATGTAATAAAATCGATACCCCATTTGGAAAAAGGACCAACGGAAATTATAGGGTGGAGAGGAGCAGGTGGAGCACGCATCTTTCGATCAAACACTTGACAGTTGTGGCATTTTCGGACCGCAGTAATACAATCTTTAAACAAGGACGGCCAGAAGTAGCCAGCGCGCAATATCTTTTGGGTTGTGGCATACCCAGACATATGACCGCCATGCTGAATACTCTTTGAAGAGGTTGTGTCGGATGAAAAGTAAGCCAGTTGGTCTATTGTTACGATCTTTCCATTATGTGTAAACTTTATTACTCGGAAGACCGATGAAACGACTGCTGTCATAGCGTAAGACCAACTTCGACCCAAGAGAAGGTTGTAGTCTAGAGGGGCATCAACCACCTCCACATGTAGACTAACGGTTTTTCCTTCAACCCCTATAGTAAAATCCTGTAGAATGCCAAAAGGATGAAAACCATGGCCATCAAAGGCCTTAAGAATTGTCGGGGATTGATTTAGTGAAGGAGAACCAAGCGATCTCCAACACTGTATCGACATAATACACGTTGAAGCTCCCTCATCAATTACAGTCTGATGAATAGGTCTGTTTTTTACTATCACTGGGATCAGGAAAGCCATTTGATGAGGCAAACGCGGTGTACAATTTTCTAGATCAAAGATTATTAGGTTCGGGTCCTGAACATGAACAACTCCGATAGCCGACAAAAGTAATTTACGTTGTGATGGGCATGATTGCAACACTTCCAAAACCGACATTGCTGAGGGTGAAACAGCTAAGTCCTCAACAATGTTATAATTCTGGGCCGCTCTCGCATGTGGATTGAAAGAAGACTTTCGAAGTATACCCTTGGCGGGCGGTTTGATTACTAAGTCTGGATTAGGCTTCTCGATCTGTAGTGGATCGGAACCGGGAGCTGAGGTTGATGGATTAGAATGAGAAGATTCTGCTTCTTTGCCATCAACAGGACTTTTACTACCATAATCTTGCGATCGAGTCGCAATCCTTACATGGGACATCATAAATATGGGTTCTTCATTGGCACTCGAGGAAGAACTTATCATCTTGCTATCTTGATTTGGAAATGGATCCTTCAAAATAGCAGGAGTTTGGGAACCTTTGATGATTTTCGCAACCTCTGCTCGATGAGGGCAGTCTCTTGTAAAATGTTCTTCGTCACAAATGAGACATGGATAACGAGGTTTGCACTTTTCATCATTGGATTCCGCCTTTTCGGATTTCTCTTTTGAACTTTTTTCCGTTTTATTCTTCTTCTTTCCTTTCTTCTTTCCACCGGATTTTGATTTAGTCGTAGATGATTCTACAACATGAACATCGGTGGAAACCTCTGCAGAAGAATCTCTTGTCGGGGAATCAGGCAAGGTTATGATAGGAGAAGAATTCTTGGAAGACTTCTTCTTACTTTTAGTGTTAACTGTACCAATCATACCATCAGCGGCAAGAGATCCCGAAGGAGTTGCAGCGATTTGATTTGACTTGGGAAGATCGGGGATCTTTTCGTGTAACGTACCTAACTTAGCATAGACCAAGTCAAGGTACTGTGCTTGAGAAATCACTTGCTCCTCAGTAACAACTCCGCCTTTAGCAACATCTTCAGTGATCCTTGGCAACAAAGATTTTACAAACCACTCAGCCAAGATTTGATCCAGAATAAATACCTTCACTAAATGTCGTCGATGTCTCCACTCATGAATATGATTGGAAATATAAGTGGATGCCGATTGTTTTAGCGAAGTTAATAATTCCGTGCCATTGTCATATCGGACTGGCAACTAGAAATGAGTTAAAAACGAGGTAGCTAACTGACTAAAATTATAAAAAGTGCCTCGCAGTAACTCAATGTACCACTTGGCCGCGAGACCAATTAAAGTGTGCTGGAAAATTCTAAGACGGATTGAATCATCTGTAATGGAGTTAGATGCACACCAGAGGTGGTAAGTCATCACATGGTTCAACGGGTCCTCTCCAGATTTACCTTCGAACTTGGGAATGTCACTGGGCAACTTATTCGGCATTGGCAGCCAAAACGGAAGATAATTAATTGGATCGTTCATTAGGCGCGACAAGTCTGGTAAGTCCAAAGTTGCGATAAACGGTAGCTGCCGATTAGGATCCCTAAAACTCTGGGTCATGAGACCAACCCCAGGAGGGGGATATCCAGGATAACTAGGAATAGGAATCGCGTTCGGGATATTGTATCCTCCTAGAAAACCAGGATTAACCGGACCGTACTGGGGTTGTTGTGATTGTTGATAAGTGTACCCAGGATACGGTTGATACTGATAAACTGGCTGCTGGACAGCATGACCGAATTGGTACTATACCTAGTATGGTTGATAAGTGAATTGTGGTTGACTTGTGACAACCGTACTTAAACCAGGTTGACCTACAGGCATCTGAACCGTAGTTTGAATCATGGATCCAGACGATGGTAAAGATGTTTGAGGAGTAGATACAGGAATAGTAGAAACCAGAGCTGTCGATACTCCAGAAGTAGGTGGGGTAGATTGAACAGATGTTGCGGCAGTTGCAGCAGTCGTTTGAGATGGAGTACGAGGCGCAGTAGGTCCAGACTGAGAAACTACCGAAGGCACATAAGTTTGAATATTAGACTGGATTGGTTGCTGGGGTGAACCAGAAACTAAGGGTTGTCCAGTTTGAGATGACAACTATACATTTGGCTGCAACACCTGTTGAGTTTGCGATGGATCCCACACTATGTTCATTCCGGGGTACTGACCCATAACAGGTTGAGAATATGGAGATCCAAAACCGGGTTGAGGGTAGGATTGATAATTGAAAGGTACATTTCCCGTTCCTTGAACATAATATTGACCTTGGGGTGGTTGGAAACCTTGGTTCGAGTACTGACCTTGGGGTAGATACCCTTGAGGCATGTACTGATACTGGGGTTGACCTTGAAGTATAAATTGATATTGGGGTTGACCTTGGGGTACATATTGAGTCTGGGGTTGAACTTGAGGAACGTAATACACCGTAGGCACGTACTGTCCTTGAGGTTGCCCCCCAGATGCAAATTGTGTACCTTGAGGTTGCCCCCCAGGCGTTAATTGAGGCTGCCCCCCAGGCGGTAACTGGCCACCTTGAGGTTGAGAATTGGGAATAGAACCTGACATCATAAGAATGTCTTCTACGCTCAACGGCTTTGCACCATTGCTTCCAGTGAATAACCCTTGTTCAATGGGTTGAGGAGATGCTCCCGAAAAAGTACCAGAAAGTGACTGATACCCAGAGGGAACAGAAGGACTGTTGTACAAAAAAGATTCAGGCGATTGAGTAAACATGGACGACTGACCTGACATATTTACGGGAGTATAAAAACCCCTAGGTTGATAAGGAGCACGAGGTGGTGAAAAACTTAACACCGAGTTTTCCAAATAATTAGTTAAAGAAAGATACCAAGTAGTACTTCTAGGTGGACTGTAAAAAATTGATTCACGCTCCCTTAGATCAATAACAGGTTGATTTTCAGGGATAGGGATGCCTACTTCTTCTTCCGGAGCAAGTTATTCAATAGCTATCAAACCAAAAGGAAGATTTTCGGTGATTACTCTTTCTACCCTAGGTGAATTAGGAGCACTAGAAGTTGGAGAGAAAAACCCCGATGTTGGAGTAATAGGTTCGGATATCTCAGGTTCTTCGCCTATATCACTAGTAGATGAAAAGCTACCATCAAGTTCAGAAACCGAAATAGCTTCATGATTATAACCTGTTTCTAGAGTTTGGTAATCAGGATGAACAACCAACGAAGACTCTCCTTCTTCAGGTGACCCAACTTTACTGCCACTAGGAGTTACGAGTACTTTCAAACCTTCGTAATGGCTCGGGACTTCTTCAGGAGGTTGGCCCCGAAGTCTACCTGACTTCCTCAACAAATCAGCCACGGTTACAACCTCAGGAGACTGGCCCCGAAGTCTACGGGACTGTCTTGGTAATTCAGCCACAGCTAAAAACTTTTAACTACTGCACATGCAAACAAAGTAAAATCTCAAAGCAAACCGCCTAAAGTCTCTAAAGAACCAAACAAATTCGAATCACACGCCTAAAGAATCTAGGGCGTCAAACCACACACAAACAGTAACTTTCCGTACTGAAAACGCTAGTTGGTGATGAAATCCAACATCGCAGAGTTCAATACAGAAATGGCGGGTGGAACAATTACCCCGACAACCTGCTTAATGAATAGACTGGACCAAGTTCCTCCACTTTAACTGTCTCGAGTGAAGTGAACCCCCCAGAAAATCCAAGTGAGTCTAGCCGACGTCTGCTCCAGGTACAGTGGGATCTTCCCACCACTGTCACCTTAGGAAGAAACCTAAAGAATATGGTCACTAAGGCTACCAACTGAGACAAATACACTTGGGGGAACAATCTACGATCCGATACGCATGCAAGGGCAGAGTAGCAAGCTCAATCCCCTTGAAGGCTCCTTGACATAATCCAAGGTTTACCAACAAGTGACCCCAGACTCCTCGACAATGGTTAATCCGAGGTTTACCGTTTTTAATACGTGAATATCTGGCGTCGTTGCCAATGAGGAAGGATTGATTCCCACACTGGTTCAGACAAGATCTCGTGCTTCTCCTTTAAGAGGAGCTTTCCCAGAGCATAAATGCAACAATTGGATTTCTTCCTACCACAAGATACAGCTACTTATTTGTTTTTACTGTCTTGGAGAGTTAATTACTCTCCTACTCCAAGACACTAGCCTAAGCTAAGTTGGTGTATCAGAGCCCTAGAAATAAAATGTTACTAGGTGAATTTTACTTTAAGCGTTAATTTTAGTGGTTGTTGTTTAAGTCAAGAGGTGGCGGAGATGAAACTCGTGGTGTAAAGACTCGACTCGAAATCACTAAAAAGATGCACCTAAGATGATTTAAACAATCTTTTCTCTTCGATGAACTTCTAAACTAAGAAAGAGTTTGAGAATGCAAATACTTTGTAAACACAAATCTTTCTCAATCAAACAAATTAAAAGAAGAACTTTTCCTTTTCCAAAGCACTCAAAAACGAGACAACTAGCTATTTCACACAAATTTCCCTTTTCTTTTCAAAGCACTCAATCACTACAAAAACAAACTTTCTTCAAAAGAGATTTTGTATTTTTCCTATTTTAACAAAGCATGTAAAACTACTTAACAAAAATCAATTTTAAGATCTATGAAAATCTAAGAGAAATTTACCTAAAAGCAAATCCAATGAGGTAAAAGCCTACAAAATATAATTCCAGGTTGTTTTACTCAGTTACAATTCAACCAAGGACTAATTCATGCAGAATCATAAATCAGTCAAAAACAAAAATAAAAAACTCTTGTTCTTTTTCTTAAGAATGAAATTCACAGCTTAACAAACAAGCCTTCTCGAAATTCCGCAAAGAGACAACACAACGGTAGGTTTCTCAAACAAAGGTGGATTTTATGAATGGTCTAACTCCTAAGAAGACTGAAAAGACCAAGGATATCCAAGGATTCTACAACTTCTAAATCCAGAGTCACTACAAGACCAATACAAAAATCAAACCTAGGAAGAGAATTTCTATGAACTTCACTAAAACCCTTGATGCTAATGAAACAAGTCTAGATGAAAACTTCTGACAGGTAACCAGTGGATCTGGGCAGCAATAAATAAGCTATAAACAAGATCTAATAGGTAAAAAAGGAAAAAAATTGAAATTTTCTAAACTTTTGACAGGGTACGCAGGCAGCCCGTTTGCACAGGTGCGGCCCCACTCTGTGTGCAAAGCAGAAGTGCGTACAGGTACGCACTGTGCTTAACTCAGAGGGTGCGTACTTCTCTCAAAAACAAGAAAAATAAAAAACTAACTCAATCCTAAGCTATTCTACCCAAATTCACAGTCAATCAGTCAAAGAAATCAACGTTTCTCAAATCAAAGTATCAATCAAAAGAGAAATCAATCAAATCCATGGATTCCCCAGTATGGTCGCCATTTTGTCATGCGGAAAGAGTCAATTTTGTGGACAAAACCGACCTCCCTAGAAACTAAGGCGTTTCTAGTGACAAACAAAACAATCAAGCACTATCTTTCCCTAAATATGCATTTAAAATAAAAGCAACCAGGTGTTTAAGGCTTACCTTTAGTCCAACGCTGTTTGTAGCGGCCAAGCCTCTTCGATCCAGATGAGCTCCTCTCCTTGAAGCCTGCATACACAAACAAGCAAACGATTACATAGCACCTGAATAACTCATATAATAAAACATATTCATCATAAAGACCAAGGAGTTTATTAAACAAATTATATATAACAACTTGTTGAGAAAAATGAACTTAATTGTATTAATTGGAAACAAAAGAAACCTTACAACCAATGCCTTGGTGTTGTGCAGGTCCCTCCCAGGGTCCAACAAGATTTCTCCTCTACTTTGATCAGCTCACCCACTTCCAAATGAAGCTAAGAAAGGAATGTGATCTCTCCTCTCAAGCTCTATAAGGGAGTCCTAATTTCAGCAGCATCTACCCTTAGGAATGTTTAGCTTTCAACCTCCCTTGCCTCTGGCCCAATGCCTGTATTTATAATGCTTTGGAGGAAGTTAAACAGGTCCACCATCAATGGGACAAGCCCCTCTTTCAAAGGGATAGCTCCCCTCTTCATGGGATAAGTTCCTCTTTCATTGGGATGCATGAACCATCTGGAGGCGCTCAATCCACGTCAAACCATCTTCTAGAATGCTCTAGAATCGACTGCAAGTAAGTTTTTTGAAGTAGAACTTGCGCCTTTTGACTTTTACAGGGGTACGCACCCACCCCTTTACAGACAGAGTGTACAAGTACGCAGGTATTATGTACTTGAGGTGCGGGCCCGCAGGTAAGAGTAAGAGAAAGTGCAGAACCAGAGTTATATTGATTTTTTAAAGGCTTTCTCTCTTTTTTGGAGTTTGACATGAGGAGCAGAGGTATAAGACTTGCCAAGGAGGACAGTATGGTTATTGATGGAGCCATACTGACTGCAAATAGTCATGGTGACAAATTTTAGTGTAACAATCCCAAGACTCAAGTATTTGGATCTCTCTGGAAATAACTTTAGCGGTCTAGTTTCCACCACCTTCAGCCAACTACTAGAGTTGCACGTTACAGATTTCATACTCTAAAGGATTGATTTATTACCAGATATAGAAGGCTAATATCTAGATCATGTATCAACTGTACTGAAAGACACCCTGGTAAGATGCAAATCCTGACATGATATATGCATATGATTTCTATAGCTTTTTATTATATTCATGAGCAATGGATAACTATATATTTATTGTTTTGCAAGGTTATTTGGATCCAGAGTACTTCTTGACTCACCAACTGACTGATAAGAGTGATGTATATAGTTTTGGTGTGGTTCTTCTTGAGATTTTGACAGGCATGGAACCTATTTCACATGGAAAGGACATTGTTAGGGAGGTACATGTTCTTATCAATATGACCTTCGTCCATTCTTTTAATCTCTCCATTTTTTCTTTCATTTTTTTGGACATTCATATTTTGCGCAAAATATTGGATTTTTTCACATTGTTTTTTCCACTGTAATTTATTTGATAACACTTTAGTGTTATCAACTTTGTGCTGGAATGAGGGAGGAAGCTATAGCTTTACTGGTTTCCCTAGCACTTGTAGCTAATTGTGTTGGTCTACAAGTGAATATGGTGTATCAATATGGAAGTATGTTATCTATGATTGATAAGCATATGGGTTTGTTTCCTTCAGAGTTCTTGGAGCCATTTTCCATTTTGGCACTGCATTGTTGTAGAGATGAAACCGATGCATGCCCCCGCCAAAGAACGAAGATTGACATATTCATGGATAATCCTTATATATCTTCTGATATCTCTGGAAGTAAAATCCTTAGTGGAAATATTCCAGGGGTTGCACCATGTTAATGTTTATATATATAAGTGAAGAATACATAGGCCCCTCATCTATGCAGGTGTTATGAAATGAATTTAATAAGTTTCAATGTTATATAAATATTTATGCCTATGGTTCAAGCCTGTAACACCCTTCTGTGTGCATTGCTCAAAATGGGTAGAATAGACATGGTTTGGAGTGTATATGAAGAGATAGTGTCATGTTTATATTTATAATACCTTGATTAATTCTAATTGCATGGAAGGTAAGCTGCATAAATCCTTTGAGTTATTTGATGAAATGAGAAAGAAGAAGATTGATCCCACAATTATTACTTACAACATTCTCATCTCTGGTCTATGGAAGGAAGACATTATGCATGCCCAACAAGTGACCTTTTTACAACAATGTAGGCCCTTGATGTGGCTCCTAATCTGTTTACATATAATGATATGATGGATGGATACTGCAAAAGGGATAACATGAAGGAAACCCCTAAGATTTATGACAAGAATCCTGTCCCAATCAAACCAAAGCACTAACCATTCAAAAAGTTTTTGTATAGGGGTTTTTTTTACTGAGATACTTATTTGAATAGAATACAGATCCTAGACCAATTTTGATAGAAATGATCAAGCGATGAAGGAGCCATGAGCCTTAGTTCCCTTTCTACTCTTTTATTATTTCCTTCATCCTATACCTGCCTCACTTGCCTGCCTTGGTGTTGAATATTCTCACAAAAAATATCTCCAAGATTCACTGAGACAACTGAGAACTCACAGGGTGTGTTGTAATCAACGATAAGTTCTACAAGGACTTCTTCATGTCATTAACATTTTGGAATAAATCTTTGGTGTTCAACTGTAATGGCTTCACTGTGTACGATCCAAGCAGAAACCTTATCTTCAGAGTGGACAACTATTGTTCCCATCCAAAGAACGAAGTCCTTCTCATGGGTGCTATGGGACTAGTTCTCCTCACACTTGAATGCAAGGTATACCATATTAATTTATTATTGATATGGATCCCGATCGTTAAATTGATACTTGGTTTATCAAACTTTTAAAGGTATTTTATATGTATTTAAGTCAACATTAAAAACCTCTAATTAAATGAAATGTGAAAATTGAAGATAACTTATAGAAAATAAATAACGACAACAATGCATATAAGAAAATGACACCAGAAATTAATAATTGAGTTCGACTACCTCAAAGCCTACATCTTCGGGTTTGGTATTCAATGGAGGGGCCTCTTTATTAATTCTTAAAATTCATCAAAGTATATAAAAAAAATAGATCAATTATATTCTCGACTAGTCCTATTGTGTTTTTCTCGACCTTAGGATTCCAATGCAACTAACTACACTCAAACAGGCCTCCTAGATCTCTTAGAATGGGCCTCCAAAGTTTTGTTATCTCCTTGGTCTGTCATTGTCTCCGCATAAAAATTCTTTTTGTTCCATAAAAATCTAACTTCTGCCTCCTTGGCGCGTTGATCAATTTTTTTATAATAAAATGTCAGGGTCGAGGGGTCAAATCCCTAACTCCTCATCGGGTTGTTGTGATACGAATAATATATAATCAAAAAAATTAAAAATAATGTCAACGAGTCCAACCTTCCCGCCGCTCATTGGTTCCACATCTATCCACATTACAATATATATAATATATCACTTGTGGTCCATTCCCAAAGCCTTATCCTTGCGTTAGTTATAATATGGGGGCCTCCAGACTTAGCGAGGCGCGGAAAGCATTGGTAGAGCTGCTAGATATGGAGGGCTCTACCACACCCACCACCTTTTTTTAATATATAACAACCATTACAAAATAATTGAAGCTAGTTCCAAGATTTATAACGTGAACCAAACAATGGTGTAATGGTGAATGAGTGGATTTGGTGTTGAGAGGTCTTCGCCTCGAATCCATCCGAGGATGGTCAGATCCATAACAATAATTTTGATGAATAAAAATAAGTTGTGTGTCGCCCATTGATAGGGATGCATGATGGCCTCTTAATGGGTCCATTCTTGGAACCACAAGTTGGAACTTTTACTGTTCAAACCCTTCTTGCTGGAACCATGATTTGAGCACTCTGACTTTGACTTTTGACCCACTTAGACCAAAACTTTGACTTTGAATAACTTCTGCATACACACTCAGTTTTCGCGTGTTCAAGTTGTGTTGGATTCATTTTTTCGAGCTCTATGCAGTGGACCCTTTTTTTTTCGAATTTGAAGAATTTGAATTTTTGGCCTTTTTAGATCCCATTTGGATCAATTGTCTTTCAATATTATTCTCGTATTTTAATGTATACGAAGAAAATCTCTACAATGTTTGAAGTGTAAATGAATTGTATTATTGTGTGTGAAACATAGGTTGATTCTGCAACATGAATGGAAAGGTTTCTTGTATATATCCCAGCTCAAATGACACTGTTTGACATTAGAAAACCAAAAAATGAAAACCCTACATAACCAAAAATTGATATTGAAAAGAAGAAAATCATTAGTACAATCCATTGTTTATGTAAGAACAGATGGGAAAGTGTTGTTAGTTCGGTGGATTGAGATTGTAAGAGAGGACTCAGTTCGATGATTCTCTTCATATTCTTGTAAGGAAGTGGAACAATTCATATCGCCCGCCCCCATGACACTAGCGCCCGTGTGCCAGAAGAATAGAGAGATATGCCTTTTCTTTGATTTATGTGAAAGTTTTGAAGGTTATACCCATTAATTTAGATATTTTTCCATAGAGTGAACAAATTTATAGTCATGGAGACACTCATGTTCCATTCCCAACCATATTGAAAAAATGTACTGAATTTTATAAATTAAGTTTCGTATGTGTATATCTATATACATCTTGTTAATGGAGCAAAGATGTTTTTTCAGACCTCATTTCAGTGATATGTAAAAATACTTGAGATTTTTAGCTAACATATTGGGAAAAATCTTCCATACGCCTTCATTTCATCATGACTTGATGATGTGCTTAACTTCTTTGGAATTTAATCATCTCTACACAATGATTCACCAAGAGACGAGTTGTCCTTCACCTTTATTAAACTAGCAATTGCCCCTAAAGGTGCAACGATACACTAAATAAATAGAAGATTTGGGAAGATCATCTTGAAAAACTAAATCACTAAATATGAAAACTATTATATAAAGATCATATCGATCTCCATATAGTTTTAAAAAAAAATGTTAAAAGTTTTTATTACATTTAAAAGTAAGATGACATGGTATACTTTGATAGTTGTCACCATTTTTTTCTATTCTTTAGTTTTATTTACATAGCTTGATAACATGATAGTTTGATTGGAAAAATGATTTTCAAGCATATACATTGAGTTTTCATCTAGAGCCATTCTTTTTTAGGGTTGATTTAATGCTTCGATGTTGCTTCCTCAACTTCAATCAGCCTAGGTAATTTCATCTCCATGACTTTCATTTTAGGAAAGGTTATGCTTATCATTTTGAATATGGATTTAAAATTGGTTGTTGTTGATTCATTAGATACCTTTATTTTGTGGTTCTTCTCTTAAACCATTATGTTTTAATAAGATTTTCAAATTTCCATAACAAAATTACTTTATATAATTAAATTTCAACTTTTCAAGCCAACAAATTTAATAATCATTTTCCTTATTAATATAAAATTCAAACTTAGCATTTAATTTTCTCTAGTAACATATAAAAACACTCAAATAATTAAAATTAAAAAATTATACCCTATTATAATCAATCTAATTTAAATTAAACAATAGCGTAACCTCCATAATGAAATCTAATGAAAACTTCAAATGATTTCCCTTACCCCTATTCATTCTCCAAACAACTTTGTTATAATTGCAAAGAGCAAGATATACGTGGACTTCCAGCTTGTCTTTGTACTTTATGTTTGTTACTCAACTCTACTTAACAATCTTGTGATTTAATTCTTCTCTTGGGATGACCGAGCAGTGGTCTCATTGGGATGTTATCCCTGCCACCCAGTTTCAAATTCCACAAGGGGACATTATGACTCGTCATAGTAAGACTGGAATGATAGATGTCTTCGATGGTATTCGTAGGTCTCAGTCCTTGGTTGGTCTATCATAGTTTCTAGTATGGCTGGTTTGTGGGTTGTTGGATATACGTTTGATCCTAAAGGTTGCCCAAATTAATCCAAAAAATTATTGATTCACCATGGTTAAAAAAGAAAATAAATTCAAAAACTTTACAATCTACTTCAACGACTTTATAATCTTCCATAAGAAATTCTTATTGGGATATCGTTGGTTTAAAAAGTTTAAATTTAATTATATATAGGAATCTTGTTATAGAAATTTAAAAATATTATTAATAAATTATGGTTTAAGAGAAGAACCACAAAGCAAAGGTATCTAATGAATCAACAACAACCAATTTACATCCATATTTAAAATGATAGGAAAATCCTTTTCTAAAATGAATGTCATGGAGATGAAATTACCTAGGTTGATTGAAGTTGAGGAAGCAATGTCAAAGCATAAAAAAAACCCTTAAAATGAATGGCTCTAGCTAAAAACTCAATGTATATGCTTGAAAATCAATTTTCTAAGTAAATTAGCATGTTCCCAAGCTATGTAAATAAAACTAAAGAATAGAGAAAATCAACGACAACTATCAAAGTATACCATATCATCTTACTTTTAAATGTACTAAAAGGCTTTCAACGTTTTTTTAAAATCAAGATGGCGATTGATATCAATCTTTATATATGAGTTTTCATATTTGGTGATTTAGTTTTTCATGATGATCTTCCAAAATCTTCTATTCCTTCGGTGTACCTTTGCACCTTTAGGGGAAATTGCTAGTTAATAATTTTTTTTATTAAAAGGTAATTGATTGATTGGAATTTTGCAGAAGTATTCATTTTCGAACTCTACCAACATGATGCCCATTAGTTTTTGAGAGTACCATTCAGACATCTTGTTTTCTAACTTGAATTAGGGAACCCACCGAATCTAACCTATTTGCACAAGATCATTGGCCCACTCGTTCCTACTGACAAATGTTTTCTAAATTACGTCGAATAAAGTTGACTAAAAGGTAGTTAAGCCTAATAAGGAGGCTACAAAATTCACTAAATCTTGTGACTTATGCTTCTCAATTGCCAATCAAAATGTTTTTATTTTTATTGTTATGCTCTTGACCTATGAGAAATTCTAGAATACCAAATATGCGAAGAAATACAACCCAGAACACAGAATAAAATGACAAAAACAACAAGTATTTTATTATTCAGAGATAAAAGCAATGTTCACTTGCCTCTTCGAGGGGGAAACCTCCAGCAGAGCAGAGATCGATTACAAAATAATACTCGATGATATTTCCCTTCTAACTATGACTATTTATAGCTAAAGTACCTTCAAGAACCTAACAAATAGTGGTCCCTTGCATAACATGGGTTAACCACTTTATTTATTAATTATGGCCCATTGGCAGCTAATTGTGATCCCTTTCTTAAATGCGGGTCAACCACTTACAATTATTAATACAGGCTTTATTGACTCTTTAACTAACTATGACTATGACTCGACCCTATTGGGCTTATTACATAAATAAATGGATTAGGATTGGACCCTAACATGCCCTCCCCCATCAAAAGCGGCCTTTTCTTGAACGCAGTAGCTGTGGAAACTACTAAAGAATAGTGGTTGATTCCTAGGTTGCATCTTATAGAGAGGTGTCTTTCCACTTGACAAGGACTTCCTTGATCGTATGGTCGCGTAGATGTCTTTCACGAGTATCGAGGACCTATTTAGGATGGAGCTAGAGTGAACCTTCCTCATCCAATTCGGGTAGACAGGTTTGAATTATGCAATTGTTCCCCACCACTTTCTTGAGGCATGATAGATGGAAGACTGGATGGATTTTTGAAGTTGATGGCAAGGCCAGCTTGTAGGCTACTGCTCCAATGCGCTGAATTATTTGTTAAGGTTCGTAGAATTTGGGAGCTAATTTCTGGAAACCGTTTTCTTTGAGAGATGTTTTCTTCTATGGTTGCAGCCACAATAATACCTTATCCCCTTCTTGAAATGTGTGCTTTGAATGATGTTGGTCTGCTTGTTGCTTCATTCGATTTTGAGCTTGATGGAGATTATCTTTGAGATAAGCTAGCATGGCAGCATAATTTTGTAGGATTTGATCAATTGCTTGCACCTTAGAGCATCCAGGGATATAAGAAATAGGTGAAGGTGGGAGTTGGCCATACACTGCATCGTATGGATTCGTCTTGGTGGCTTCATGATAGTTAGTATTATACCACCATTCAACTAAAGGTAGCCATTCTACCCATTGATGCTGCTTTTTTGAAGTGAAGCACCTTAGGTATGTCTCCAAACATTTGTTGACTACTTCAGTTTGACCATTAGTTTGGGGATGATATGCATTATTCAGTTGGAGTTGGGTGCTTTGTAACTTGAAATGTTCTTACCAAAATTTTCTTGTGAAAGTTGGGTCACGGTCAGGCACAATGGAAGTTGGCATGCCATGCAGTTTGAAGATCTGGTCCATCAAAGCTTGAGCCACCAAAGTGGGGGTAAATGGGTGGGGTAGAGCACAAAAATGACCATATTTAGAAAGTGTGTACACAACCACCATGATGACTGATTTGTTTCTCAACTTTGGGAGACCATTAATGAAATGTATAGAAACATCTGTCCAGACAGAGGCAGGGATTAGCAATGGTTGTAAGGTTCCTCGTAACTTGATTGTTTCTCCTTTGAGTGTGTTCACACACATTGCATTCAGCTACAAAGGTAAGAATGCCATTTTTCATTCCCGTCCAAAAGAAATATCTACAAGTGTTAGCATAAGTCTTCTGAAAGCATGCATGCTCG
Source organism: Pinus tabuliformis (assembly GCA_031772625.1). Taxonomy (NCBI): domain Eukaryota; kingdom Viridiplantae; phylum Streptophyta; class Pinopsida; order Pinales; family Pinaceae; genus Pinus; species Pinus tabuliformis. The sequence goes on from CM062810.1 coordinate 810,023,673, forward strand.
ACAGTAGGAGATGAGTGAAACTATGCCAAAATGCGAGTTTTGAGGGTGGATGTCAGAGATATCACTACTCGATCCTTGTAGCGAAGAATCTCATCCTTCCAAGAGTAGCCAACTGAGGAATTAGGATCTGCTCTCAAGTTATTATTGAGTTGGGAGAGAGAAGGGTGTGAAAACCATTCCTTGCGGGCTTCTTCAATCCAATCTGGTGCAGGAAGGGAGATTGATAGCAAGGTGATTTCATCCTAACATTGGCCCGATAAAGCATCCACTACTACATTGTCACACCCTTTCTTGTAAATTATCTCATAATCATATCCCAACATTTTGGCTAGCCATTTATTTTGCTATGGTGATGACAAACGTTGCTCCAAAAAATATTTGAGGCTTTGATGGTCTGTGCGGATTTGGAAATGTTGTCCCAAGAAGTATGGTCAACAGGTATCCTGCATGTAAGATGGCCATCAACTCTTTCTCATAGGTATATTGTCACAGATGTTTCCCACTCATTCGTTGGCTGGTGAAAGCCAAGGGTCGACCTTCCCACATTAAGACAACACCAATACAAGTACCTGAAGCATCACATTCAATCACAAAAGATTTGGTGAAGTCGGGTAGTGCCAATACTAGAGTGGAACAAATGGCCTATTTGAGAGCCACAAACGCCTGTTGTGTTGCATTAGTCTAGAGGAATGATATTTTCTTGAGAAGGTTAGTGAGGGATCTAGCAACACAGCCATAATTGTAGAGAAATTTGTGATAGTAGACAGTGAGACCCAAGAATCCCCTCAAACTCTTCAAGGTTTTTGGTTGGGGCCAATATTACATTACCTGTATATTTTTTGGATCAACCCTAACCCCTTCATAATCCACAAGAACACTTGGACAATTTGACAAATAATTTGTGACTCGAGAGCAGTTGCAAGATCAAGTCTACATGATGAAGATGCTTTTCCCAGGTTAGGCTGTAGATGAGAATTTCATCAAAGGAAATGAGGGAAATTTTTTGAAGATATGGTTTCAGCAGCTGATTCATGAGGCTTTGAAAGGTGGATGGAGCATTACAGAGACCAAATGGCATGACCAAGGATTCATAATGGCCTTCATGAGTGCAGAAAACAGTCTTGGGAATGTCTAGTTCTTTCATGAATATTTGGTGATAGCCAGAGCGAAGATCTAACTTGGTAAAGAATTGAGCACCATGTAGTTCATCAAGAAGATTATCAACAATTGGGATACAGAATTTGTCTTTGACAATGAGCTTGTTGAGGGCCCAAAAGTCTAGACACATGCGCCATTCACTGTATTTCTTTAGCACCATGACCACTCGTGATGAATAAGGATTGATGCTAGGAGGAACAATACCTGCTTTAAGGAGTTCCTTGATTATTTTTTCAATTTCATTCTTTTGGGCGAAAGGATATTGATATGGGTGCACAATAGGCTGTTGGGGCCTTGGGACCAAAGTGATGCTATGATCATGTTCCCCTCTAGAGGTTGGAAGCTCTTTAGGTTTGTCAAATACCTACTGGTGGTAGTTTAAGACCTATTGCATCTCAGGATGAATATGAAGAGGAGTGGATTTTATGGCCTGGATGGCATTAAACTGGGCGATGACTCCATGATAGCCTTTTTTCAACAACTTTTCCATTCGAAACGAGCTGATGATAGAAGGCGCACCTACCTATATTCCATGGAGTGTATGAATGTGGTCATTCTACTTGAAGCTCATATATAACTCCTGGAAATCCATTGTGATTGGGGCTAGTGTGTGAAGCCATTCAGCACCCAAGACAATGTCACAACCACCCATGTTAATTGCAAACATGTGGGTCTTTAGGTGGTAGTCTCCCATCTGAAGTTTAATATTTTCGCATCGGCCTTCACATTCCATTGTACCTGCATCACCAATAAGGACCTAGAAATTAGAGCCTGCCCTTACAAAACAATGAACAGCTTTGGCGACTCGCTTATAGATAAATTTATGAGTGCTACCACTATCAATCAGTACTACTACAAGGCAATGCTTAAGAAAGCCTCTGATTTTGAGAGTTAGGGGCGAAGAAACACCTGCCAAAGCATGTAGTGAGATAACTGGTTCATCTGGAGTAGCTGTGAGATAATTTTCCTACTGCATCTCCTCAACTTCATCGTCTGGCCCCCCAAGGGGTGGGGCTTCCCCAGATGAGTTGTGACCAATAGCATTAATTTGAAATATTTTTGGCTCCTTGCACTTATGCCTCTGTGAGTATTTTTCATCAATGTAGTACCACAATCCTTGTTTCCTTCTTTCCACCATTTCTGCTGGATACACCTTTTGAACCTTAAGTGTTTGCGTAGGGCCCTAAGCCTAGGTGGAACTCCCCTTGGCTATGAAATTTAGATGAGTAGACTGGGCAGCTAAGGCAATTTCTACCTCGACAAGCTTTTTACAATTGTCTAACCATGTAGGAGGGTGGTGCATTCAGACATGTGCTTGGATGTCTTCTTAGAGACCATTAATGAAACATTCCAAGTATAATTAATCTCCTAGACCTTCCGTTTTAAAGGCCAATGTCTGAAAGTCTGCAATGTAGTCTTTTATTGTGCTGGTCTGTTAAAGCTTAGTGAGACAACCCAAAAAATTAGATTCTCTATCAAAGTGGTCACAAAGGGCTTTTGATAACACGTGCCACATTCTATTCCTAGGATAACATTTCCGATGCGACTGCCACCATTGCTAAATTTCTTGGTCCAAGTAAAGGGCTCCCACACGTAGTTTAGTTTGATCATCATAGATATCATTCAAGGTGAAATATTGTTCCATTTGTGCTACCCATACTTCTGGATTAGAGCCATCAAATATATACATGTCCATCTTGGTTAGCTGAGGGTTAGAATGTTGGTGATTTCCATGGAAGTGAATATGATGGCTAGATTCTCCTTCGAGGTGTTCATCAATACTAGGCACCTCCGAATGATACCTGTCATTCTCTTTGGTGAATTGTTCAAGCATTTTTGAAATACTATTCAGTTGTTCCTTGAACGAATCCAATGTTGTTTCAATTTTCTCGATATTCTCATTGGCCATGACTTGAGCTCTAGTTTCTACCATGCATAGATTATGGCTACTAAAATTCACTCCAAAAAAAATTGGGACCGCCCGAAAATTGAGGTTGACCAGTAAATGGTACCACTGTGATCAGCTCGTTGTCCTAAATATTATGGGCTAAGTCTCTTGTAAGCGTCCCGGGGAGGACCCAAAAGAAGGCCATGATGAAGACCATTGTTGGAAACTACATCCAGAAATGAGACCAAAGAACTTGAACAACAAGGGGAAATAAAAGACTGCTACAACAACTCAACAAGATTTAGAATCTAATGTAGGTGATGAGACCAAAATCACAGTCATCGGAATGAAAGGTAAAGCTTCTATTGCAAGCGAAATTTCTTTTAGTAAGCCTGTTGAGTCTCAAAATGATAAAAAAAAAGAATTGATATTTTCCATATTAGAATCATTCCAAAACATACCAAAGTTGATACCTTGTTTGATAGTGGATCTCAAGTTAACCTTATTTCTGAAGCTATTGTCAAGAAACTAAACTTAGAAACTATACCTCATCCTAAACCTTACCCTTTGGGTTGGGTATGTGACAATGCCAAATTGCAAGTGACAAGAAAATGTAAACTTAAATTTTCCATCACTGCAAACTTTATTGATGAGGTAGAGCTTGATGTTGTACCATTATACATATGTGGAATTGTTTTAGGGAGTCCATCCTTGTATGACTGAAAATCCATATTCTATCGTCATGAGAAAAAATATCATCTTTTTAAATATGGAATTGAGTATATCATTAGAGCACATCGAAATAAGATGAACTTGTCTCTTGTAAGTGTTGGTCAAATGAAATGGCTTGTAAATGCTAGTAAGAATTTTGTATTATTGATGCTCAAATCCAAAGATACTATTGAATCTTAAGCTTTCCAAGGATCTGATGCAAAACTCAAGTATGATTTGGCTGAAATTGTTAACACATATGATAAGATGTTTTAGGAACCTGAAGGGTTGCTTCTTATAAGAGGAATCCAACATGAGATTCAATTGAAGTAGGATGCACCTTTTCTAAACATTGGCACGTACAAAATGTTAGTTTTGGAGAATGCAGAAATCAAGAAGCAAATTCAAGAGCTACTTGAAAAAAGGGTCATTATACCAAGTACATATCCTTGTGGGTCTCCTATTGTCTTGGTTCCAAAGAAGGATGGTACATGGTGCATGTATGTGAATTTTAGAGCTTTGAACAAAATCACATTAAAGAATCGCTATCCTCTTCCTCATATTTATGATTTTCTAGACCAATTAAAGGGGTTGCTTATTTCACTAAGTTATATTTGAGAAGCGATTATCATCAGATCAGGATTGTTGAAGGTGATATTTGGAAGATTGCTTTCAAGAAAAGGAAAAGTTTGTTTGAATGGTTAGTTATGCCATTTGGGCATTGTAATTCACATAGCACATTCATGAGAGTTATGAATGATGTGTTGAGACCATTCCTTGATGATTTTGTCATAGTCTACTTAGATGATATTCTGATTTTCAGTAAGACTCGTGAAGAGTATGTTAAGAAAGTTTTAAATGCCTTAAAGAAAGAGAAATTATATTAGAATATATCTAAGTGTGAATTTGGGAAAACCCCTTTAGTTTATTTGGGTCATATTGTTGGAGGGGGTGAATTGAAGATTTATCCCTCAAAAGTTGAGGTCATTGTGAATTGGCCTAAACCCAATAATGTGACAGAGGTTAGGAGTGTTTTGGGAGCAACCCAATATTGGAGAAAGTTTATTGCTAATTTCTCATCTATTGCAGCTCCATTACATGCTTTGATAAGTGTGAAACATGTCTTTTAGTGGGGAGGAAAGTAGTAGAATGCCTTCAATACATTGAAAGAGAAAATCAACACAACACTGATTCTTGCACTTCTAGATCTTAAGCAGCCATTTGAGATTCAAACTGACGCAAGTGATTATGCCATTGGAGGAGTTTTGATGCAACATGGTAAGCTTATTTGTTATATTTCTGAAACATTTACTGATGCAGTAATTAACTATCCAACTTATGATAAAGGGTTGTATGCTTTGGTACAAAGAGTGAAGAAATGGAAGCATTATTTTATGGGTAAAGAAATGATTATTCATAGTGACCATCAACCTTTGAAATATTTACAATCGAAAACCAAGCTACAACAAGCTAGACATTCCAGGTGGATGGGATTTATACAACAATTCCATTTGGTAATCAGGTACAAGAAAGGTATATACAACAAAGTTGTTGATATGTTTTCAAGGCCTATTGTCAATGCATCTATCTTTATTAAGAATAACTCAATCATGCATGAAAGTTATATTGAACAATAAGCTCAAGATGATGATTTTAAAAATGTTTATGCAACTTTAATTGAAGGCCATCTCGTTGAAGAGTTGGATTATCATGTTCATAGCAAGTTGTTGTATCATCTTTGCAAGTTGTGTATTCCATAGGGTGAACGATTCAACATCATAAGGGAAGCTCATAATTCTCTTATTGTTGGCCACTTTGGTGTGGGAAAAACAGTCTCACAATTACAGAGGTATTGTTATTAGTCTCGTAATCCTAGTAATAGAAAGTTGGGTTTGTATACTCTACTTATTATTCCTTCTCATCCTTGGGAAAGTATTTCTATGGATTTTGTAGGAGGACTACTAATGTCAAAGAAAGGTCATGATTATATTTATGTTGTTGTGGATAGTCTCAACAAAATGTGTGTGGTTATTCCATGTAAGAAATAGGTTTCAGTTGAATAAACCACAAATATATTCTTCCAAAATGTATGGGTACACTTTGGGCTGCCTAATTCTATTATTTATGATCAAGATTCTCTATTTGTTAGGAAATTTTGGTCAAGTTTATGGGAACTCATCGACACCAAGTTGAACAAGAGCATAACATTTCATCCACAAACTGATGGCCAGACACAAGTGGTGAATAAAACAATAGTACATCTGCTCTATGGATATTGTAGCAAGCATCCTAAGCTTTGGGATGAACACTTACATTAATTCCAACATGCCTACAACATAGCCTAGCATTCATGAACTTGAATATTTACCAAAATCTCCCATAGATTTTATCTTTGGTAAAGATGTTGTGGTGGATGGACACAATGATATAGATAAGGCCAAGCACTTCATTGAATAGATTTAGTTGGTGCATTAGATGACACGAGAAAAGTTGGAGAAGAGTCAAGCCAAGTACAAGGCGAGACATGATAAGCATCGTGTTGACCACAACTTCCAGGTGGGAGATCAATTTTGGCTTTAATTAATTAAATTATTTGTTTATTTAATCAATTATTATTTGTTATTAATTATGGAGAGGGTTATGTTCAAAATTGGTGTCCAATCACCTTTGTGGTCAGCCAATGCCTATATAGGCACACTGCCACGAAGGATTGTAATCATGATTCAAATATTTTATTCATTAATACCAAAATTATTACACATTTATTTTTCTTATGCCTCAAGTCTGCTGCTATAGTATCCATGTGGCTTTCCCAACAAGTGAAGGCGTGACCCTCTAATTTCAACCACACAAATGAAATGTTTTATTCTTCATAAGCATGATGGACACTGAAATAAACTTCTTATTACTTCTTATTACTACAACCAATGATTTAGTTTCATAGAATCGATCTTGCATTGGTATAACTTGATATCGACCTTTGTTTCCATTTTGAATATGGGCTATGAATTATTCACAATATTTGAATTAGACTGATCTTTTTTGGGTCCTTTCTTTGGCTTGTTCTCTGTTTCTTCCGAGTCTCTTGATCTCCCCTTTGATTTGTCCTCTACATTAGAACCCTCGTAATCTCCAAATATCTTGAGCTTATTGCTCAAGGTTGACATGAGGAGATTCATATTACAACTTATATATGTAACTAGTACTTCCAGCTGCAAAAACCTTTCCTTTGTAGGATAACAAGGGTCATTTATAGATTCATCAACTATGATTATGTTTTTACGACTTTTGGCCTAGCTGATATAGATCCCCTACAAATATCCATAATATACCGACATGATTTGTAAATTTTCGTTTACATTCCATTGGATAGTTCATCACAATAGATTTGATAAAACTATAAAAATCTGAAATTTACACTCTTAGGGTTTTATTTGTGTTACAAATTTGGATTTGTACATTATTGTTAATTGCATATGCATAAAAAATTAAAATTAAGTAGAAAATAGAGAATAATGAAATAAAACTCACAAACCATGGTTTGACAGAAGATATGACCTAGGAAACCCTTTAGGGAGAAAACCCAACTAGAAGGTGAGGTTGCTTTGCTCTCTTCCTCTGAATAGAAAATGGCTACCAGTACAAGGAAATATAGTTTGTGGCCCATGGGATACTATAGTACATATATCATCTTTGTGTGTTTTATATCATATCCATCTCATTTGTTTTTTTCTCTTATATGGAGATAATACACTCGAAAGAATGGAACCCCTTTTCGTCGTAGTGGCTCGATTATAACACAACCCAAGAGCCTACTAGTGGTTAGGTTTGGCTACCTCAAATGTTAACCAGAGTTACAATATGGATTCTTCTAGAGCCTTCTTCACCATAATCATGTGGCTTGCCCATTTTCCATGAATAATGGGGGCTGATGTGGCATCCTCTCAAATTATGGTGGTGAAAACAAGAAGGTCAACTTCTAATCGACATAACTTTTGCATACAGACTCTGGTTGATGAGGTTCTTGCACTGTTGGAAAGGTATTTGTATGTACAATATGAAAATATTGTTTCATGCTAAAGCAACAAAGTTTTACCCCCAAAAAACATTGTTTGATGCCTCTAAATTCTCCTGAGAGGTTTAAGACCCTAATTTTCCAAATTGGGCCTCACCACTATAAATGGTCCCATGAGCTTATTCCTCCATTTCTTCCACTTTGAAAGCATTGAGATGGATGAAAAAAAATATAGTGATCCAATCTAGATCATGGACGAAGAAGTGTCATGGAGTTGGAGGCCTAAGGTACTCGCAGCGCCTTGCAGGGAAACCAATGCATGTTGAAGGTGAAAATTCAAATCCCACACACATCCCTAAAACAAAATAGTGGCATCTTCCTCGTTGTGGAGGAGGTTACCTAGGATATTGCAGATAGCCCATGCATTGTCTCCAGTGATGTGCATTGTCTGGGCTTCTAGGTATGCTACTATGCACAATAACAATGGGGGATACTCTTGTTGAATTGCTCTATTCCCTAACTATATGAGGGGGGAAGAGGCAACCTACCTCTGCTTCTATTACCCCTGAGAGTTCTACCATGTTCCTTTACCTGGTAGCTACAAAGGAGTACTGTGACAAATTATTTTGATTTTTATTACCTCTGATTGTTAACAACCATCGCTTTTGCCAGTTGATACCCCTATTTGTGGTGCCCTTAACATTCTTTGTGCGTGAGCCATAATTTCCAACAAGATAACGAGTGTACAATGGCTTGAACGACCATAAATTCTTGTTTGAGAGGAGGGTGCCATTGTAGCATATGTTGGAGTGATAGACAGGCGAGGGGGCAAGCCCAAGGCAATGTCGTTCCCTTGGATTAAATACATCAAGCGGGTCAACCATTGAGGTTATAAATGTTTTCCTCTGCCACGTGACACCCAAATCCAGGGTTATTTTTTTAATGGTTAATATCGAAAAATAAAATGAATTTACATTAATATATTTCATTTTAATGCATTATTATTTGATTTATTATGTCGATAGGTATGTGTGTTTTGCAATAGGACTTCCAAAATTTTAATTTAATTACTAATAATTATTAAGTGGATAGTAGGGATTTAACTTCCATAAAATGTTCTAGAACATTCATATATCGAAGGTCAAAATTTATTTCAATATATCATTTCAATTAAATTGATTAATTAAAAGAAAATAGTCATATAAAATATGTGTCATATGAACATGAAACATGTTTTTTTGAGAATGTGGTATTAGTATACCATGCTATTGGCCATGATATTTTAACAAATCCTATTTACAAGCTAAGAATCTCCATGATAAACTAGATTGTTGAAAATCCATTTAATTTAAATAGATAATAAAAATTTAACGTGTATAAAATATTCTAAAATATTTAGTAATAATTACAAATAAAAAATTGTTATATTCTTTTCACTTTTTTTAATTAAATTTATTAATCATATGGGAATTTTGAGATCAAGAAATAAGGATTCTAAACCGGTCTACCTCAAAACTCCCATGTGATCTTTCCATAAGAGAGTCGGTTTAAAAAACCCTATATTCCGAAATTAAAATAAATGTCATATAAATAAATGTTATATGAAAGGTGAGGTCGCAATGCTGGCTTGGCTTGTCCAGGACGTCTGAGGACGTCTGATGTTGATCCGCCGGCAAAGGCACTAGAAAAGTGATTCACAAACACCAAGAGACCAGGATTCGGCCAGGAGAAGAGTAGTAACAGGTTCAGGGTTCGAGTCTTCGAGTCTTGTGATTGGAAGAAGAAGAAGCGGGGTCAGGAAGAATGTTGAGCGTGCGCCGACTACACCTGCACCTTCCCTACGAGATTCCCATCGTGGGTTGCGAGCTTACGCCTTCTGTCCTCTCTCGTCGTCCAGATAACGCCATTACAAGCGATGATGTTTCTGAATCTGAATCGGCACCTGTAGATGGCTACTACCTCAGATTCAGATGGTATCGTATTATTCAGAGTGACAAAAAGGTTGCAGTATGCAGTGTCCATCCATCAGAGCTAGCCACTATACAGTGCCTGGAATGTGTGAAGGCTAAGATACCTGTTTCAAGAAGCTTTCATTGTTCACCAAAGTGCTATTCAGATTCATGGGGTCATCACCGTGCATTGCATGCACGAGCGGCCAGTGCAGTGCATGAGAATGGAACTGAGGACGATGAATTATTTGGGGGATTAGGCAGCACAGGGGGTCTGGTTGGTTCAACTTCAAGTTCAGGAATTCACAATGCATCTCTAAGCAATGGTTCTGCCTTGTTAAACCCCCCTAATGTTTCTGAAAGGGGTGGCGATGAGACATGGTATGAAGTTGGACGTTCAAAAACATATACACCAACAGCTGATGATGTGGGCTATGCTCTGAAGCTGGAATGTGTGGCAGTTGATGCAGCCACGGGAATACCAGTAGGTCCAGCCAGCACACTCCGCACTTCCCTAGTTATCCCAGCCCCTTCCCCCACTCCTCGACGCATGATTCCAATCAATGCAGTTAATGGAATTGCAAATCTTGAGCTGGAAGGACGCACTGCAGCTTCTAGCAGAATTCCGATGCAGGCCCAGGGCTCGCCGCTAGCATAACAATGCCAGCGATGATGGTCCATTGCCTTGCCAAGTCTTCATGAACACGGTCAATGCGATCTAAGGTTAGCATTGGATACCCAGTTACCTAGTTTATTTTTAATATTCTTTCTGAATTGTTTAGGGAATATTTCTATGCTCTTCTTGTTTATGTTTATGTTAGGTCTGTGCTGGACATCCACATTGTGTAGGGTTTGATGATATAAGAAGTTTATTTTTAGTGTTCAATGTTTCGGGCATTGAATTTGCTCGCCATGAGTTCGTACAATTGTATTTATAATGGGTTTCAATTAATGGTTTGGTCTTATATTCTCTTGGTTTGTCGAGTACTATGAAATTTTTTCTATTATGTTGGCTTCATTGCTTGAAACGTAATATAATGCAGGTTTATACTTGTATTATAACTTGAAACAATTTTGGTTTTTAGGGTTGTTATTGCTTTTTATAAACTTCATGATGGTAATAAACATCTTCCAGTACTATGCATGTGTAGACAGTATAATTTTATTAAATTGTGCACATGAAGCACCACTTGCAGGGCAACTGTTAGGGTTGTGTACACGGTTAGCATATTTTTTATTACACTAAATAAATACTAGATAGTCTTTTTTAATGAGATAGAGTAATACATTGTAGGTCTCCTTGTAATTTAGGTTTGACAACTAGATCTTCGTCATTAGATTCACTTTCCAATATACTCATTTTTTTGTTTAGAATTTCAACTCTTAGCTTCTATGATAAATATCGGCTTGTTTCTGAATATGCAGGCAATAAATTGATCAGGGCTTTTAGTGAATGTGGAGAAAACAAAAATTAAAATCCATTACGAAGGTGGAGAGAAAGATCTGTCAAAATTTAAGTTGCTGGTTTCAAACTATTGTCCCTCTAATCTACTTCCTTCATGGGACTTTATGCGATGCTCTTTATGCTATGCTCTATTATGGTTTGGTGAACCTCTCTTTCCTAGGTATATAATACTACTTTTTTGTAGTTTACTTGTGATACATTATTGTCCTTAGGATTTTAAGGAGGGAAAAAGAGTTTGTTTAGTCTGATTAGTTTCATTGGACTTAATGATCAATGTGATTTCTACTGTTAGAATTAAGTACATTGGAGACATAGAAATTTAGCTTCATCTCTTTATTGGATTCATTATATTGGATTCATTATGCATTTGATATTCATAAGTTCTCTTCATGGGAGCACTTCTTCTTCTTCTTTATTGGCACGCACTTAGTGTTTGATTCTTGGTGACATGCTTGGTTTTTTCAACACTTGGATATTTGCTTGTTATTCATAAGTTCTCTTCGTGGGAGCACTTCTTATTCTTTTTTATTGGCACCCACTTAGTGTTTGATTCTTGGTGACATGCTTGGTTTTTTCAACACTTGGATATTTGCTTGTTGGCACTCTCGGTCTGCTGGCTGAGATTCGAAAAGTGTAATGACAGAAACCAAAAGTGGAATTGTGTGGGGATGGTTCCCTAGTGGTGATCTTCACCATTTCACAATATACACTTAGTTGACTTGAAACCCAAATAAACCATAAGCCAAATTGACTTGAACAAAATTTCATATTTTTGGCACATTACTGATCCTGTTAGATTAGCCATTTTCCTGGCTATTTTCGAACTTAGTTTTTACTTGTGTCTCTTCTAGTTTTATCTGCAAATCATTGCAAAAACCACTACCATTTAATGCCCCCTCAAACAATAGAATCGATGAAGCTTTTACCAAGCGAAATCATACTAATTTCCATGGCTAATTCATGCTAAAATTACTGTGTTTTGGTTGCTACTTCCCTAGCAAAATCGTGACTTTGTCAATGGCATTTCGTGGCCCTTCAATACAACGATTTGATGGTTTCCTTACCAACTAAATTTGTGCTCCCTTTTGTTGTGACTTGGTTGGTAAATTCTCAGCAAAATCATGGATCCAATCCTAGTGAATTAGTCCTCTTTTTATATTGCATTTTGGTAACCAAAACACCAAAAAAAAAATAGCTAATGATGAGGAGAAATAGGGATTTAAAGATACAAATTAGCATGCCTGCTAGTTCCTAAAGAATATCCCAATAACTCTAGTGGATATAAAGAGGAAATTCTCTGTAGGAAAAGAAGATGAAAATCTGTCAAAATTAAATGATCAAATATGTTGCATATCTTTGCCACCAACGACGTTGAAACAATACATTTATATTTGTCTCACGAAGAAGCATGAACCTACCAAGTTGCAACACTAAAATATTTTTTAAAATGTATATATGGAAATGTATTCATCTCTTTATTAGATGCGTTGTACATTTGATATTCATATGTTCTCTTCGTGGGCGCACTTCTTCTCTCTTGGCATGCACTTAGTGTTTGATTCTTGGTGACATGCTTGGTTTTTTCAACACCTGGATATTTGCTTGTTGGCACTCTCTATCTGCTGGCTGAGATTTGAAAAGTGGAATGAAGAAAAGCAAAAGTGGAATTGCGTGGGGGTGGTTCCCTGGTGGTGATATTCACCAATTCATAATATACACTTAGTTGACTTGAAACTCAAATAAACCATAGGCCAAATTCACTTGAAGAAAATTTCATATTTCTGGCACATTTCTGATCCTCTTAGATTAGCCATTTTCATTGCTATTTTCGAACTTAGTTTTTACTTGTGTCTCTTCTAGCTATCTACAAATCATTGCAAAAAACACTGCCATTTAATGGCCCCTCAAACAACAGATTTGATGAACCTTGCAATGTAACTAAGTTGGCAGTCGGAATCATGATTGGCCTATGGAAAATTCCCTTTCGACCAGTGAATTCAATACCAAAACTAAGGATTGTAAGAAGATCCATCCTTAAGGTCTCTCCACTAGTGAATGACTAATTAATTAGAAGTATAGAATATCTGCTTCTATTTGGCAATAAAACATATTCGTAGGGGACCTTTGATATGACCAATGAGGAAGTTTAATCTAGTTCCCATCGACAATATCACAATCATAAAACGAAGTGCAAATAGAACATTGCTTGCCCATCCATTCACTGTTCCATCTAATTGCTATGAACATATATGCCTCACATTCATTACAGAACCCTCGCATTGTTATGACTACAATTGAATGACTTTTGTTGGTGCAATTAAAAACATTGTGCGATAGATGTAGCAAAAGTTGATAATGCCCCTGTCATACTACTAACACTAAGGTATGCCATTGATAATCGTTGAGTAATACAACCCTATAATATCTTGAATACATCTCGACTATGATGCAAAGGATACAGTGAAAAAACCTTTGGGCCATATACCAATTGTTATGTGAATAAGAACACCCAATAAATCTGGTGGATTTTTGGAAAAGCTCAAAAATTTTAACTGTGTCATTTTTCCAAGAAAATGTTACAACATCCCCAACCCAATAAATCATTCATGGGAGTTTAAACACCCTAACTAGCTAGAAGGTTCCATCTTTGATCTGCTTCTCCAATCCACGAATGCCTTGATAAGCATTTTTTCTAGGGCTTCATCTTCCTCAACTTCTTTGGGGAAACTCTATGTCCCACTCCTTATTACTCACACAATGAATATATGTTGCATCACCAATTCCCTACATGTAGAAGCTTCTTTCAATGGTGCATGTAGAATTGCTGCCAAAGGACACGCTAGATACGTGTTCAACAAAATAGCAGAAAATTCTTCATTGGAATGTATGTAGAGGATATTTAGTACAGATAATGAGGAAGACGAACACTTCATTATGGCCTTCTCCTTAAGAATGTGGACGTCGAAGTTGCATTGTCTTTTGATTTGGAAACCTTTTCAAGCAGATGTCGTTCTCATAATAAATACCATCTAGAGGAATACTACACATTCAAAATCGTTATATCCATCCACTCATCCTCCATAGCTTATATCTTTATGGGGAGAAGAAAAGATGATACCTCCCAGAAACGAAATCAAGAGCTGTTCCAGCCTTGTACATTAAGGGCAGCTACTCGATCTTCAACATTGTTGCCAAATACAACAGAATTATTACACTGACCATCATCGACAACAAATTCATGACTTCCCACAATCACATTCAATTTGAAGAAACATAGTTGAATATCTCGAACAGGTGCATTAAATCATCAAAGTGGGTGTAAAAATGGTTCCATTATGACATAAATTAAATTGTGTAATTTGTAGGGATTCAAGACTAATTTCCAATTAGCATGAGGCCTTATTATGAATGTAAGACTAGAACTTTTCAAGTATAAATTTCTATGAGAAAATAGTGATTGCCATTCAGGGTACAAATAGATCTACCGGGAAACTTGACTAGAAATCACTATTAGAACATTGCACACATGAGTGTTGTGCATAAGAAAACTGTTAAGTATCTTAACAACACGGTTACAGATAACATAGACAGGTAATGAATAGATCATCCAAATAAGATATTTCCCTTGATATCATGCAAACTGCATATCCATATTCTACCATTGTAGAAACAAGTGTTCAAATTTTCTTTCTTTTCTAAAAATGTAGAGAATTTTAACTCATTTTTAAGAGTTGAGTCATATTTTGTAAATGCCAGACCTGGGATTGATAACACTGCAGAGAGCTCTGTTGAAAGTAATAGTCACAAATGTATCAATGACATTCCTTTCTTCTGCCTACAAAGATGAGCACCCCAAAGGCTCATCTTTGTTGGGTTGAAGGTCCCTCACCAATTCGAAGAATATACGGCTCTCTAATGTTATTTCTAAAATGAAACCCGAGAAAACAATGTTCTGAAACCACGGGGCATTTATTATTAGCTCCATATTTGCCAAAATTTTAATTTTCCGTCTTACAAATGATCTGAAGCTAAGTTGTCTTCTCTGAGCATAGATGCAATTGAAAAATTTGCAAATGATGAGGAGAATTAGGGATTTAAAAATATAAATATGCATGCCTCCTAGTTCCTAAGGAATATCCCAATAACTCCAGCACATATAAAGAGAATTATCTCGAGGAAAAGAAAAGGAAAATCTGTTAAAATTAAATGATCAAATATGTTGCATAAATCTCCCACCAACTACGTTGAAACAATACATTTAAATTGGTCTCACGAAGAAGCATGGACCTACCAAGTTCTAACACTAAAATAATTTTTAAAACGTATATATGGAAATGTGTTCATGTCTTTATTGGATGCATTTTGCATTTGATATTCATAAGTTCTCTTCGTGGGCGCACTTCTTCTTTCTTGGCACATACTTAGTGTTTGATTCTTGGTGACATGCTTGGTTTTTTCAACACCTGTATATTTGCTTGTTGGCACTCTTGGTTTGCTCGCCAATATTCGAAAAGTGGAATGACAAAAACCAAAAGTGGAATTATTGGAGGTGGTTCCTTGGCGGTGAGCTTCACCAATGCACAATATACACCTAGTTGACTTGAAACCCAAATAAACCATGGACCAAATTGACTTGAAAAAAATTTCATATTTGTGGGACATTTCTGATCCTCTTAAATTAGCCATTTTCTTGGCTATTTTCAAACATAGTTTTTACTTGTGTCTCTTCTAGTTTTCTCTACAAATCACCACTACCATTTAATAGTCCCTCAAAAAACAGATTCAATGGACCCTTTACCAAGTGAAATCATACCAATTTCCACGAGTAATTTGTGCTAAAATTTACTGTGTTTTGGTTGCTACTTCCCGAGCAAAATCATGCCTCTATCAATGACATTTCGTGGCACTTCAATGCAATGATTTGATGGGTGCCTTACCAACTAAAAATGTGCTCCCTTTTGTTGCGACTTGGTTGGTAAATTCTCATGAAAATCATGAATCCAATCCTAGTGAATTCATCCTCTTTTTATACTGCATTTTGATGACCAAAACACCCAGAAAAAAGAAACCTCTTAGGTCTGTCAACCGTGTTTGCAATTGCAAATTTGTGATATTACCTCTCTGACTTTGCATATTACATTCTTTTTCAACCTTCATTAATTTCATCTTACTGGACCTTGGTTGTCCACACATCTGCCTCTCCTCACAACTTTTCCATATTTTCATTCTTATTTTGATCAAATATCACTAGTGATATGTTTCTCCCACTGTCATTGTTCATTGTAACCAGATTTTTTTATCTGCATTCAAATCTTTCATGGAAATGTCCTAGTTTATTGTAGAATCTATTGACAAAAAGAGACACTTGGAGTCACTATAGGAAAAACGTATCATCATTTGATATATTGATTGATCTAGATTCTATAGGAAGGGAAAGTTGGGTAGAATGTACCATATACGTGAGCTCCATCTTGAATTTCACAGCCCCAATATCTCAATGAAACATTAACATATATACAATTACCAAGGTACATTACAAGGTAACATAAAAACTTTAGTGGGTCTGCAAATGCTCTTGATCCTTTCTATAACATGTTGTCACGCTTCTCAAAATTAAGCAAATTGAGAAAAACAAATAAAAAATGCGTCATCCTTTGGTCCTTGCAATGTAACTAAGTTGGCAGTCGCAATCATGATTGGCCTTTGGAGAATGCCCTTTCCACTAGTGAATTCAATACCAAAACTAAGGATTGATAAAATATGAGAATCCATATTATTTTATTAATCAAATGTAATTACATATATACAAAAAGTGTTGTCTCAAGATAGGTACGCTATATTAGACACACAATCTGTTGGTTGAGGGAATATGTCAACCACACACCAATGTAGGAAATAGATCCTAACTACTAGGAACAAACTCCTTTACTTAGTAAGAATCACAACTTAGACAAGTAGGAATTAGATATTCCAACACTCCACCTTAATGAGTACTTGTCTTGATATCAGTTTGCAAAGTCTACATCTCGTCCAATCTGGTAATTGCACCTTCTACCTTGTTCATTCAATTGTAGGTGTCCATATAAAGGAACAACCATCTACTGGAATGCATGGGTTCCAACTGCCACGGAGTCTACTAGGAAGTCCTTCAGACACATGGTTCATCCAACCTGTTAATGAACTTTCTTTGACTTGGTCCATTACACTATGAGATTTGTTCCATCTCTCAATTCCCCCATTAATCAAAGACTCAATTCTTTGATTACATATCAAGCTTAGATACGAGTACACCTGCCACCCTGGTACCTACTTAGTGGTTGATTCCACAACTTGATGTCACTATGGAACAAAGGGGTATGCATGCCTCTCTAGGTCTTACAATCATATGCCATTTTAATATACTCCAATCTTAAGAAGATACTAGGTACATAAAGCATTTTAAGGACCACAATTAACCAAAAAACAAATTATGAAATGTAGATTTGCTATGATTACAATGTGTGACTCACACTTTATCACAATCATGAGTCTATTCTACAAACTCAAACAAACTACTCAAGCAAATTTGGTTGTCCATCATCTTTTAATCACTTCCTTCTCTTGCACCTCATCTTTTGATCACATCTTGGGCATCTTTGTCTTTGTCAATTAAATATTAGAACTCCATGCTTAACCTGTCATTTGTTAGAGTCGCAAATTCTAACAAAATAACCTTACCTAAATTGAGCTAGCCAGCCTCAATAAGGTGCAATGATTTAATTCATGATTCCAATGACAAAATAAAATAAAATAAAACTTTTACTCTCATATTAAAATATTGTCCTAGCTCCATAGGTTGGCCATACCTATTAAGCTATGCGCAAAATCACCTCTTTCAAGGAAATTCCAATATGGTATTCTTCCCATAGATGGACACCTGATTCAAACTTACTGGAAGAGAGAGAAGCCTGAGCATGTTTACCGCCCTCTCAGGGAAGAATTTGACACAGTTACCAATAAGATCCCACATTCCCCAAAAATATCACTCTTGTACTCATCCTCCAGAATGGTTGCAAATGTTAATATGGTTGCCCTGCACATATAGGCGCCTCACAGATGGCCCCATTCCCTTTGGACACACTGCTATCACATTTATGTTCTTCAAGAAGTCATCCCCACATGACCACAAATGTCCTAGTAAAAAAAATCCATGATAAAGATCGAGCATGTTGTTTGGTTTCATGGAAGAAAATATTTTGTGTAATTGTCTGCCCGTGTAGCATGAGATATGAGGAGTACTACACAGTCATTGCTAGATACAGTCTCTATAGTTTCACCAAGAGTTCCATTTTCTTTTGAAAATGCTGTTGCACGTGCCTCAACAAAGGATTTGGAGCCTTTACTCAAGCCAATCTTCAGTACAATGTCTAATTTTGCTTCTACCAAAGAATCCCTCAAAATTCTGAGCCATGCCTTCAACAAAGGCACAGGTGGAATTTTTTCTACAAGGTCAAATTCATAGATAAACTGAATAGCCTCAATTTGCTTTCCACTTCTACTCAATTATTCCACTATATCTGGTATCTTGTGACTGATATAAATGGTATGACAAAGCTCGAAAACCTTCGTGTGATGGAAAATGCGCAAGACTAGCTCACAAAGGTTGTCATCCTTAAATTCCTTCGAAATTCCATAAGAAACCAAGAGTTTTAGGAACGCGCGTGCCTCAACAATAGTGATCTGGGATTCAACATCAATATTGAGCTTATATTTCCATGCAGCAACAATTTTCTAAGTGTCATTTTCGCCTCTGAAAACACCTTGTCTGCCGTCAAAACTGAACGAAGGGAGTCCAAGAGCAAATTATAGGCATTTCTCTACCCCAAAAGGTACGTATACGATTTTTGGACATTATCGTCCACATAAACACACCCCAGGGCTTGTAGAACCAGCTTGGGCGGGTTCGCCGCATATCTTAGGGCCGTGGGGACTTCGTGTCTGCTGATGCTAGCATGGGAATTGGCCAATAAATTGATGAGGCCCTCACCATCCATTTCCTCATAGAGATATCAGCTTCGACGGTGGCTTCACGTCGTCATTTAAGGCACGCGAGGTCTTAGTAGGATTTTCGATGCTCTTTTCTGTAGTGGACTTTTTCTCTGTCGTCTCATTAGGGTAGCAAGTGCTACTTTTCTACGACAGAATTTTTTCCAACAGGTGTTGGCTCTTTAACAATGCCAATAGATCTCAAACAGATCTCCAAACTTGCACTGTCTTGACTCTTTATGCAACACGGCCAATTCCTCTATTTCATAAACCCGCAGCGTGGCCTTTATTTACACAGGACAATATTAAATATCGCAACACCATAGTAGATGGAAAAATATAAACAAATACATATACTCTTTATTTACCATGATAAAACATGAGAATCTAAATTATTTTATTAATCAAATGTAATTACATATATACAAAAAGTGTTGTCTCAAGATAGGTATGCTATCTTGGACACACAATGTGTGGGTTGAGGGAGTATCTCAACCAAACACCAATGTAGGAAATACATTCTAACTACTAGGAATAAACTCCTTTACTTAGTAAGAATCACAATTGAGACAAGTAGGAATTAGATATTCCAACAAGGATTGTAACAAGATCCATCTTTGAGTTCTCTCCGCGTGAATGACTAATTAATTAGAAGTATGGAATATCTACTTCTATTTGGAAATAAAACATATTCCTAGGATATCTTTGATATGACCAATGAGGAAGTTTAATGTAGTTGCCACTTACAATATCACAATCATAAAATGAAGTGAAAATAGAACATATCTTTCCCATCCATTTATTGTTCCATCTCATTGCTATGAACATATATGCCTCACATTCATTACAGAACCCTAGCATTGTTATCACTACAATTCAATGACTTTTGTTGGTGCAATTAAAAACATTGTCCAATAGATGCAGTAAAAGGTGATAATGCCCCTGTCATAGTACTAACACTAAGGTATGCCATTGATAATCATTGAGTAATACAACCCTATAATATCTTGAATAGGGCTCGACTATGATGCAAAGAATGCAGTGAAAAAATCTTTTGGCCATATACTAATTGTTATGAGAATAAGAACACCCAATAAAGCTAGTGGATTTTTGGAAAAGCTCAAAAATTTTAACTGTCATTTTTCCAAGAAAATGTTACAACATCCCCAATCAAATAAATCATTCATTGGAGTTTAAACACCCTAAGTAGCTAGAAGCTTTCATCTTTGACGTGCTTCTCCAATCCATGAATGCCTTGATAAGGATTTCCTCTAGGGCTTCATCTTCCTCAACTTCTTTGGGGAAGATGAAGCCCTACATCCAACAGCTTCTTTCAATGGTGCACGCAGAATTGCTGCCAAAGGATAGGCTAGATATGTGTTCAAAAAACTAGCAGAAAATTCTTCATTAGCCTGTATGCAGAGGATCTTTAGTACATATAATTAGGAAGATGAACCCTTCATTATGGCCTTCTCCTTAAGAATGTGTACATCCAGGCTACATTGTATTTTGATTTGGAAACCTTTTCAAGCGCAAGACATTCTCACAATAAATACCATCCAGAGGATTACTACACATTCAAAGTCATTATAGCCATCCACTCATCCTCCATAGCTTATATCTTTATGGGGAGAAGAAAATATGATACCTCACAAAAACAAAATCAAGAGCTGTTCCAACCTTGTACATTAAGTTAGCTACTAGATCTTCAACATTGTTGCCAAATACAAAAGAATTATTACATTGACCATCATCGACAATGACTTCATGACTTCCCACAACCACATTCAATCTGAAGAAATAGAGTTGAATATCTCAAACAGGTGCATTAAATCATCAAATTGGGTGTAATTTGTAGGGTTTCAAGACTAATTTCCAATTAGCATGAGGCCTTATTATGAATGTAAGATCAACACTTTTTCAAGTATAAATTTCTATGAGGAAATAGTGACTGCCATTCAGGGTACAAATAGATCTACTGGGAAACTTGACCAGAAATCACTATTAGAACATTGCACACATGAGTGTTGTGAATAAGAAAATTGTTACGTATCATAACAACAAGATTACAAATATCATAGGTAGGTAAGTATTACATCAACTGAATAAGATATTTCTCTTGATATTAAGTAGACAACATATCCATATTCTGTCATTCTAGGAACAAGTGTTCAATTTTTCTTTCTTTTCTAAAAATGCAGAGAATGTTACCTCATTTTTAAGAGTTGAGTCACATTTTGTAAATGATAGACCTAGGATCGATAACACTCCAAAAGCTCTGTTGAAAGCAATAATCACAAATGTACCAATGACATTCCTTTCTTCTACCTACAAAGATGAGCACCCCCAATCACACCTGTATGAGTGTTGTTCACTTTTTCTTAGACCAGAAGAAGCTGAAGCTCACAATATGTTCAGATATCCTCTTGCTGTCAAGTGGTTTGAACACCACAGAGCATCGACTATAAGCAGGGACAACATAATATTCAGAACTCCAGTATGAAGCAAAGGTAAATTTCTTCTATCATTGGCATTCTGCTGGGGGTTTGGTCCATTGGAATGGTCATATAACACAGGTGGACTCAAACTTACCCGAGAACTAAAGGAAACAACGAATGAGACCTATTATCCATGGTTGACTAGAGGGAAATGCAATTGGAAGGTGATCAATCTACAACCAAACTTATATGAGTTGCCAAATCAAACAAAGCAACTTAAATTTATATTTCTTTTGGGAAGGACTCAATAATAGACATGAGCATCAAGTGCAGAATGGAGAATTACATGGTTTGACAAAGATGATAACCTTTTAAAAAATATTAGTCGCAAGGAATTATAATGCACAAGTAAAGGTATGAAAGAGTTCTCAATTTATTGTCTCCCATAAAAGTCCTGCTAGACTTAGAATTCAAGAATCCAAATGCTCATGAGAATCATCATAACTCAAAAACTATTATCATGCATCTATAACATCATTAAAAATAGGCATTCTATCACTATTTCAGTTCTCAATTGGAAATTATTATTGAGACAATTTTCCGAAAAATGTCAATCGAGGTTGTGGGCAATAAGGCACCTAACAACAAACAAAATCCACTAAACCATAGATAGAACTGAACTTTATTGCAGAAGGAATATTTACATGATTGAGGGAGAAGAATGCCATGAAGGTGCCTCCAAGCTTTTCTCACCAAGATTCTCTCCCCATCTCAGATTGCTTTTGGTTCTTCTTTTGAAATAAAAGATATCCCACCACCAATGCTGATGTTGTATTTGATAACTCCCTTTTCAGTTACAAGATATGAACAAAATTTCTCCATTTTTCAATTACGAAAATGGTTGGCGAAGCGTGCTATATGATAGATAACTAATCGTAACAACTCATTGACAAAAAGCTGTGTTAACATACCCTGAGTCACGAATCACCCCTGCCACTATTGAGATATGCAGTGTCCACATTTTCAATGTCAACTGATAACCCATGAACCATATTATGATTCCAATTCTTGCGATTAGTGTGAACACTTTTCAAGTCGCAACACCTTATCAATGTCCAATTGACAACCCATGAACCATATTAGCAAACCAATACGTGGTTAATGGATATGTATTAAAACCTAAAATAAAACAGCATGATTTAAAATTAGGAATATGTTAATAAAACCCAATTTATTTCCCTAGGGGAAAGATGAGGAGGCATCATTGCTGGAGAAATGGTCGTCAACAATTCTCCAACTGAACAACCTTTATATGTTGGCACCAGTGAGCCAAATTCAGATGGGAGTGCATTAAGAATAGCTGGCCCAACGCGTAATGTTAAACCAAAGCTCAACAACCTTCACTCCACTCCATGGCCATCTAGCTTCACTCTGCAATGCAACAGAAGCCATGGCAGTCTACCTTCAGGGTTCGCTGGTTCTTGAAAGATGAAGTTTAGACTTTTGTTGTTTCGTCTAACATTGTCTAACATCAAATCAAATGGATCATAGTTTGACACATAAGATGAGAGGGGAGTGGATTTCAGAGGGGAATGCCTTATGGCGTAATAAAAAGAAAGTAAAGAAATAAAATAAATTATAACAAAATACAAAATTAATAATTATAATTATAATTATAATTAATAATTAAATCATCCTAGATTCATCTTAACTCCAAATCTACTCATTTTAAAAGAAATTTGTATCTCAATATGTTAGATCCCTCTAGGCCATTAATAAAGCTAGGTATGTATCTCAAACATTTAATCCTTCTCAACACTTGGTAGATCGAAAATTAAATTCAATCCATATTAATTTATATAACTCTACTAAATTATTTCAATGTAATATATTATTACACTATATAATATAATAAAAAATTTAAGCATATATAAACTAAATCTAAAGTAGAACACATCATTCCATAATCACCTATTAAATTTAAGTTACATTACATAATAAAAAAACTAGTATTATACCTAACAAATATATTATAATATATATATATATTTTTTAAATTACAACTATATTTCTCATTTTACATTTAAAAAGCTATTTGATCCCTATCACATGTATCAGTCTTGCCTTATACATTTACAAAGTCACAAGATAATTTCCCTTACCTCAATTTCCTAACTAGGTTGAAGATTAAAAGGATATGATTCTTATTTTTCCATTGAAAGTGTTCCTTGCGGCCTCTGCTTGGGCAGTTTTGGCCAACCAAACCCTTTCGTTTTTTCATCATCCAGTGAATCATTTTCTACCATGTGCAAGATTTGACAACTCTTGGATTGTTTTTTCTCGACCTTAAGATTCCAACGCAACTAACAGGACTCAAAAAGACCTCCTAGATCTCCTCGAATGAGCTTCCTAGAAGTCCTTCTCATGGATGCTACAAGACTCATTCTCACACTTCAACGCAAGGTATATCGTATCTATTTATTATTCATCTGGATCCCGATCGTTAAATCGATACTTGGCTTATCAAACTTTTAAAGGTGTTTTATGTGTATTTAAATCAACATTAAAAACCTCAAATTAAATGAAATGTGAAAATTGAAGATACATTACAGAAAATAAATAACGACAACAATGCACATAAGAAAAGAACACCAGAAATTAATAACTGAGTTTGACTATCTCAAAGCCTACATCTTCGAGTCTGGTCTTAAATGGGGAGGCCTCTTCATTAATTCTTAAAAGTCATCAAAATATATAAAAAAATAGATCAATTATATTCTTGACTGGTCGTGTTGTGTTTTTCTCGACCTTAGGATTCCAACACAACTAACTACACTCAAAAAGGCCTCCTAGATCTCATGGAATGAGCGTCCAAAGTTTTGTTATCTCGTTGGTTTGTCACTGTCTCTGCATAAAAACTCTTCTCTTACATGAAAATATAACTTTTACCTCCTTGGCACATTGGTCAATTTTTTATAATAAAATGTGAGAGGTTGAGGGATCAAATCCCGAACTCCTCGTCGAGTTGTGACACGAATAATCTATAATAATAAAAAATAAAAAATAATGTCGGCGGGTCCAACCTTCCCTGCCGCTCGCTAGTTCCACACCTATCCACATTGCAATATATATAATATATGTCCAGTGGGCCATTCCCAAAACTTTATCCCTGTGATGGTTATGATATGGGGGCTTCTAGACTTAGCAGGATGCGGAAAGCGTTGGTGAAGCTGCTAGATATGGAGGGCTCTACCACACCCCCACCTTTTTTTAATATATAAAAGCCATTACAAAATAAGTAAATCTAGTTCTGAGATTTATAACATGAATAAAACAATGGTGTTGAGAGGTCTTCCACTCGAATCTGTCCGAGGATGGTCAGATCCATAACAATAATTTTGACAAATAAAAATAAGTCGCCTGTCACCCAATGATAGGGTTTCATGGTGGCCTCTTAATGGGTCCATTCTTGGAACCATGAGTTGGAACCTTTATTATTCTAACCCTGCTTGATGGAACCATGATTTGAGCACTCTAACTTTAACTTTTGACCTTCTTAGACCAAAACTTTGACTTTGAATAACTTCTGTATAGAGACTCAGTTTCCGCATCTTCAAGTTGTGTTGGATTCATTTTTTCGAGATCTATGCAATGGAACTTTATTTTTCTTGAATTTGAAGAATTTGAATTTTTGGCCTTTTTAGATCCCATTTGGATCAATTGTCTTTCAGTATTTTGCTCATATTGTAATGTATACGAATAAAATCACTACAATGTTTGAAGCGTAAATGAATTGTATCATTGTTTGTGAAACATGGGCTAATTCTGCAACATGAATGGAAAGGTTTCTTGTATATATCCCAGCTCAAATGACACTGTTTGACATTAGACAACCAAAAAATGTAAACCCTACATAACCAGAAATTTATATTGCAAAGAAGAAAATCACTAATACAATCCATTGTTTGCGCAAGAATGGATGGGAAAGTGTTGTTAGTTTGGTGGATTGAAATTGTAAGAGAGGACTCAATTCGGTGATTCTCTTCATCTTCCCAGAAGGCAGAGGAACAATTCATATCGCCCGCCCCCATGACAATAGCGCCCGTGTGCCAGAAGAAAAAAGAGATACACCTTTTCTTTGATTTCAGTGAAATTTTTTAAGGTTATACCTGTGAATTTAAATATTTGTCCACGGAGAGAAAAATTTGTCCAACCATATTGAAAAATTGTAATGAATGTTCTATCTTGAGTTTCGTATGTGTATATCTATATACTCTTGTTAATGGAGCAAAGATGTTTTTTGGGACCTCATTTCAGTGATATGTAAAACTACTTGAAATTTTTAGTTAAAATATTGGGAAAGAGATTTCGTACGCCTACATTTCATCGTGACTTGATGATGTGCTTAACTTTTTTGGACTTTAATCATTTCTACACAATGATTCACCAAGAGACCGGTTGTCCTTCACCTTTATTGAACTAGTAATTGCCCCTAAAGGTGCAACGATACACTAAAGAAATAGAAGATTTTGGAAGATCATCTTCAAAAACTATATCAGTAAATATGAAAACTCTTATATAAATATCATATCAATCTCCATCTAGTTTTAAAAAAAATGTTAAAAGTCTTTATTACATTTAAAAGTAAGATGACATAGTATACTTTGATAGTTGTTACCAATTTGTTCTATTCTTTACTTTTATTTACATAGCTCGACAACATGATAGTTTGATTGGAAAAATGATTTTCAAGCATATACATTGAGTTTTCATCTAGCTCCATTCTTTTTTAGGGTTAATTCAATGATTTGACGTTGCTTCCTCAACTTCAATCAACCTAGGTAATTTCATCTCCATGACTTTCATTTTAGAAAAGGTTATGCTTATCATTTTGAATATGGATTTTAAATTGGTTGTTGTTGATTCATTAGATACCTTTATTTTGTGGTTCTTCTCTTAAACCATTATGTTTTAATAAGATTTTCAAATTTCCATAACAAAATTACTTTATATAATTAAATTTCAACTTTTCAAACCAATAAATTTAATAATCATTTTCCTTATTATTATAAAATTCAAACATAGCATTTAATTTACTCTAGTAACATATAAAAACACTCAAATAATTAAAATTAAAAAATTATACCCTATTAAAATCAATCTAATTTAAATTAAAAAATAGCGTAACCTCCGTAATGAAATATAATGTAAACATCAAATGATTTCCCTTACCCCTATTCATTCTCCAAAAAACTTTGTTATCATTGCAAAGAGCAAGATATATGTGGACTTTCAACTTGTCTTTTTACTTTATGTTTGTTACTCAATTCTACTTAACAATCTTGTGATTTAAGTCTCCTTGTGGGATGATCAAGCGGTAGTCTCATTGGGATGTTACCCTTGTCACCTAGTTCCAAATTCCACAAGGGGACATTATGACTTGTCATAGTAAGACAGGAATGATAGGCGACTTCAATGGAATTCATAGGTCTCAGTCCTTGGATGAGCTATCATAGTTTCTATTATGTCTGGCTTGTGGGTTGTTGGATATACCTTTGATCCAAAATTAATCCAAAAAATTATTGATTCACCATGGTTAAAAAAGAAAGTAAAATACAAAGACTTTCCAATCTGCTTCAACTACTTTATAATCTGCCATAAGAAATTCTTATTGGGATATTGTTGGTTCAAAAAGTTTAAATTTAATTATATATAGGAATCTTGTTATGAAAATTTAAAATTATTATTAACATATTATGTTTTAAGAGAAGAACCACAAAGCAAAGGTATCTAATGAATCAACAACACCCAATTTAATGTCCATATTTAAAATGATAAGAAAAGCCTTTTCTAAAATGAATTTCATGGAGATGAAATTACCTAAGTTGGTTGAAGTTGAGGAAGCAATGTCAAAGCATAAAAAAACCTCTTAAAATGAATGGCTCTAGCTAAAAATTGAATGTATATGCTTGAAAATCGACTTTCTAATTAAATTAGCATGTTTTCGAGCTATGTAAATAAAACTAAAGAATAGAGCAAACCAACAACAACTATCAAAGTATACCATATCATCTTACTTTTAAATGTACTAAAAGCCTTTCAACGTTTTTTAAAAATCTAGATGGAGATCGATATCAATATGTATATATGAGTTTTCATATTTGGTGATTTAGTTTTTCAAGATGATCTTCCCAAATCTTCTATTCCTTTGATATATCTTTGCACCTTTTGGGGCAATTGCTAGTTAATAATTTTTTTATTAAAAGGTAATTGATTGATTGGCATTTTGTGGAAGTAATCATTTTCAAACTCTACCAACATGATTCCCATTATCTTTTGAGAGTACCATTTTGACATCTTGTTTTCTAAATTGAATTAGGGAACCCACCGAATCTAACCTATTTGCATAAGATCATTGGCCCACCCGTTCCTACTAACAAACAGTTTCTCAATTATGTCAAATAAAGTTGACTAAAAAGTAGTTAAGCCTAATAAGGAGGCTACAAAGTTCACTAAATCTTGTGACTTATGCTACCCAATTGCCAATCAAAATGTTTTTAGTTTGATTGTTATGCTCTTGACCTGCGAGAAATTCCAGAATACCAAATATGCGAAGAAATACAATCCACAACACAAAGTAAAATGAGAAAAACAACAAGAATTTTATTATTCATAGATAAAAGAAATGTTCACTTGCCTCTTCGAGGGGGCAACCTCCAGCAGAGCAGAGCTCAATTACAAAATAAGACTCGGTGATATTTCCCTTCTAACTATGATTATTTATTGCTAAATGATCTTCAACAACCTAATGACTAGTGGTCCCTTGCATAACATGGGTTAACCAATTTATTTATTAATTATGTCCCGTTTGCAACTAACTCTGGTCCATTTCTTAAATGCGGGTCAACCACTTACAATTATTAATACATAATTTATTGACACTTTAACTAACTATGAAGATGACTAGACCCTATTGGGTTTATTACATAAATAAAGGGGTTAGGGTTGTACCCTAACATGCCCTCCCCCATCAAAATCAACCTTATCGTGAAGGTTGAAGCTGTGGAAACTAATGAAGAATAGTGGCTAGTTCCCAGGTTGCATATTCTATAGAGGTGTCTTTCCACTTGACAAGGACTTCCTTGATCATATGATCACATAGATGTCTTTCACGGACATCGATGACCTGTTTAGATTGGAGCCAGAGTGAACCTTCCTCATCCAATTCGGGTAGAGTAGTTTGAGTTCTGCAGTTGTTCCCCACCACTTCCTTGAGGCATGATACATGGAAGACTTGATGGATTTTTGAAGTTGGTGGCAATGCTGCCTTGTAGACTACTGCTCCAATGCGCTGTATTATTTGATAAGGTTCATAGAATTTGGGAGCTAATTTCTAGCAACCTTTTTCTTTGAGCGATGTTTTCTTATATGGTTGTAGCTGTAGGAATACCTTATCCCCTTATTAAAATGTGCACTTTGAATGATGTTGGTCTACCTATTGCTTCATTCAATTTCGATCTTGATGGATATTATCTTTGAGACAGGCTAGCATGGAAACATAGTTCTATAGGATTTGATCAACTTCTTGCACCTTAGAGCATGCAGGGATATAAGGACTAGGTGAAGGTGGGAGTTGGCCATACACTGCTGCGTATGGAGTCATCTTGGTGGCTTCATGATAGTTAGTATTATACCACCATTTAGCTAAAGGTAGCCATTGTACCCATTGATGTTGCTTTTCTGAAGTGAAGCACCTTAGGTATGTCTCCAAACATTTGTTGACTACTTCAATTTGACCATCAGTTTGGGGATGATAGGTAACACTTAGTTGGATTTGGGTGCCTTGTAGCTTGAAATTTTTTTCCAAAATTTTCTTGTGAAAGTCGGGTCACGATTAGACACAATGGAAGTTGGCATGCCATGTAGTTTGAAGATGTCATCCATGAAAGCTTGAGCCACCAAAGTGAGGGTAAATGGGTGGGGTAGAGCACAAAATGAGCATATTTAGAAAGTCTGTCCACAACCACCATGATGAATAATTTGTTTCCCGACTTTGGGAGACCATTAATGAATCCTATCGAAAAATCCATCTAGATGGAGGTAGGGATTGGAAATGGTTGTAAGGTTCCTGGTAACTTGACTGTTTCTCCTTTGTGGCATTGACACCCATCACATTCAACTACAAAGGTAAGAATGTCATCTTTCATGCCTGTCCAAAAGAAATAACTACGAGTGCGAGCATACGTCTTCTAAAAGCCTGCATTCCCAAGAGTGGGAGATGAGTGCAACTCTGCCAAATGTGAGTTTTGAGGGTGGATGTCGGCAATATCACTAATCGATCCTTGTGGCGAAGAATCTCATCCTTCCAAGAGTAGCCAACTGAGGAATTAGGATTTGCTCTCAAGTTATTAATGAGTTGGGAGAGAGAGGGGTGAAAAAACAATTCCTTACAAGCTTCTTCAATCCAATCTGGTATGGGAAGAGATATTGATAGTAGGGTGCTTTCATCCTCAACCCAATAAAGCATCCGCTACTACATTGTCACACCCTTTCTTGTAAATTATCTCATAATCATATCCCAACATTTTGGTCTGTGCGGATTTGGAAACACCATCCAAATAAGTTTGTTCGCCAAGTATCTACTACGTGTAAGATGGCCATCATAACTTTCTCATAGGTAGATTGTCCCATATGTTTCCCACTCAGTTGTTGGCTGGTGAAAATCAAGTGTCAACCTTCCTGTATTAAGGCAGCACCAATACCAGTACTTGAAGCATCACACTCACAAAATATTGGGTGAAGTCGGGTAGTGTCAATATTGGAGTGGAACAAATGGCATATTTGAGAGCCACAAATGCCTGTTGTGCTGCATTGGCCCAGAGGAATGATTTTTCCTTGAGAAGGTTAGTGAGGGATCTAGCTATGTGACCATAATTGTGGACAAATATGGGATGGTAGCTAGTGAGACCCAAGAATCCCCTCAAAGTCTTCAAGGTTTTTGGTTGGGGCCAATCTTGCATTTCCTGTATATTTTTGCAATCAACCTTGACCCCTTCATGACCCACAATGTGTTCCAAATGCTTGACTTATTCCACGCCAAAAGAGCACTAGGAAAATTTGACAAATAATTTGTGATTCCAAAACAGTTGCAAGATTAGGTCTACATGATGAAGATGTTTTTCCCAGGTTAGGTTGTAGATGTGAGTGTCATCAAAGAAAACGAGGACAAATTTTCAGAGATATTGTTTTAATAGGTGATTCACGAGGCTTTAAAGATGGATGGAGCATTACAGAGATCAAATGGCATGACCAAGAATTCATAATGGCCTTCATGAGCACAGAAAGCAGTCTTGGGAATGTCTGGTTCTTTCATGTGTACTTGGTGATAGCGAGAGCGAAGATCTCTCTTGGTAAAGAATTGAGCACCATGTAGTTCATCAAGAAGATCATTGACAACCGAGATAGGGAATTTGTCTTTGATAGTGAGCTTGTTGAGGGCCTGAAAGTGCCAACACATGCACCATTCCCCATCTTTCTTGAGCACCATGACCATTGGTGATGAATAAGGATCGATGCTACGATGAATAACACCTGCTTCAAGGAGTTCCTTGATTATTTTTTCAATTTCATTCTTTTGGGTGAAAGGATATTGATATGGGTGCACATTAGGTGGTTCGGGCCCTGGGACCTAAGTGATGCTATAATCATGTTCCCCTCTAGAGGTTGGAAGCTCTTTAGGTTTTTCAAATACCTGCTGGTGGTGGTTTAAGACCTATTGCATCTCAGGATGAATATGAAGAGGAGTGGATTCTATGGCTTGGATTGAATTAAACTAGGTGATGACTACATGATGGCCCTTTTTCAAAAACTTTTCCATTTGATGCGAGCTGATGATAGAAGGTGCACCTACCTATAGTCCATGGAGTGTATGAATGTGGTCATTTTGCTTAAATCTCATATATAACTCCTAGAAATCTATTGTGATTGGGCCTAGTTTGTGAAGCCATTCAACACCCAAGATAATGTGACAACCACCCATGTTAACTACAAACATGTGGGTCTTTAGATGGTAGTCTCCCACCTCAAGTTTAATATTTTCACATCGGCCTTCACATTTCATTGTAACCCCATCAGCAATAAGGACCTCGAAATTAGAGACTTCCCTTACAAAACAATGAACAACTTCAGTGACTCGCTTATGGATATAGTTATGAGTGTTGCCACTATCAATCAATACTACTACATGGATATGTTTAAGGAAGCCTCTGATTTTGAGAGTTTGGGGCGCTAAATGCTCTCCAAAGCATGTAGTGAGATAGCTGGTTCATCTAGTGTAGCTATGAGATCATTGTCCTACTGGGGTGTGGCTTCCTCAGATGATTTGTGATCAATAGCATCAATTTCAAAGAATTTTGGCTCCTTGCATTTATGACTCGAGGAGTATTTTCATCACAGTAGTAACACAATCCTTGTTTTATTCTTTCCTCCATTTCTACTGGAGACACCTTTTAAACCTTAAGTGTTTGGGTAGGGCCCTGAGCCTCGGTGGAATGCCCCTTGGCTATGAAATTTGGACGAGTAGATTGGGCAGCTAAGGCTAGTTCTACCTCGACAGCCTTTTTGCAAGCGTCTATCCATGTAGGAGGGTGGCGCATTCAGACATGTGCTTGGATGGATTCTTTGAGACCACTGATGAAACACTCCAAGTAGAATTCATCTCCTAGACCTTCCATTCTAAAAGCCAATGTCTCAAAGGCTGCAATAGTTTTTTGTTGTGCCTGTCTGTCAGAGCTTAGTGATATGACCCAAAAAATTAGATTCCCTGTCAAAGCGGTGACAAAGGAATTTTGAGAACACATGCCACGTTATGTTCCTGGGATAACATTTTCGATGCCACTGCCACCATTTCCTTCTTTCTTGTTCCAAGTAAATGGCTTCCACACGTAGTTTACTTTGATCATCATTGATATCATTCAGGGTGAAATATTGTTCCATTTTTCCTACCCATATTTCCGAATTAGAGTCATTAAATTTATACATGTCTAGATTGGGTGGCTGAGGGTGGGAATATTGGTGACTTCCATGGAAGTGAATATGATGGCTAGATTCTCCTTCAAGGCATTCATCAATACTAGGAACCTCAGGATGATACCCCGTCATGCTCTTGGTGAATTGTTCAAGCATTTTTGAAATTATATTCATTTTTTCCTTGAACGAATCCAACTTTGTTTCAAGGCACTCGATATTTTCTTTGGCCATGACTTGACGTCTGGTTTCT
This sequence comes from Pinus tabuliformis, assembly GCA_031772625.1. Taxonomy (NCBI): domain Eukaryota; kingdom Viridiplantae; phylum Streptophyta; class Pinopsida; order Pinales; family Pinaceae; genus Pinus; species Pinus tabuliformis. The sequence continues at coordinate 810,056,600 of CM062810.1, forward strand.
ACAATGCATAGATTTCGGTTACTTGAAGTCACTCCAAAAAAAATTTGGGTCCGCCAAAAAATTGAGGTTGACCAGTTATTGGTACTACTGTGATCAACTCATTTTCCTCAATATTATGGGATATGTCTCTTGTAAGTGTCCTAGGAAGGACTAAAAAGAATGCCATGATGAAGACCATTGTTGGAAACTACATCTAGAAATGAGACCAAAGAAGTTCAACAACAAGGGGAAACAAAAGACTGCTGCAACAACTCAACTAGATCTAGAATCTAATGCAGGTGATGGGACCAAAATCACAGTCATGAGAATGAAAGGTAAAGCTTCTATTTGAAGTGCTATTTATTCTAGTAAACCTATTGAATCTGAAAATGATAAAGAAAGAATTGAGCTTCTCCATATTAGAATCATTCCAAAACATACCAAAGTTGATACCTTGTTTGATAGTCGATCTCAAGTTAACCTTATTTCTGAAGTTATTGTCAAGAAATAAAACTTAGAAACTATTCCTCATTCTAAACCTTACCCTTTGGGTTGGGTATGTTTCAATTCCAAATTGTAAGTGACAAGAAAATGTAAACTTAAATTTTCCATCACTGCAAACTTTATTGATGAGGTAGAGCTTGATGTTGTACCACTATACATATGTGGAATTGTTTTAGGGAGTCCATACTTGTATAACCGAAAAGACATATTCTATCATCATGAGAACAAATATCATCTATTTAAATATGGAATTGAGTATATCATTATAGCACATTGCAATAATAGGAACTTGTCTCTTGTAGGTGTTAGTCAAATGAAATGGCTTGTGCTAGCTATAATTTTGTATTATTGATGATCAAATCCAAAGATAATATTGAATCTCAAGCTTTCCAAGGATGTAATGCAAAACTCAAGTATGATTTGGTTGAAGTTGTTAACACATATGATAAGATGTTTTAGGAACCTGAAAGATTGCCTCTTATAAGAGGAATCCAACATGAGATTCAATTGCAGTAGGATGCACCTTTTCTAAACATTGGCATGTACATAATGTTATTGTTGGAGAATGTAGAAATAAAGAAGAAAATTCTATAGCTACTTGAAAAAGGGGTCATTATACCAAGTACATATCCTTGTGGGTCTCCTATTGTCTTAGTTCCAAAGAAGGATGGTACATGGTGCACATGTGTGGATTTTAGAGCTTTGAACAAAATCACATTAAAGAATCGCTATCCTCTTCCTCATATTTATGATTTGCTATACCAATTAAAGGGGTTGCTTATTTCACTAAGTTATATTTGAGAAGCGGTTATCATCAAATCAGGATTGTTTAAGGTGATATTTGGAAGACAACTTTCAAGAAAGACAGTTTTTTTTTATGGTTAGTTTTTCCATTTGGGCTTTGTAATGCACATAGTACATTCATGAGAGTTATGAATGATGTTTTGAGACAATTCCTTGATGATTTTGTCAAAGTCTACTTAAATATAATTCTAATTTTTAGTAAGACTCGTGAAGAGCATGTTAAGAAAGTTTTGGATGTCTTAAAGAAAGAGAAATTATATTTGAATATATCTAAGTGTGAATTTGGGAAAACACCTTTAGTTTATTTGGGTCATATTGTTGGAGGGGGTGAACTGTAGATTGATCCCTCAAAAGTTGAGGTCATTGTGAATTGGCGTAAGCCCAATAATTTGACGAAGGTTAGGAGTTTCTTGGGATAAACCCAATATTGGAGAAAGTTTATTGCTAATTTATCATATAGTATAGCTCCATTACATGCTTTGACAAGTGTAAAACAGGTCTTTCAATGGGGAGGAAAGTAGTAGAACAACTTCGATACATTGAAAGAGAAAATCAGCACAACGTCAGTTCTTGCACTTCCAGATCTTAAGCAACCATTTGAGATTCAAATGATGCAAGTGATTATGCCATGGGAGAAATTTTGATGCAACATGGTAAGCTTATTTGTTATATTTCTGAAACATTTACTGATGCATTAATTAACTATCCAAGTTATGATAAAGAGTTGTATTCTTTGGTACAAAGCGTGAAGAAATGGAAGAATTATTTGATGGGTAAAGAAACGATTATTCATAGTGACCATCAACCTTTGAAATATTTACAATCGCAAACCAAGCTACAATAAGCTAGACATTCCAGGTGGATGGGATTTATACAATAATTCCATTTGGTAATCAAGTACAAGAAAGGTATATACAACAAAGTTTTTGATATGTTGTGAAGGCCTATTGTTAATGCATATGTTTTTATTAAGCATAACTCAATCATCCATGAAATTTATATTGAACAATATGCTCAAGATGACGATTTTAAAAATGTTTATGCAACTTTGATTCAAGGTCATCACGTTGAAGAGTTGGATTATTTGTTCATAACAAGTTGTTGTATCATCTTTGCAAGTTGTGTATTCCATAGGGTGAATGAGTGAACATCATAATGGAAGCTCATACTTCTCTTATTGTTGGCCACTTTTATGTGGGAAAAATAGTTCCATAATTACAGAGGTATTGTTATTGGCCGCATATGAATGAAAGTGTGTCAATATATGTAAGAGGATGCTATATGTGTGCTACTAATAATCCTAGTAATAGAAAGTTAGGTTTGTATACTCTACTTCTTATTCCTTCTCATCCTTGGGAAAGTATTTCTATGGATTTTGTAGGAGGACTAATAATGTCAAAGAAAGGTCATGATTATCTTTATGTTGTTGTGGATCGTTTCAACAAAATGTCTGTGGTTATTCCATGTGAGAAATAGGTTACAGTTGAACAAACCAGAAATATATTCTTCAAAAAAGTATGGGTACACTTTGGGTTGCCCGATTCTATTATTTCTGATCGAGATTCTCAATTTGTCGAGAAATTTTGGTCAAGTTTATGGGAACTCATGGACATCAAGTTGAAATAGAGCATAACATTTCATCCACAAACTAATGGCCATACATAAGTGGTGATTAGAACAGTAGTACATCTCCTCCATGACTATTGTAGCAAGCATCCTAAGCTTTGGGATGAACACTTACATTACATCTAGCATGCCTACAATAGAGCCTAGCATTCATGGACTCCAGCATCTCCATTTGAAGCATGTTTGAGATATCTACCAAAATTTCCCTTAGATTTTATCTTTGGTAAAGATGTTGTGCTGGATGGAGACAACGATATAGATAAGGCCAAGCGCTTCATTGAATAGATTTAGTTGGTGCATCAATTGGTACAAGAACATTTGGAGAAGTGTCAAACCAAGTACAAAGAAAGACATGATAAGCATCATGTTGACCACAACTTCTAAGTGGGAGATCAATTTTGGCTTTAATTGATTAAATTATTTATTTATTTAATCAATTATTAATTGTTTTTAATTATGGAGAGGATTATGTTCAAAATTGGTGTCCAATCACCTTTTTGGTCAGTCAATGCATGTATAGGCACACTGCCATGGAGGATTGTAATCATAATTCAAATATTTTATTCATTAAAAAAAAAATTATTACACATTTTTTGTGTCTTCTGCCTCAAGTATACTGCTACAGTTTCAATGTGGCTTTCCCAACAAGTGAAGTCATGAACCTCTAATTTCAACCACACAAACGAAATGTTTTATTCTTCCTCAACATGATGGACACTGAAATAAACTTCTTATTGATACAACCAATGATTTAGTTTCAAATCATCGATCTCGCATGGGTATAAGTTGATATCAACCTTTGTTTCCATTTTGAATATGGGGTATGAATTATTACAACAATTGATTTAGGTTGATATTTTCTAGGTCCTATCTTTGGCTTGTTATCTATTTCTTCCCAATCTCTTGATCTCCCACTTGATTTTTCCTCTACATTAGAACCCTCGTAAACTCCAAATATCCTAAGCTTATTACTCAAGGTTAGCATGAGGAGATTCATATTACGACTTATATCTGTAACTTGTACTTGTATCCACAAAAAGCTTTCCTTTGTAGGATAATAAGGGTCATTCATAGATTCGTTGGCTATGATTAGGGTTTCACGACTTTTGGCCTAGTCGATATAGATCCCCTGCAAATATCAATAATATATCCAAAGCATCATGTTTTGATACCAACATGATTTGTAAATTTTCGTGGATATTCCATTGGATACTTCATCACAATAGATTTGATAAAAATATAAGAATCTGAAATATACACTATTAGGGTTTTATTTGTCTTTAAAATTTTGGATTTGTAGATTATTGTTAATTACATATGCATGAAAAATTAAAATTAAGTAGAAAATAGAGAATAATGAAATTAAAACTCACAAACCATGGTTTCACACAGGATATGACCTAGGAAACCCTTTAGGGAGAAAACCTAACTAGAAGGTGAGGTCACTTTCCTCTCTTCCTCTGAATAGAAAATGGATGCAAGTACAAGGAAGTATAGTTTGTGGCTCATGGGATACTATAGTACACAAATCATCTTTGTTTTCTTTATAGCTTATCCCTCTCAGTTGTTTTTTTTCATCTATGGAGAAAATGCACTAGAAATAATGGAACCCCTTTCCTCCTAGTGGCCGAGTTATAACACAAGCTAATAACCTACTAGTGGCTAGGTTTGACTACCTCAGCTGTTAACTAGAGTTACAATATGGATTCTTCTAGACTCTTCTTTACAATAATCATGTGGCTTTCCCCTTTTCCATGAATAATGGGGGCTGATGTGACATCCTCTCTATTATACTCCTATACCAATAGGTGTCATATTTCATGATTGACTTGTTGAGCTCTATAATATGTTCATCTCTTTCCTTGTTGCAAAGGTTTTCCATATTATCAAAAAATAAAAAATAAAAAAAAAATGTAAAAAATGTAAAGAGGGTATATTCTAAAAGAAAAATCAAAGGGTAAAAAGAATAAAAGGGTCAAAAAAAATGAAAGAAATGAACCCCAAACAAAAAAAGACTAGGAAAGTGTGCAAGTCCAAATGCCACTACTTTTTCATTTTCTATAAAAATAAAGCATTGTGTGTAGCTTGTTGAACTTTATGTCACAATTGATAAATAGCCAAACAGCTTAACCTTGGCTATTTCATGTTTGAATTTCCTATTTTAGAGATAGAGAATCAAGTCTGACCAAATTGTTTAATCTTGGCAGATAAGCAGACAGGTAGAGAAGCAAAGGAGCTCAACAGTTTAATCTGAGCCCTTGGATGTAATAAGTGCAGACTTAGGTAGGCTTACCATGCAAAGAAAAGAAAAGTTGATGAGGGTTTGCTAATCCAAGTGCACCCAAATAAAGAAGGAAAAAATGCTAGGACCTGGGTAGGTAGATTGGTGTTGCAGAATGACGCTTGTGATAAGATTTTGTCTCTAAACGTGTTAATCTTATCTCTATCACAAGTACATGGCGAACATTACACTTGATGCAACTCAAGTGAGGAAAGGTTTCATAACTAACTTCTCTTCACATCTTTCCCCTAAATCATTTACTAATTTCCCAAAAATATTAAGATCTGCTTAACATCAGTCACAAGTCACTCATCTCATTTCATAAAACTAATTTCCTTAAGTAAAACCCTACTTTACTTGGGAAAACACATTATATCACCTCAAAACCCCTTTTGTCATCCTAAGCCTAAGTTTAAACTACAAAAGCCAACTGTTTTAACTTAGCGCTTATTTTTCAATTCATTTTTTCATGTTAACAATTAACACTTATTATATAAATCCCAGAAAACATTTCCCTTCCCGTATTTACATATAAAAATCCCCAAATACTACATATCCTTCCCTCGGTCGAATACGACCATAGTTACATTTTAACAGGGACTGATGAATTTGTTTGAAGTTCATTACGAACCCTCCCCGCGTGCTAAAGGGATTAATTAACCCCAGGTTAATTAATAACCAAACCCCTCGACCAATGAAATTGTGCCTGAAGCCGTTAAAAACCTTGATTTATTGTGCCGAGCCTGCTGCTTAACTCTGTCATTTCCACAGTGCGTCTGCCATCCGATCAACCGATCCACCATCCAACCGTCCAAAACCATATCGCGACCCCCTCTATCGCTAAACGTTAACTCGCGGGAGCCTGGTGGTTTTTTCACTTGTACAAATCCACGCGTCGTGCTCCCACCATGCTCGCTCCCTCCCTGCTCGAAACTGCCTAGCCCCAAAGGCTGTCCGGGCAAAACCGCTTACCACCATCCTTTGTTGACGTCATCTGCTGACGTCCTCCATCCTGTGCTAATGTCACCCACCACATCACCTGCCCCCATACTCCCGCTTACGTCATCCGTCCTTTAAGTCAAAAATTCCTGCCAATTTATTGTCAAATAAAAGGGAAAAAATTGTTTTTTCTATGTTTTTCTGCATACGGTGCCCCACGCTCTCCTGCAAAATAAAATCGACTGAGGTCATGTTTCCATCTTCCAACCAGAAAGGCTCCATCAATGAGCTCCTCCGCTTATCAACCGACCCTCCAGTGTACGGTGTTCCTCCTCAATTACAGGTACCCTTTCAGCTATTTCAGAAAGCCATGAATTGGTGCGCCGATGGTCAGAACTTCTCAACAATCTCCCCAGAAAGATCCAAAGGCTATGAATTTGAAGGTGTAGAACAAACCTCCAGTGTCTACACAACAGGGGTTTATCCATAATTGCATTGTTTCTAGTGGAAAAGGGGAAATTTTGGGCTAAATATCAGACAACGATGAGCAGGAGTCAGTTCAGCATTAAAGAGCATCAAAACAAGTCAAAGAGTATCAGTTCAATCATTAAAGTGTATCAAATTAGCGTTGAAGAATGCCAGAGCAGAATTAAAAGCAGCAAAGAAGAATTAAAGAAGGTAGATCAGAATTAAAGAGCACATTTAAGACAGGTAGTCGATGCAGAGCTACTACAGAAGACAATTGCAAGCTGAACCCTAAAGGCCTGCCTCCAGCATTACATTAGTTAGCTGTTTCTATTTTACTTGTAAATTGTTATTAGTCATCTTAGATATTATCTCACATTTGTTATGAGATATAGGTTGTACATATTTTGTGTATAAATACCCCCTCCATCAGAGTATTGGGGCAGTTCGTGGTGTGTGGATTTCCTAGACTGTGCTGTAATACTAAAATTTTGGAATAAAGAGCTATTGGAAACATCTGTTGTCTGGCCTACTGGATGAATAATTAAAGTAGGGGACTTGTCACAGAATTCTTGAAATAACCTCCGGATCAATATGTCCCCTATATCTTGAGTTTTATAGTTTTTTGGTTTACTATATCATCTATGTTTCATAATCTGAATGATAAAGAAAATGGTTAATTTCAGAATTTTCTTGATTGCACTTTATTTTCAGTCTTTATTATTCTCTGTGTTTTCTTCAGAATTAGTATAAACAATGAAATCTTAATTGCTCTTGTTTCCTGATTCTTTCATGTTGTTTATTTGCTAAGGAATTCTTAACTGCTCCTTATCAGTAATCATCCATTTTCCCTCTTTCAATATGTTGAAGGATTCTTAACTGCCCTTCACCCATTTGAGCTCATCCCATCTGTTTCCAGCATTTATTTGTTTCCTGTTTGACTACCTTGCTCTGTGAAGCCATCCTATGTTAAGAAACCAAATCCAGAAAGCCATCTTCTTTGAATCCATTAGCCCAATGGACTGAACTATTTTGTCTTACCTCTCTGTTCTATTGAATCTCACCATCCAAACTCAAAACAAAACCCTTGAACTTCATAACTAGCCTAATACCTTTCAAAAACAAAGCTAAATCATTAAGAGAGAGCCCTCTCTCGATACAGATTGGCTAGATTCTGTATCTAAAAGATTGGTCTGTGGTTGCCTCGGCAGTATTCCCTTTCTTACAACTTTTGGGAAAAACCTAAGTGATAACATCATTGGCGACTCCACTGGGGACCTGAATAATTGTTTGTTACTATTGTTTATTTTATAAGCTACAGACAGAGCCTAAAGTTAGCCAGGTAGCCTTTGAAATTATCTTTCTTTGCAATTGCAGAAGTAAATGAAAGCTGCTTCAGTCTATCTCCGGTCTAGTTTATGTATTGAACAGTTGGTTTCAAATACTTGATCAGTTCTTCTTTCAAATAAGTGTTTAGGAAATTTCAAAACTCCCACATCTAAAACCTCCTAGAAGAGACTGTTAAAGTTGTATTATCAAGCTTATTTCAAGAAAAAATAAAAAAACACACCTAGAAACTGGCTTCAGAAAGGATTCACTACACCAGATCAAATCTTGATCCTAATCCCCCACCCGTGTTTGAAAATCCTAATCTGATTCCTAGGATTCTTAGAGGCCAAGAGAGCCAAGAAAATTCTGCTAGTTCACACCTTGACAAACATTTGCATAACTCCATTCAATCCGAGCTTACCTCTGAAAAAACACCAAACCTTTCTGTGATTACTACAACTTCTCCAAGTTCACCATCAGCACCTCCAACTGCCCTTTCCACTCATCCATCTGCAACACACATTCCCTTTGTTATCCCTACTCCTCTAGTTGTCACAGCTATTTCTGTAACCATGTCAAACCGATATACTCCCCTAAACTTACTTTCCAATCCAGGGGCTATGCCTCAAAACTATCAAAGTAAAATCCCTTCTTTTGAAGGTACTGGAACTTACACAGCTCAACAACATACCAAGAAAATGACCGACTATTTTGAAAGTTGTGAGCTTAATGATGATGATGTTAGAATGAAAGTTTTTGTTCAAAGTTTAACTAGAGATGTTAGAACCTAGTTTAGAGCCCTCCCTACAAACAGTATCAATGACCCACAGGCTCTTTATTAGACCTTCTTGAATAGATGGGAAAAGAAGAAAGATCCTTTCCGTACTTTATCAGAGTATGAAAACCTAAGAAGAGGCACATAAGAAATTGTCCAAGATTATTGTGCCAGATTCAATAATGTCTACAATGTTATCCCTCAAAATCTCAGACCTCCTCCAGATTTGGCCTTGATCAAATTCCTTGATGCATTTGATTTTGATATGGCATACCAACTTAGGGAAAGAGCTCCTCGAAACTTAGAAGAGATGTAGAGTATAGATGTCAGCGTTGAGGCAAACCTGATATCTAAACGATCTAGAGCCAGAGCTGAAAGGAGGTCACCCTTCAAAGAAGAAACTTCTGCCTTTGAACAAAAATTAGATGCAATTATTAAAGGAATGGATAGACTTGGAGATAGAGTAGAAACAATAGAGAGAAAATCCCCTTGGGATGGTCAACCAAGCAATACTGGGAGAAATCCAAATTTCAGGAAGAACCAAAATCCTAACTCTGGAAACATAGGGTCTGACCAAAATATTAGGCCCCCATTTCAAGAAAATTATGTTGAAGCCTCAACTTCTCATGAACCAATAGAAGACACTCAAATTAATCTGATGGGACTCAACAATGAACAACAAGTTTTCTTCACTTTAGGGAGGGATATGATACAACCATTTATGAAGTCCACAAAAAATACAATCTGAGGAGCAGAAGAATAGATGTCCTTGAAATCAGCAAACAGGAAGATACCATGCAGCCTAACAAACATAAGATCGGTGCCCCCCCTATACATATTCTTTCTAAAATAGATCCTAACCCTAATAAACCAATTGTTGAAGATATATCAGACAATCAGCCACCTAACAGAAAACCTTCCACTTCCACCCCTGCTAAAGGAAAAGTAGGAGAGCCTCTAGAGCTTGATTTGGAAAAAACTTCAACCCATAATCCCACGCCTGAAGAAGAGAGAAACACAAAAAAATCAGTTGTCCAAAATACAAAAACTCAAACTGAAAAACCTTTCAATCTTGAGACAGAAATAGGAAAACTAAAAATAGATGTTCCATTATCAGAATTAGCTAAGCATGATGTCTAAAGAAGTCAAATCACCAGATCACTCAAAATTTCTGTGAACGAAGATTCAGTAAATGTTTTTGATGACCAGCCTAAATTGATATTTGGCCCTGAAGTAAATGGAAAAACAACAGAGGGAGAAGTTCCTCCTTTCTATGTAGGCTTAAACATACATGATAAAATACTTCATAATGCGATGTTTGATTCTGGTACTTCCCATAACTTAATGCCTAAATCTGTAGTGGAGAGACTTGACCTTGACATCACTAGGCCATATAAAGACATTTTCTCTTTTGATTCAAGTTAGGTCAAATGTTTGGGTTTAATCAAAGAATTATGTGTGTCATTAGTCCAATATCCTGCCAAAACCATCTTAATGGACATAGTAGTAGCAGATATTCCACCAAAGTATGGTATGTTATTGTCTAGATCTTGGGGTGCAAAGCTTCAAGGATCTCTATAGTTAGACATGTCTTACACTACTATTTCAGTGTTTGGTCAACCCAAGAGACTATACAGAGAAACCATAATGAAGTATGTAGTAAGTAGTCAAGAGAAATCTCAAAATTTCCCTATCTACTCAGTACATTCAAACATGGATTCTTTTATCCTTTACAATGTTGAAACTAATCCCTCACATGAAATAAAAATTCTAACAGATGCAACAGAAAAAATTGCAAATGAAAGGTCTAGTGTTCGAATCCAAGAAATTCTTGAAAATCATGAAAGATCAGATAAACCAAAAGAAATTGAAAAACCATATCTCCCTATTAATCAGATCCCTGAAACTCCAGATATTAATTATGAACATGAACTCCTTTGGTACTTAGCATTGATGGTTCTATGAACAAATTAGGACCAGGAGCAGGAGTCTGGGTGCACAATCTTGAAAACCGTCATGATGAAGGTCATGCCTACAGGTTAAACTTTAGGTGCACTAATAACATGGATGAATATGAAGCTCTGTTGCTAGGTCTTAAACTGGTCAAGAAATTGGGAGCAACTAGAGTGTCAGTCCTGGAAGATTCTGATTTAATCATTCAACAGATAAAAGGGAAGTTCTTAACAAATGATCCCAAATTGAGAGAATACAGAGGAACAACCATAGAGATCCTCAACACATTTCTGGAAACTCAGCTTGCCAAAATCCCGAGAGGACATAACTTGCAAGCTCATAGCCTAGCAATGTTTGCCACCACCTGTAAACTACCATTTCAACTAAATCATCAATTCATAGCTGAGATTAGACAAAGGCCAGCCATACCTGATAATGTAAAGAACTAGCAAGTGTTTGATAGTGATAAACAGATAAACAATTTTCTAAACCTAGGAGAAGAATTTTCCAGCACTAATGAATATGGAGATACAGTTAGCGAGTTTGATCCAAAAAATCAGATTGAAACAAACATTTCAGCAGAAAATGCAACTCAAATGATTCATCCAACGATATTTACCAAAAAGGAAATGCAGGATCTTAAATAAACAAATGGTGATGAGATTATTGAAGGAGAATCTGAAATTATTAATTTGAAAGACAATCATTTGTCCAAAGGATTAACTCCTTTGGAAGATCTCTTTGATTTCAATGACATTCCAAAGAAACCCCAGATGGAATCCCCAAAAGCAAACATTGAAGACTACAACATAGGAACTAAAGAGAATCGAAAAGTGGTAAAATTATTCAAATCTTTGCCCCATGATGAAAAACTTAAATATGTTGAACTGATCAAAGAATTCCAGGATGTTTTTGCCTGGAGCTATGAAGACCTGAAATCTTATGACACCTTCGTAATTCAACATACCCCTCAAGTATAATAAAAAGCCATTCAAAAAAATCTAAAAAGAATCAACCTTGTACTGCTTCCTTTAATTGAAAAAGAAATCAGACGAATGCATGATGCAGGGATAATTGCTCCAATTATATTTTCAGAGTGGGTGTCTAATTTAGTTCTTACCAGGAAGAAAACAGGAGAGATTAGATTATGTGTTGACTTAAGAAGTGTAAACAAGGTTTCTTTGAAGGACAATTTCCCTTTACCTAAGATGGATCACATTTTACAAAGAGTAGTAGGCACTTCTAGGATCTCACTTTTGGATGGGTTTTTAGGTTTTAATCAGATTCTGGTTCATCTTGATGACCAAGAAAAAACTGGATTTACTACACCATGGGGAACATTCAAACATGTCAAAATACCATTCGAACTTAAGAATGTAGGGGCAACCTTTCAACGAGAAATGAACATAGCTTTTGTAGATGACCTCACTGTGTTTTCTAGATCAGATTAGCAACATTTAGATCATCTCAGACAAGTGTTTCTAAAATGCAGAAAGTATGGTATTTCATTAAATCCTAAAAAGTCTCTGTTTGGTCTAGAAGAAGGCAAACTGTTAGGCCATATCATCTCCAAAGATGGCATTAGAGTTGATCCTACTAGAATAAAAGCTATTCTGCAAATACCTCACCCCAGAAATGTCAAAGAAATTCAAGCTTTCCTAGTAAAGATTAACTTTTTGAGAAGATTCATATCTAATTTGGCTGAATTAATTAGATTGCTGAACAATATTTTAAAAAAGGATTCAAAGGTTAAATGGAAAGTAGGAGCCAAACAAGCATTCAAAGAAATTAAAATGGCTTTGACCAGAACACCAGTCCTTACAAGTCCAAAGTTCGATACAGACTTCATAATTTTCTCATTTGCATCAGAACACACCATAACAACTATTTTATTGCAAAAATATGATCAAGGATGTGAGAAACCCATAGCCTTTTTTAGCAAAGCACTTAGAGATGCACCTCTGAACTACAAAATCATGGAAAAACAGGCTTTTGCACTTGTGAAAGCTATTCAAGACTTCATAGTCTATATACTGTACTCACATGTAATAGCTTATGTACCAAATGTTGTTGTCAAAGACATCCTGACTCATGATGGAATTAAAGGCAAACGAGGTAAATGGATAGCTAAAATATTGGAGTATGACATTGAAATAAAACCTACAAAGTTGATAAAAGGACAGGGATTGGCTAAACTCATGACTGAAACAAACTTTCAAGCCCTAGATATTAATGAACTAGATAATGAACAGGAGATGGCGACTCCACAAATAAGCCAAGCCTTCTTAGAATCACCTTGGTATGCTGATATAACTCATGTATTATTAAACCTGCAGACTCCTCCAGGGTTATCTAGAACAAAGAAAAGGTTTTTAAACATGAAAGCTTCAAAATTCTGTATTTTAGATGGTGCTCTTTTTTGGAAAAATCATGAATGTATTCTATTGAATTGTTTAATAAAAGAAGAAGCTGACAAAATTGTCAAATAATTTCATGCAGGGGACTGCAGTAGACATTTTTATTGGAAATCAATCACAGGCAAAATCCTAAGCGCTGGATTTTACTGGCCAACCTTGTTCACTGATATAAAGAAGTTCGTCACTGCTGGCCACGAATGCCAAATTTTGAAAGGCAAAAGGAGACTGTTACCCTTGCCCTTGAGACCAATTTCCACTACAAAGCCCTGTCAACAATGGGGTTTGGACTTCATTGGAGAAATACACCCTTCCTCTTCTGGCCAACATAAATGGATTCTTACTGCCACAGACTATTTCACCAAATGCACAGAAGCCATTCCCTCTAGACAAGCCAATGACACAGTGATCATAGAATTCTTAGAAACCAACATATTGTCTAGATTTGGCTATCCTGAAAATATCATAACCAATAATGCTGATGCCTTCAAGTCCAAGAAACTGATAAATTTCTATAGCAAGTACCATATCACTTTAGGCCATTCCACAGCTTATTACCCTCAAGGTAATGGTGTAGTTGAGTCTTCCAATAAAATCCTGATCAATATTATTAAGGAATTGTTGGAAGAAAATAAGAAAAACTGGCACAAGAAACTTACAAATGCACTATGGGAAGACATACTTACTACAAAGAGATCTATTGGAACTAGCCCTTATGAGTTAGTTTATGGCATGGAGGCTATGTTCCCTTCATCTCTAGGAGTTCCTGTAATGAAATTGCTGCAAGAAGCTCAGGTGGAACCCAATGCTATTCAAAGGAGAATAAATCAAACCATCCACCTGTAGCAGACCAGAGAAGAAGTGCACCAAAGATCCCAAGTTTTACAAGAAAAACTCAAGAAAATATTTGATAAAAGGACCAAAGCAAAAGAATTCTACATCAGAGACAAAGTTCTAAAATGGGATTCCAAGAGAAGAAAAAGGAAAACATGGGAAGTTTTACTTCCTTTGGGAAGGGCCATTTATCATCCATGCATTGCTAGTAACAATACTTACTTCCTGAAGATCCTGGATGGTACAGAAACAGAAGAAGGACCAGTGAATGGTCAAATGCTAAAACATTATTTTGATCTAGTTTTTTGATGTATTATGACTCTAACATGTACATACTATATCCTTAATAATGTCACAGTTTGGATTAGATAGTAACTTCCTGCAGTTAAAGCCCGAAGAGAAGGACCTAAAGCTTCACAAGTGTGCTGTCATACATATAATAAAGCAACCAACAAAGGAAAATTTCAGAGTAGAACAAAATTTATGCAAAAGGCCATCTGACCTACTGTTCTTGACTTTCCACCATGGAAATCCATCCCCAAGTGGAGCCACTGTTATGCTCCTATACCAATAGGTGTCATATTTCATGATTGACTTGTTGAGCTTTGTAATATGTTCATCCCTTTCCTTGTTGCAAAGGTTTTCCATATTATCAAAAAATCAAAAAAATCAAAAAATGTAAAAAATGTAAAGAGGGTATACCTTAAAAGAAAAATCAAAGGGTAAAAAGAATAAAATGGTCAAAAAAAATGAAAGAAATGAACCCCAAACAAAGAAAGACCAAGAAAGTGTGCAAGTCCAAATGCCACTAATTTTTCATTTTCTGTAAAAATAAAGAATTGTGTACAACTTGTTGAAATTTATGCCACAATTGATAAATAACCAAACAACTTAATCTTGGCTAGTTCAATTTTGAATTTCCTGTTTTAGAGATAGAGAATAAAGTCTGACCAATCTGTTTAATCTTGGCAGATAAGTAGATAGGTAGAGAAGCAAAGGAGCTCAATGGTTTAATCTGAGCCCTTGGATGTAATAAGTGCAGACTTAGGTAGGCTTACCATGCAAAGAAAAGAAAAGTTGATGAGGGTTTGCTAGTCCAAGTGCACCCAAAGAAAGAAGGAAAAAATGCTAGGACTAAAGTGGGCCAGGTAGGTAGATTGGTATTACAGAATGAAACTTGTGATAAGATTTTGTCTCTAAATGTGTTAATCTTATCTCTATCACATGCACATGGCAAACATTACACTTGATGCAGTTCAAGCGAGTCAAGGTTTCATAACTAACTTCCCTTCACATCTTTCCCCTAAATCATTTACTAATTTCCCCAAAATATTAAGATCTGCTTAATATCAATCACAAGTCACTCATCTCATTTCATAAAACTCATTTCCTTAAGTAAATCCCTACCTTACTTGGGAAAACACATTATATCACCTCAAAACCCCTTTTGTCATCCTAAGCCTAAGTTTAAACTACAAAAGCCAACTGTTTTAACTTAGTGCTTATTTTTCAATTCATTTTTTCATGTTAACGATTAACACTTATTATATAAATCCCACAAAACATTTCCCTTCCCGTATTTACATATTAAAATCCCCAAATACTACATATCCTTCCCCCGGTCGAATATGACCATAGTTACATTTTAACAGGGATTGGTGAATTTGTTTGAAGTTCATTAAGAACCCTCCATGCACGCCAAAGGGATTAATTAACCCCAGGTTAATTAATAACCAAATCCCCTGACCAATGAAATCGTGCCTGAAACCATTAAAAACATTGGTTTATTGCGTCAGGCCCACTGCTTAACTCTCTTCCATCTCCACAGTGCGTCCGCCATCCGATCAACCGATCCACCATCCGACCGTCCAAAACCATATCGCGACCCCCTCTATCGTCGAACGTTAACTCGCAAGAGCCTGGTGGTTTTTCCTCCCGTACAAAGCCACGCGTCACGCTCCCACCATGCTCGCTCCCTCCCCGCTCGAAACCGCCCAACCCCAAAAGTGGTGCGGGCAAAACCACTTACCACCATCCTCCATTGACGTCATCTGGTGACATCCTCTATCCTATGTTGATGTTACCTACAACGTCACCGCCACGTCACCTGCCCCCGTACTCCCGCTTACGTCATCTGTCCTTCAAGTCAAAAATTCCCCCCAAGCTTCATTTTTGTCAAATAAAAGGGAAAAAATCATTTTTCCTATGTTTTTCTGATACTGCGCCCCGCGCTCTCTTGCAAAATAAAACCAACTGAGGTCACGTTTCCATCTTCCGACTAGAAAGGCTCCATCGATGAGCTCCTCCGCCTGTCAACCGACCCTCTAGTGTACGGTGTTCCTGCTCAATTATAGGTACCCTTTTAGCTATTTCAGAAAGCCATGAATTGGTGCGTCGATGGCTGGAACTTCTAAGCAATCTCCCCAGAAAGATCCAAAGGTTATGAATTTGAAGGCGTAGAACAAACCTCTAGTGTCCCCACAACAGGGGTTTATTCGTAGCTGCGCTATTTCCAGTGGAAAGGGGAAATTTTTGGCTAAATATCAGACAACAATGAGCAGGAGTCAGTTCAGCATTAAAGTGTATTAGATCAGCATTGAAGAATGTCAGAGTAGAATTAAAAGAAATAGAGAAGAATTAAAGAAGGTAGATCAGATTTAAAGAGCACATTTAAGACAGGTAGTCGGCACATAGCTACTACAGAAGACAGCTGCAAGACGAACCCTAAAGGCCTGCCTTCAGCATTACATCAGTTAGCTGTTTCTATTTTACTTGTAAATTATTATTATTCATCCTAGATATTATCTCACAACTGTTATGAGATATAGGTTGTACATATTTTGTGTATAAATACCCCCACCATCAGAGCATTGGGGCAGTTTGTGGTGTGTGGATTTCCTAGACTATGTTGTAATACTAAAATTTTGGAATAAAAAGCTGTTGGAAACATATGTTGTCTGGCCTATTGGATGAAGAATTGAAGCAGAGGAATTGCCATAGAATTCTTGAATCAGCCTCTGGATCAATAAGTCCCCTATATCTTGTGTTTTACAGTTTTTTGGTTTACTATATCATATGTGTTTCATAATCTCAATGATAAAGAAAATGGTTAATTTCAGAATTTGCGTTATTGCACTCTGTTTTCAGTCTTAATTATTCTTTGTGTTTTCTTCATAATTAGTATAAACAACGAAATCTTAATTGCTCCTGTTTCCTGATTCTTTCATGTTGTTTATTTGCTAAGGAATTCTTAACTGCTCCTTATCATTAATCATCCGTTTTCCCTCTTTCAATATGTTGAAGGATTCTTAACTGCCCTTCATCCATTTGAGCTCATCCCATATGTTTCCAGCCTCTATTTGTTCTCTATTTGACTACCTTGCTTTTTGAATCCATCCTCTGTTAAGAAACCAAATCCAGAAATCCATCTTCTTTGTCTCCATTAGCCCAATGGACTGAACTGTTTTGTCTTACCTCTCTGTTCTATTGAATCTCACCATCCAAACTCAAAACAAAACCCTTGAACTTCATAACTAGCCTAATAGCTTTCAAAAACAAAGCTAAATCATAAAGAGAGAGCCCTCTCTGGATACAAATTGGCTAGATTCTGTATCTAAAAGATTGGTTTGTGGTTGCCTCGACAGTATTCTCTTTCTTACAACTTTTGGGAAAAACCTGAGTGATAACACTCTCAAATTATGGTGGTGAAAATAGGAAGCTCAACTTTTGAGCGACATAACTTTTGCATACAGGCTTTGATTAATGTGGTTCTTGCACCATTGGAGAGGTATTTGTATGTACAATACGAAAGTATTGTTTCATTCTAAATAAACAAAATTGTATCCCCAAAAAAAATTGTTTGATGTCTCTAGATTCTCCTTAGAGGTTTAAGACCCAAATTTTTCAAATTGGGTCTCACCACTAAAAATGGTCGCATGAGCTTATTCCTCCATTTTTTCCACTTTGAAAGCATTAAGATGAATGAAAAAAAATAATGATCCAATCCAGATCAAGGATGAAGAAGTGTGATAGGGTTGGAGGCCCAAGGTACTTGCAGCACCTTGCAAGGAAACCAATGCACGTTAAAGGTGAAAATTCAAATCCCACACACATCCCTACAACAAAATAGTGGCATCTTCCTAGTCATGAAGGAGGTTACCTATTATATTGCAAATAGTCCATGCATTGTCACCAATGATGTGCACCTCTTGGGCTTTTAGGTATGCTACTATGCACGATAACAATGGGGGATTCTCTCGTTGAATTTCTCTGTTCCCTAACTATACGAGGGGGGAAGAGTCATCCTACCTCTCCCTCCACTGCCACTAAGAGTTCTACCATGTTCCCTTATTGTTGTAGCTGCAAAAGAGTTCTAAGACAAATTATTTTGATTTTTATTACCTCTGACTGTTAAAAACCTTCGCTCATACCAGTTGATACCCCTATTTGTGGTGCCCTTAACATTCTTTGTGCCTGATCCATCATTTCCAACAGCATAACGAGTGTACAATGGTCTGAACACCCATAAATTCTTGTTTGAGAGGAGGGTGCCACTATAGCATATGCTGGAGTGAAAGATAGGTGAGGGGGCAAGCTCAAGGCACTGTCATTCCCTTGGATTAAATACAACAAGTGGGTCAACCATTGAGGTTGTAAATGTTTACCTCTGCCAACGTGACACCCAAATCCAAGGTTATCTTTTTAATGGTTAATATCGAAAAATAAAATGAATTTACATTAATATATTTCATTTTAACGTATTATTATTTTATTTATAATATCGATAGGCGTGTGTATTTTGTAATAGAACTTCCAAAATTTTAATTTAATTATTAATAATTGTTAAGTGGAAAGTAGGGATTTAACTTCTATGAAATATTCTAGAACATCCATAATAGTACTCATATATCAAAGGTCAAGATTTATTTCAATCTATCATTGCAACTAGATTGATTAATTAAAAGAAGATAGTCATATAAAATATGTGTCATATGAACATGAAACATGTTTTTTTGGGAATGTGGTATTAGTATGCCATGTTATTTCCCATGGTATTTTAACAAAGCCTATTTACAGGCTAAGAATCTCCATGATAAAGTGGAGTTGAATCTTCATAGTTAATAATACTGTTACATGTGTGTGTTATATATTAATTCACAATAATAATTTACAATAAAATTATATTTTGTTAAATTTTATGATTTTTTTTTACCTTAGCAATGTGAAATATATCATGATGTAAACATTTTTTCTCTGGTTTTAATTCATTTTAATTTCAAAAATATTAAATGTTTTTAATTAAATATATCAAACTTTTTAAATTAGAATTATTTTCATTTTCTTATTATTAAATATAAAAAATTAAAATGAATTTACAATAATTACATTGATAGGCATGTCTATTCTAGAATAAGACTTTGATTTATCCATAAGAGCATAGGTTTGAAATCATGAACAACATAAACCTATATTCGAAAATAAATTCATTAATTAGAATAAATGTCATATAAATAAATGTTATATGAAAAGTGAGAGATCACAATGTTGGCATGTCGAGGACAGTTGATGTTGGATCCACCCCCAAAGGTGATCCAAGTTGCTCTAGAGAGACACGTAGGAAAAATAAGAGTTTATGAATGCTTGAAAATAAATTTCTTCAAAATGAATTCAAACCAAGACCAGAGTGTAGATCTCATTGTCCTGATCATGGAGGTGCAAACGGTTCGTCAAACTGAGCTTGTATGAGGGAGAACGGACCAGTCAAAGTTTTGGTCAAAGTGGGTCTGTGGGCTAGGTTTAAGTGTCCTACAATTTGACCAACCCTGAGACATAAACCTAGCTCCCGAAATTGGTCGAATTTGTTGCCTCGTTAATTTGCCCAATGACACTTATTTTTTAATAAGTTTAAAAATAACTCCTCATTATAAAAGTCAAGAAAAATAATTATTATGAGGTGGTAGGCCACCACCCCCACCACCCCAAAATTTCGTAACCGAAAATTTCATAAGGCCGACAGCCATAACCCCCACTAGCCTAATTGCAAAATTAAGCAAATATAAGTATTTAAGGGTCGGTGGCCATTACCCCAGCCAAACCCTCTAAACCTTCAAATCGCAATCGCAACAATATATGTATTAGGTATCGACGGCCATAACCCCTACTGAGCCTTCCAATCCTCTGTACATATCGGGTCGGTGGCCATAACCCCCGCCAAACCCTCCTCCATCGCATATATTATTATATATCAGGGTAGGCGGGCCACCAGCAATGGACCCGGTCCACACCCCATCACCTCGATACCATATAAAACATCGATATATGCGCTAACCTTCATAGCTTAATTACATCGATCACCGATTTTATCACAGTGCCGATCACCAATTTTGAAGGCGCCGATTGCAATACCGCCATATCCGCCGATACCATATTAAGCACCAATCACCAATATTTAATACGCTGACTATAGTTAAGGGTGCCAAATGTTAGTGCAGGGTTTAAGGGGTGGACCACACAATGTAGACTTGACCCCCCATTAATATATCATTTCGGTTTGATAAAATATATATATGGAGGGGTGGGATTTGATCCCTCGACCTCTCCTCAACCAACGTATATTTTTACCATTGAGCCATAACTTCTCACCTTAGTAAATCTGCCGAAGGTTTTCTATTTAAACTCAGATTTTTAACATGGCACATAATTCGACAAATCAAAACATTAAACAATATAAGTATTTAAGGGTCGATGGTCATTACCCCCGTCAAACCCTCTAAACCCTCAAATTGCAATTGAAACAATATATATATATATATATATATATATATATATATATATATATATATATATATATATATATATATATATATATATAGTAGGGATCGGCGGCCATAACCCCCGCCAAACCCTCCTCCATCGCATATATTATTATATATCGGGGTGGGTGGGCCACAGGCGGTGGACCCAACCCACACCCCATCGCCCCGATACCATATAAAGTGTTGCTATATGTGCCAACATTCATACCTTAAATATGCTAATCGTCGATTTTATCACAGGGTCGATTGTCGATTTTGAAGGCGTCGATCGCAATACTGCCATATCCGCCGATACCATATTAAGCGCCGATCGTCGATATTTAATACACTGGCAACAGTTAAGGGTGCCAAATGTTAGTGCAGGATTTAAGGGGCGGGTCGCCCAATGTGGACTCAACCTCCCATTAATATGTCATTTCGGTTTGATAAAAATATATATGGAGGGGTGGGATTTGATCCCTCGACCTCTCCACAACCGACATATATTTTTACCATTGACCCATAACTGCTCACCTCGGTAAATCTTCTAAAGGTTTTCTATTTAAACTCAGACTTTCACCATGGCACATAGTTCGAGGAGGTAGAATACAGGCATAGATTTTGAGGCAGATTAATTAATATTTTAATGCACGAACCATGAATTTTGCAGGAGGGAAAAATTTTCACTTTGTTAGAAATTGACATATGGTTTTTACACCTCTCCTCACCACGAGTGCAATGGTGTTGTCCGTTTCTCCATCAGAGTTCTGAATTTTTTTGGTCATTTTTAGAATGCACGTGGAACCATGATTTCAATGAAAACAGGGAGTGGAATTGTGAGCCTTGAAATTTTCCCGAGGTAAAATTTTGCCCTGTCAGAATATAGTCAAGTTTATACTTGTTTTTCATGGTTTTCCGTAGGGATCGCAATGGCAAGATCAGATTTGTCATTTGAGTTGTAGATTTATTGTCCATCCATGGAGCAGAATCTTTGAGGAATCCTGGGGGAATCTAAATATTCCTTGAGCCCAGAATTCTCAACTTCTCAGAATTTAGATTTTGGATAGTCGATTCAACACTACTCAACACCACAAATCTGATGGTACTCTCAAATTTTTCATTCTCTCATTTCTTCATCTAGTCCCTTTTCTAAGTGCCAGTGCAGATGTCCACATTCATGTGTGAGCAGTCATCTTCATACGATCAATGCCTTGAGATCGATGGCTTGAGCAACTTCAGTAGTGTGACATCCACTTATTCAAATGGCCCTTGGTTGTGAGGTATATGATGTGCTCATGTACTTCTTCTTTATGCATTTTGCTACACATATCCTTGATTGATGTTGGTGCAGGATCTTGTTTATTACATGTTGTCATGATTCCTTGCTTGATTGGATGCAGAATCTTCTATGTGATGTACTTGCTATCATAACTCATCATCTTATGTTTTGAGATCCCTTGTTGTATGTTGTTGGGATACTCTTGTTGTCGTCATGTATGATTTTCATTGAGATCCCTTTTATGCCATGTTGGCGAGATGCTCATCATGCATGTTTTTGTGTCATACTGATAAGAGTCTTTTGACTAAGAGTTCCTGTAGTGGAATATCTCTTAGAGCCACTCCTGCGTGAGGGAATTTTTTCTTGTATGATAGCGACATCATCTATTGTGTACATCACCATTATTGACAGCACTTAATGCGGTGGCCTAAACCATCTTGACATTGAGGCTCGGAGACGTAGTCCCTCCTAGACAAACTCCGTTATCAACGCTTATGTTTTCATGTGTTGATGATTGTTATGTTCCTGTTATTTATAGCATGCAAATATATTCATTCATGTTCTTTTAAAATACAATTTAACAAATCACGAAAGTAAAAGGTTTTGGAAGGGTCCTTCTTCACACTCGGACTTAGATCAAAAGGCGCTTGAAAAGTGATTCACAAACACCAAGAGAGCAGGACTCGGCAAGAAGAGAAGAGTAGTAACAGGTTCAGCCTTGGAGTCTTCGAGTCTTGTGATTAGAAGAAGAAGAATGTTGAGCATGCATCCACTGCACCTTCCCTAGGAGATTCCCGTCGTGGGTTGCGAGATTACACCTCATGTTCTCTCTTATCGTCCAGATAACACCATTACAAGAGATGATGTTTCTGTATCGACACATGTAGATGGCTACTACCTCAAATTCATATGGTATCTGATCTAAAAATGAAGATCTTAGACAATTATTAAGGTATTACAAACTAATGTGCTTGGATTTTCCTATGTTACTTTATGCAATAGATTGATAAGATTGCGAAATACATAGACAATGAAGTAGTAAATAAGAATAATAGATAAACACACATAAACACAGCAAGTTTAATAAGGAGTTCACCCAATGCTCCTGGGCTACGTCTCCTGGTCCAGCCTTCAGTGGTGACCTCTCTATTATGTCTTCAAAAGTAGAGTTTTTACGAAAGTGAGCTCAATTTGAGTCTCACACAATACATACAAAATGACAAGGCTCTACTTGGATCCCCCAAGTATTTCTGAGTACACATACTCTCCTCACTAACTCTCTGTCTCTGTTTGCTCTCTGTCTGAGCACCACTTACCTCTGTCTTCTGTCTACTATGGCTTTAAAGCCAATCTACGCTGTCTGTTCATTTCCTCTTCTTGGGCTTTCTGGCTCCCAGCCTCTGTCTACTCGAATCCATCTTTTGATTGTTAAATAACCATTGCTAACGCCTTTAGGGGAGGTGGCCACCTGTTCTGCAATAGAAGAGTCCATCGGGCCTTTGAAATCCCCGGAATAGCCATTCTCTGTTTACACGGAGAAATACATTCAAACACAGGAAAATTATGCCAAACACTATTCATCGAACTTCAAATATTCTTCAATCCACTCTATACTCCTATTGGGTCCACTTGAAATCACTTATCGCATGTCGCAAATGCCCATTCCATGGTTTCCATTTGTATTTATAAAATATATCAAAACACTAAAAAATATCGTAAAAATGGCTTTAGACGGATTTGAAATATTATATATTTTCATTCAAAAACCCTTTCGAGTATAGTTTTCATCGCATCAACGCTTCCCTTCATATTTCGTTTAATAAACGAAATACGCAAAAATACACAGAAATTGTTGTTTGACAGATATCAAATTTTATGAAATATCACCTATATATATATATGTATATACATATACATATACATATACATATACATATATATATGGCCCCATTCCTTTTGTAGCTCCGATGCGATCTTGCGATGCGATTAATCATAGTCACATATTGCACATACCCCAGGTCATTTGGTAAGTGCTCCACTGTGGTTTGCCGATGCAATATTTTGATGCAACATGGGCCATTGATCTGCATGCTTGATCGATGATCCTCATTGAGCCTGCTGATCACTGTCACATAGACCATGTGGTCTCCGCCGATAGCCTTCACTTGCCATTTCTTATTGCGATTTGCTGATCGGATCTGGACGATTGGTCAGCCAGATCCGACGGCTCTTTTGCATTGCTCCTTTGACCGCCAATAAGCCTGCTTTCCACTATTTCTTCATATTTTGGGTCCCGATAGTGTTTTCCGCCATTTTGTGAAGGTTTTCTCATGCAATTGTTTTGATCTTTTCAATGATTTTGAAGACTTAGAGGGTATTTGATCCATTTTGGATCACACCTTCCCACTGAAAAAGCTTTTGGACCACCAAAAGTTGGTTTTCAAGCATCGACCAAGTGAGGATACAGTTCCCTCACTTCTCCAATCTCTATCCATTTTGTACTGCTTGGTTTTGAACCTTTGAGTCCAATTCTTAGGTACTTAACATCCCCTCTATGTTTAGTTCTCACCTTTCTGTCTAGAACTATATCTTCCTGCAACTCATTGAGATATCCAGGTGAAAAATCATCAATAAAAGGAAACTGGATTTTCTCTTTGGGATCTTCAATCAATGAAGGTTCAAACAGTCTCAGGTTCTCTGTATTAACTAGTGAATAGATGTGCATGTAAGTTGACAAATCAAGGTGAAAAGTGTTCTCACCAATTTTCTCAAGTATTTTGAAAGGCCCATACCTTATTCGCTTCAGCTTCTTTATTTCACCTTGCATTCTGTCTTTGTTGATATACAGCTAGAATTGATCACCAACTTGGAAGCTATGCTCCATCCGATGCTTATCATTCCTTGCCTTGTACTTGGTCTGGCTCTTTTCCAGTTGTTCCTACATTGCCTGGTGAATTTCTTGGAGTAAAACCAAAACAAGTCTCAAAATGAGATCTTTGTGTAGGAGAGTGCTTAGCACGATTGTAAGCATGTTGCACATAACACAAATGTTCATCCCAAAGCTTGGGATGCTTGCTGCAATAACACCTGAGAAACTAGATCATGGTCCTGTTGACCACCTCTGTTTGGCCATCTGTTTGTGGATGAAAGGTTGTGCTCTTCTTCAGTCTGGTGTCCATCAATTCCCACAGATTTGACCAAAAATTCCAACAAATCGGGAATCTCGATCAGATACAAGGGAAGTGGGTAACCCAAAATGAACCCAGATAGGCTAAAAGAACAACTTCGTTGTTTGTCCAGCTGTAATCTGCTTATTACAAGGTATTAGAATACACATTTTCTTGAACTTGTCCATAATAACATATAAATAGTCATGACCTTTTCTAGATTTTGGCAATCTCCCAACAATGTCCATGGAAACACTTTCCCAAGGATGAGAAGGAACTGGAAGTGGAGTGTAAAAGCCTAATTTTCTATTGTTGGGATTTCTTTTAGCACATATGGTACACACTTTAATATATCTCGAAATTGTTTCATGCATTCTTAGCCAACAGTAGAATCTTTGCAGCTGTGAAATGATTTTACTTACACCAAAATGACCTGATATAAGAGAAGTATGTGCTTTTTGAATTATGTTAACTCTTTCAGTTTGTGGAATGCATAAATTTCCCAAATGATAGTAATCCAATTCTTCTACTTGTTTTCCATGACTTAAAGTTGCATATACATCTTTAAAATCTATATCTTGAGCATATTGTTCAATGTAGCTTTCATGCATTACTGAGTTATGCTTAAGTATAGCAGATGTAATTTATGATTGGTCTGGACAACATGTCTGCAACTTTATTGTGTATGCCTTTCTTATATATGATGACAAGATGAAACTGTTGTAGAAAACCCATTCACCTATAGTGTCTTGATGGCTGCAATTTAGTTTGTGAGTGCAAATAATGAAGTGGTTGATGATCAGTATGGATGATTGTTTCTTTTCCCATTAAGTAATGTTTCCATTTTTTAACACTCTGGACTAATGCATACAATTATTTATCATATGTGGGATAATTAACTACTATAGAATTAAATGTTTTAGAATGATAACATATGGGTTTACCATGTTGTATCAACACTGCTCCCATGGCATAGTCACTGGCATCTATTTCAATCTCGAATGGTATTTGAAGATCTGGCAATGCTAGTACTGGTGTTGTACTATTTTTTTCTTTCAAGGTGTCGAAGGCTTTCTACTATTTGCCTCCACATTGAAACACCTTGTTCAATCCTGTTAAAGCATGTAATGGAGCTGCAATCAATGTAAAGTTAGCAATAAAATTTCTCAAATATTGTGTTGCTCCTAGGAATCTCCTAACTTCTATAGAAGACTTGGGTTTAGGCCAGTTTACAATGACTTCAACCTTAGAGGGATCTATCTTCAATTCACCACCCCCTACAATATGACCCAAATAATTTAAAGATGTTTTGCCAAATTCACATTATGATAACTTAACATAAAGATTTTCTCTTTTCAAAACATCTAGAGTCTGCTTTACATCCTTCAAATTTTCTTCCCATGTTTTACTAAAAACAAGAATTCCATCTAAATATACAATTACAAAATCATCAATAAAGTATTCTTCTTTTTCTTCTCATCAGGGCTAGGAGATGAGGATGATGGATGCTTTTCCCCTGTCCCTTTTCTCTCTGGGGCATCGAGAGAAGGTTCTCCTCCTCCTTTATCTTGTTTGGAGGTTGAAGTACTTTTTGCTCGACCTTTCTTGAATTCTCGATACATCTCTTCTACCATGGTCCTCATGGCCATAAAACTATCCATGAAATGAGATTCTGATTCCATATGAGTTTCTTCTGCCATTCTCCTTCGGGGATGGGTTCTTCCAATTTCTGTGTTGGCCTCAACAAGTTCTCCTTTTCCCAGTTTGAGCTTTGACCTAGTTAGCATTCAAAAACAGTCCAGCACAAGCTTGTACAACCTTAACAAATAAAAAACCAATAGCTCTAATACCACTTGATCTAAAAATGAAGATCTTAAACAATTATTAAGGTATTACAGACTCATATGTTACTTCGTGCAATGGATCGATAAGATTGTGAAATACATAGTCAATGAAGCAGTAGAGAAACATAATAGATAAACACACATAAACACAGCAAGTTTAATAACGAGTTCACCCAACACTCTTGGGCTATGTCTCTTGGTCTAGCCTTCAGTGGTGACCTCTCTGTTATGCCTTCAGAATCAAAGTTTTTACAAAAGTGAGCTCAATTTGAGTCTCACACAACAGATACAAAACAACAAGGCTTTACTTGGATCCCCCAAGTCTTTTTAAGTACATAGACTTTCCTCACTGACTCTCTGTCTCTGTTTTCTCTCTATCTCAGCACCCTTGCCTCTGTATTCTGTGGCTTTAAAGCCAATCTGTGTTGTCTGTTCATTTCGTCTTCTTGGGCTTTCTTGCTTCCAGCCTCTGTCTGCTCGAATCCCCCTTCTCAGCATTAAATAATCATTACTAACACCTTTAGTGGAGTTTCCCACCTGTTCTACAAAGGAAGAGTCCATCGGGCCTTTGAAATCCCCAGAATAGAAATTCTCTATTTACATAGAGAAATACATTCAAACACAGGAAAAATCTGCCAAACACTATTCATCGGACTTCAAATATTCTTCAATCCGCTCTATACTCCTATCGGGTCCGCCTGAAATTGCTTATCACATGTCGCAAATGCCCATTCCATCGTTTCCCTTTATATTTTCATTCAAAAACCCTTTCAGGTCCAGTTTTCATCACATCGACGCTTCCCTTCATATTTCATTTAATAAATGAAATACGCGAAAATACATAGAAACTGTCCTTTGATGGATCTCAAATTTTATGAAATATCACCTATATATCCATCGAGTTTGGCTATCACATCATATATATATATATATATATATATATATATATGGCCCCGCTCCTTGTGTAGCTCCAATGCGATATTACGATGCGATTAATCACAATTTGATATTGTACATACCCCCAGGCCATTTGGTAAACACTCCACTATGGTTTGCCGACGTGATATTGCTATGAAAATTGGGCCGTCGATGTGCACGCTGGATCAACGGTCCTAATTAACCCCGCTAATCATTGTCGCATATACCATGTGGCCTCTGCTGATAGCCTTCACTTGCCACTGCCGATTGCAATTTTCCGATCGGATCTGGACCGTTGATCGGCCAGATCCAACGACTCCTATGCGTTGCTCCGTTGACCACCAATAAGCCTATTTTCCACTATTTCTTCATATTTTTGGGTCCCAATAGTGTTTGCTGCCATTTTATGAAGGTTTTATCATGCGATTGTTTTGATATTTTAAACGATTTTGAAGACTTAGAGGGTATTTGGATCCATTTTGGATCAGTATCGTATTATTCACACTGACAAAAAGGTTGCAGTGTGCAGTGTCCATCCATTAGAGCTAGCCACTCTACAATGATTAGAATGTGTGAAGTCTAAGATACCTATTTCAAAAACCTATCATTGTTCACCAAAGTGCTATTCATATTCATGGCATCATCACCCCGCATTGCATGCACCAACATGAATTATTTGGGAGATTTGGCAGCACAGAGGGTCTGGTTGGTTCAACTTCAAGTTCAGGAATTCAAAATGCATCTTTAAGTAATGTTTCTGCCTTGTTAAACCTGCCTAATGTTTCTGAAAGGGGTGGCGATGAGACATGGTATGAAGCTGGATGTTAAAAAACATATACACCAACAACTGATGATGTGGGCTATGCTCTAAAGTTGGAATGTGTGGCAGTTGATGAAGCCATGGGAATACCAGTAGGTCCAGCCATCATACTCCACACTTCCATTGTTATCCTACCCCCTTCCCCCACTCCTCGACGCATGATTCCAATCAATGAAGTTGATGGAATTGCAAATATTTAGCTCGAAGGACACACTGCAGCGTCTCGCAGACTTATAATGCAGGCCCAGGGCTTGCCACTAGCATAACAATGCCAACAATGATGGTCCATTGCCTTTCCCAAGAAGAACATAAGAATTTATCAATTTCGGGGATTTGAGTGAGTTTTCACTTCACTTATGTCCAATGTGTTCATTGTTTTGTATTTGTAGTATGCAATTTAGGGATTTGATTGAGTTGTCACTTCACATATGTCCAATGTGTTCACTATTTTCTGTTTGTAGGATGCAATTCAATTTTTGCTAGCGTGAAGATGGTAGTGTGTAACATGAAGATGGTAGTCTGTGACATTTTTATTGTGTGTTTAGATCCTTATAAATTGCAAGGAAATATTGTACATGTGTACATGATATTATAATAGAGAATGGGTTTGAGAAAGATTTCAATGATAATGTAGTCACAATAATAACTGGTCAAATTTATTTGCATGAACAAAAAACCATTTGTTGTAAGTTAAGCATTTATCAACGAAAAAAATTGTTATATGAAAAGTGAGTATTTTGATATTTCCCATATATTAATGCTTATTAATAATTATGAACCATTTAATTGCACCTAGTAGCATTGTGAGTATGGTAGATATACTGTGATGCAATATAATGTTTTGCAAACATTTTGATAAGTCAAATTATATAAAAATTAAATTAAATTAACAAAATATAAAATTAATAATTATAATTATAATTATAATTAATAACTAAATAATCCTAGATTCATTTTAACTATGTATCTACTCACTTTAAAAAAAAATTGTATCTCAATATATTATATTCCTCTAGGCCCTTAATAAACCTAGGTTTGTATCTCAAAGATTTAATCCTTCTCAACACTTGATAAATCGAAAATTAAATCCAATCCATATTAATTTATATAACTCTACTAATTATTTCATTTTAATATTATTACACTATATAATATAATAATAAATTTTAAAAATATATAAACCAAATCTAAAGTATACCACTTCATTCCAGAATCACCTACTAACTTTAAATGACATTATATAATAACAAAACTAGTATTATATATAACAAATATATTATTAAAAAACTAAAATGAATTTTTTTTAATTACAATTATTTTTCTCATTTTACATTTAAAAAATGATTTGATCCCTATCACATGTATCAATCTTGCCTTATACATTTACAAAGTCACAAGATAATTTCCCTTACGCCAATTTACTAACTAGGATGAAGATTAAAATAATATGATTCTTATTTTTCCAACAAAGGTGTTCCTTTGCGGCCTTTGCCTCAGCCGATTTGGGCAATCAAATGCTTCGGTTTTTGTCATCCTCGAGTTAATCATTTTTTACCACGTTTAGTATTTGAAAACTCTCAGATTTCATCTCTAAGCTCCCAAGATTGAAGTACTTGGATCTCTCTCGAAATAACTTTAGTGGTCCGATTCCCACCGCCTTCAGCTAGCTACCAGAATTGCACGTTCCAAATTTCAGACTCTAAAGGACTGGTTTATTACCAAATATAGAAGGTTAATATCAAGATCATGTATCAACTATACTAAAAGACACCCGATAAGATGCAAATCCTTACATGAAATATGCATATGATTTGTATAAATTTTTATTATATTCGCAAGCAATGGATAACTATATATTTATTGTTTTGCAAGGCTATTTGGATCTAGAGTACTTATTGACTCACCAACTGCTTGATAAGAGAAATTTATACAGTTTTGGTGTGGTTCTTTTTGAGCTTTTGACAGGCATGGAACCTATTCCACATGGAGAGAACATTGTCATGGAGGTACATGTTCTTATCAATATGATCTTCATCAATTTTTTTAATCTCTGCATTTTTTTTTCTTTCATTTTTTTGGAAATTCATATGTTGTGCATAATATTGGATTTTTTCACATTGTTTTTCTACTATAATTTATTTTATAACACTTTTGTGTTATCAGCTTTGTACTGGAATGAGGGAGGAAGCTATAGTTTTACTGGTTTCCCTAGTACTTGTAGCTAATTGTGTTGGTTTACAGGTGAATATGGTGTATCAATATGGAAGTATGTTATCTATGATTGATAAGAATATGGGTTTGTATCCTTGAGAGTGCTTGGAGACATTTTCCATTTTGGCACTACATTGTCGTAGAGATGAAACATATGCATGCCCCCGCCAAGCTTGAGGTTGTGGAAGAGCTTGAGAAGATCCTTTAGTTAATTCCACGAGGAGTAGGCTGTACATTTTCCATAGAATCTCATATTTATACAATGGAAATTGAAAGAACGAAGATCGACATATCCGCGGATAATCCTTATATATCTTCTGATATCTGTGGAAGTAAACTCCTTGGAAATATTCTAGGGGTTGCACCATGTTAATATATATGTATGTATGTATGTATGTATGTATATATATATATATATATATATATATATATATATATAAGTGAAGAAATACATATGCCCCTCATCTATAGTAAGTTGCAGAAATCCTTTGAATTATTTGATGAAATGAAAAATAAGAAGACTGATCCCCCAATTATAACTTACAACATTCTCATCTCTGGTCTATGGAAGGAAGAAATCATGCATGCCCAACAAGTGACATTTTTAGAACAATGTAGGCCCTTCATGTGGCTCCTAATCTGTTTACATATAATGATATGATGGATGGATACTACAAAAGGGCTAATATGAAGGAGACCCCTAATATTTATGACAAGAATCCTGTCCTCATCAAACCAGAGCACTAACCCTTCAAAAAGTTTTTGTATAGGGTTTTTCTCACTAAGATACTTATTTGAATAGAATAGAGGTCCTAGATCAATTCGATATAAATGATCCACCAATGAAGGAGCCATGAGCCTTGGTTTCCTTTCTACTCTTTTATTATTTCCTTGATCCTATACCTCCCTCACATTCCTGGTCTGGTGTTCAATAATCTCATAAAAAATTATCTCTAAGATTGATCCAAAAATGGATCCTGAATAAACCTCTAAGTCTAAAAGACTTCATATAAGAGGTAAAAGGTGCCAAACGGCACAAATCCCTTGTAAATCAGAGGAAAATGAAAGTCACAGGCTACTCTCAAGAATAGTCTCATTGCATAGATCCCTTCATTCTGAATCCAATGCAACTTGAATGGGTGAAAACAGACTTCAGATGAAGAAGTTATCACAAAACGAAGTTCCCCTTTGTTCTTTGGGAAAAGAGGCTAAAATCCTTTAAAAATGGGAAAAAAAACCCTTATAAGGGAAAATCGCATCACATGAGGCAAAAAGGATAAGTTATGGAAAATTTGGGTTACACTATCGGAACCCAAAAACATGAAGAAAACCATGAAATCAAGCTTATTGGAGGCTTAAGTCAACACTGAACAAGGGTTGTAAGATCTAGCCGATCAACGGTCTAGATCCAATCGACAATCGCAATCAGCGGAGGCAATCAGAGGCATACATGCGACGGGACTAGACCGATGCAATACCGTGATCACTGATATTGATGGATCGCAATCAGCAAACACAATGGAGTGGGCCCTTATATATATATATATATATATATATATATATATATATATATATATATATATATATATATATATATATATATATATATATGCGATGCAATATGCTGATCACTGATGATCGGATCGGTAAATCAGTATCGGCGATGGTTGGACCCAATAACAAATATAAACGCTACTGCATAAGATTTGAGATCCACCGAAAGACATTTTTTAATGTATTTTAGCATGTTTAATTTATTTTATTAAATGCAATGGATAAAGCGTGATGCGATGAAATCTGGACCCGAAGGGGTTTCAGAATGAAAACGAATAATATTTCAAATCTAGGAATTCGGGTTTTCCTTTGTATTTCCCCGTTTAATGGATTTTTGGCCATTGGCCATGTCATCGAAGTGATTGTGATATGCAATGGAAGGCAGACCTGATAGGGATTTTAGGGGTGATTCCATGGAATTTCATGTATGGATTTCGCACCTAATAGTGCTTTTCCTGTGTATTTCCATTTCAAGCTCGAAACAAAGTATTTTGTGGATTTTCGCTTGATAGGAGGCCGTTGGTTCATTTCCATGGAAAAACAACAATCATTCCCTGTGCCACATTATAGGTGGGTGTTGTTGCAATGGGGATGTGTTTTAAAGTGCGAAGAGTCAAAGCCAGGAAGAAGAATGATTCCTCATGATCACGGTTGACAGAGGAACGGTTGAGGAAGTCGAAAAGCCAGAAATGCCTTAAAGAAAGTCTAAGAGATGAATATTACAGATTTGGCAGTTGTTGAGGTTGTTAATGGTTGTTGAGTTGATTGTTGGTTGTTGTTGTTGATCCTTGAGGGTTTTGTTGCTGAAAGTAAAGCCAAAGCAAGAAGCTAAGGTAAAAGTGGCAGCGCAGAAGCCAAAGGGGTATCACAAAAGCCAAAGAGGTAGTACAAAAGCCAAAGAGGTAGCACAGAAGAAAAAGAGTAGCCAAGGGAGTCACTTGGAAGCCAAGGGAAAAGCCAAGATGGCTATGAACTGATAGAGCACAGAAATAAGCTAGAGTTGAAGAGCTAGAGAGCCAGAGCTTGAGCCAAAGAGCCAGAGTGAGAGCCAAGAGCCAAAATCAAGAGCCAAAGAGCAAGAGTCAGAGCCAAGAGCCAGAACCAAGAGCTAGAACCAAGAGCAAAGAGCTAGAGCCAAGAGCCAGAGCTACAAGAGCCAAAGGGTATAATATGGTGTCTGATCCCATTGTTTCTGTGTAAAAACAGCATGAGTTAAGCGAAGAGCTTGTAAAAAAGACTTACACCATAATCCGAGAGAGCCTAGTTGAAGTAACTAGAGCTCATGGAGATGTAGCCCAAGAGTTGTGGGTGAACTCCAAATTAATATTATTGTTCATGTGTCTGCTTTATTGTTACATTGTCTTTGTTGCTTTATTTATTGTTATGTATATTTATATGTCAATTTGAGCACATCAACTTACAACACAACAATATAATTTAAGGCATAAAACACATATTTCATTAAATTTGGAAGTATTCTATTACAAGGCCTTCAACAACATTCATTCTTTTGTAAATCTCCATATTAACTTAATTAAATATAAAAGTAATTTCAAACCAAGTAAAGATCATGAACAGGTCAAACACGGAATTTTTATTTACAATAGTATCAATACACAATAGGGGTGTGAAATCAAACTCTTAGAAGCAATTGATTTAAGCTTAATCATATTAGTATGTCTAATATTCAATAAAGATATTATAGTTATGGATAGCAGACTAGATTCCTCGATGTTTGAATTTTGTGTCTAATGACTCTAACCCCCTTTCCCACAACCTACGAGGGATTTATTGATTGAATGATGGCGATGTGAGGATCTTAGTGAAAATGGAAAGGATGTGTGTCCCTTGCATTGCATTGAAACTATTCTACAAAAAAATTAGTAAAATGTTTTTGTGCTCAATTTCCTACGGTCCCTTCATGCCTTTATGAAGCACTAATGAGGGGGTGATCATTCATCTTCATAGCATCCAGGCATCCATTATAAAAGTTAGGCATTGTTGATTTAGGTATTTTAAGAAGGTTAGGCACCTTTGATCTATCTCCACTAAGAATCCAAGTACATCAAATGAGAGTTCTTAAATGGGTATTCAAGTTGTTCCATTGTGATGGACAATGTAACAAATTGAAGTAAACAAGAATTAGTGGTCTTCTTGTGAGTAGTGGAGGAAAGGGTTTTCAAAGATTAGTAAAGTTGATGGTAGTGTGGATATTGATATCTCCTTGTAAACATTGTCAAAACCAATAATAGTCTCAATGTATGGAAAACCGTGATTGACCATTACTTTCACTAAGAAGAGAAAATTATAAGAATTTTTAATGGGGAAGAAATAATTGTGAAACATAACTCATGAATTTTAGTTGAAATTTATATAAGTCCTCATGTTCTTTAATTATTAAATACTTAACGTAAATACAAATAAATTATCGTTAACATATTGATTTTGAAGATTAAATATGTATTAAAAGGCATTCATCTATGACACTTGATTTTTGATATAGTCAACCACTTAAAGTTCATTATCAATTAATCCTAATTAGTTTTGTAAAAAATATATCTTTACTTACGTTAAGAGCTTTATTTCAAAAATAAATTACATTTATAAATTTATATCAATACATATAAGTAAATGGAATTGAATAAATAGCTTCTAAGTCTTGTTGGATTCTATGAGATTATTTTAAGTACAAATAGTTTCTTTAAGAATTGAAATTTACAAAATGTTTATCTTGATGGGAAAATCATATCATATGGTGCAAAAAGTTTAAAGACATTCATTTATGGCTCATCCGTTGAATGAGCTTAAATAGTCTACTTAATGCTCATTGTGAATTCATAAATCCATGTTTTATTAGAAAATGCATTTTTTACATGGATTTTTACTTTGGAAATAACAATGTCACATTTATACATTCATATTAAACCACATGATAAATAAAAATCAATTAATGGTTTCTTGACTTATTGACCTATATGACATGATTACAAATAGAGATAATTGATTTAAGAATGTGTGGTTAGAAAAAGTTGTCAATTCAAAATAGAATAAATTAGTTAGAACTCATCAAAGATTGATTTTAAATTATTAATTTTCTAAAAAATATTTTTTTACTTACATTAAGAACTTTATTTCAAAAACAAATTGCATGTATACATACATATATACTAAATAGAATTTAATACATACTTGTCTTATTGTCTTCTGTCAGATTCTTCAATTACAAATAATTTATTTAAGAATTTAAATTTACCAAATATTAGGGGTAAGAATTGAAATTTACCAAATGTTAGGGGTGGGAAAATCAAATGTCCTATGTTGCAGAGAGTTTAATTACATTTATTTATGGCATGTATCTTGAATGAACTTGAACAATCTACTTAACATTCATTACCAATTAATTATTTTATGTGTTGTTAGGAAAAACATTTAATTTTACATGGAGATTTATTTCAAAAAAAAATGTCACATTTATACATTTATATTAAACTTCATGATAGAAAAATAAAAGTCGATAAATGCTTTTGTATAGATCACTTAGAATTCATTATCAATTACTTATATATATATTAAGAGCTACATTTCAAAAATACATCACATTTATAAACTTCTATCAATGCATATAACCAAATAGAATTCTTCAAGTCCTAATGGATTCTATGAAATTATTTAAACCACAAATAAACTATTTAAGAATTGAAAATGACAAAATGTTAATATGGATGGGAAAATCAATGTCTTATGGTACAAAAAGTTTAGATACAACCATTTTTGACCCATCTCTTTAATGAGTCTAGATGGTCCACTTAACACATTGTTAATTAATTATTTCATGTTTTATTAAGAAGATAATTTTGTTTTACATAGAGTTTTGTTTCAAAACAATACAATATGAAATTAATACTTTTAATAAATTAAGTGATAGGATTATGGATTAAGAATTTCAATTTATTTAAAATACAAATTTACAAAAAATTAACTTTAAGTAATGAAATTAAATGCCTTAAAGTTCAAAGATATAATTCATCCATGGTAGTGTCTAACCAAACTTTGATAGTCCACTTAGCAAACATTATCATTAATTATATGTGTTTTTAAGAAATGCAAAATTATTTACAATAGATTTTTATCTCAAAAATTACAAATCATATTTATGCACTCATATTAGTGCATTTTAAATGTAAACAATAAATAACTAACTTTGTGCCTTGTTGATTTTCATTGTTATATGATTGCAACTACAACCATTAATTGATTTAAGCATATAAATTTAGGAAAATTATGAATTGAGTAATCACATTTCTTATGCTTCAAAAGGTTCAAATCATTCATCTATGACACATTTCCCATTAGCCTTAATAGTGAATAATGCATTGTGAATAGTAAATAGTGCACATAGCATTTATCAAGTAAATTATTATAATTTCTTTGGTAAGAATTACACCTTTGCTTGCAAGGAGTTCTATTTCAAAACTTATATTTCACATTTATATATGATTATTGATGCATATAAGTAAACATAAATCATTAAAAATAACATATCTCGATGGTTCATATAAGATAATTTAAAAGGCAAGCAACAAAGTCACTGCAAAAGAAATTAGAAATAATAAGAAATATACATATTAATATAACTCACAATTCCCATATATTTCAAAAAATATAAAATCATACAAATTGATACAACAAAAACTATGTTCAAAATGTATTGAAAATTTGGAATGTACTTTTCAACAAATTTATAAAGGAAATTATCTCCAGCCACTACAATGAAGTACACGTTCTATTGAACATTCGAATGTACTCATATTTTTCTTTGATACAATGAAGTGTCTTAAGAAAGGGGAATAAAACTTGCATAAGTCAAGTATCTTGCTCTTTTCCTGTATAGGCTTTTATCAAGATGTGGTTTGATCAATATCCAATGAATTGAAAAGTATGCTTTGTTGTATCATTAGCAATACATTTGATTCTTTATAATTATCTCCATATTGGGACCACACATCAGTCAACTTTTTCTCATAAAATTGTCTTATTCTCCCTGCTTCCAATTTTGTTTGCAAATAACAATGAGACTTGTCCCAAGCAAATTTAAAGTCCTCTATATCAATATTTGACTTTTCAAGTACTTTTCGGATGTACTTGTCAGTGACATTAATGTCCATATTGTGACATCATAATTTTTTGAGCAACATTTTAATACTTCCGACTGAAAAAGCCTTAAAAAATAAGACCCGCCACCAAACTATCAATTCCAGTTCTCTTTGAATATGAAAATTGTGTTCATATTTGGTGTATGATTTGAAGAATACTCCTTCCATTTCAAATATCAACATCTTTTGACTTCTAGTAATGCCCATCTGCATCTGCACTGCAACCACATGTATGATACTAAAATATCTACACTTCATTGCTTGAGGACATAAACACCTACCAAATTAAAAATGATGTTAATATTTATTATGAATTGTTTCCATTTATATGCAAAGGGAATTTTATGAGTTAATAGTAATCAAAAATACAAATACAATGGCCCCATTAAAATGAACAAACTAATGATATGTTTAATTTATATATACAACCTAGTACCTTTATTTAATTTGTATGAAATACAATTCTTCTAAGAAAGCGTTGACCCACCATTAAAATCATTGATTTTAATACTTATGATGATTTCTTTAATTGCGATTGAAAAATATAATTCAAAATGTATGTTTATTGTTGGTGCTACGTAGAACCTAATATAGTTTTTCAACTTATATGGAATAAAAAAAGTTATAAGAATGCAATGGGTCATCCTTCACATTACTAATTTCTAAGAGGTATAATGATAACTTAAACTATGATTGAAACAAATAATTGTAATGATCTAATTCAAACAAATAGACCAGTTATCTATTAATTTTTACATATAATGTAATCCATTGTAAAAATTTCTATAGCATGGGAAATTTTGATATGAAAACATTAAATGACCATCCAAATCAATAATTGTTATCAACACAATATCTCACCAAAAATAAATAAAATAGAAATATTTTATTTTTAGTAATGACAAACCAGATCAACAATTATTTTATTAGTGTTGTGAAATAAAGCAATAATTCATGATGTCATACATATAATTGCATGAAATAGACATCGCTCATCTTAAGGTACTTCTAAATGCAATTCGTGGCTATGTATTCGGTCTTGGCGGTGCTTATAACAACTGACTTATGTTTCCTACTAATCCATGATATTGAAGCAGAACCCAAAAAGAACCAGCACTGAGAAATGCTCTAGTGATCCTCCACACTGGGTGCCCAGTTAGCATTCGAATAATCATGCAGCGTCATATTTCTGACAGTGTATCTCAATCCATGAGAGATTGTGCCCCAAAGATATCTCAGAAGATTCTTTGCACCAATCCAGTGAGGCTCAACCAAATATGAGCTCACCATGCTAACTGCAAAACATATATCCGAACGGAAGTTCACCAAGAACATCAATGCAAATGAGTTTATGAAACTCAGAGGCATTTCCCAAATCTGGTCTGGCATCACCACCATATAACTTCTGAAGGTTAAGATCCTCGAGGTAGTCACGGGCGTGCAGTTTACCATTCCATATTCGGAATCCAACTCCCTCTTACTTCCGCAAGTGAGAGGGTCTGCACCTGTCAGAAATAGGTTGTTCTCAGAAGGCGCCAGTATGAGAGGTCTATCATCCACAACCTTCAAACAATGGTTTGGATCGCCTTCACTCTTAGTGAATCTCAACTTCATCTGACAACTATCAATCCTCTCATATCAAACCCGAGGTGATTTGCTTCAAGCCATAGAGGGCTTTCTTCCACCTACACACATGAGATTCCTAGTCATGAATCTCAAACCTCCTCGGGTTGTTCCAAACCTGTGGACCTGCTACATGAGGGGAATGGTCCCCTTGTGAGATTTTCCTTCGGTACATCTCAGACATGTACCTTCATGCTCCTTTTGAATTCAGGCATCCCTGTCATCATTTGACTCATAGACCTCTGGTGCTATGTGTCAACTGACATGGTCCCCAATGGACTTTCTGCAATTTGGTACAAATTGCCAACCCTGAACCCATGAGTAAAATCATCCTTGAAAATTCTATTTTCAAACACATACCTTTCCATCGATGAATGCCACCCTGAAACCTTGGACTTCCATTGCCGAAATGGACACCCTTTCCGGGATAGGCAGCATCGACTCCAAGTATAATCCCATGAATGTTTCCATCTCTACCAAATTAGAGAGAGAGCAACCTTTTATCCGATGGAGTGCCTTGAAGCACTACAATCAATAAGCTAGATTCCCAAAGAATCTGAAGGAGAGGGCCAATACAAGATAACACTTCTTTATCTTATCATAAACAACATTTGATTCTTCATACCTGGGGTTCCTTGGTTTCTCTGAAGAGTTGGTTGTGTCTTGTCATTCCTCTGATCATTGAAGATGTCCCTGGAATGATTGTTATCATCATCAAGTGATGTGTCCCTGACACCAGGTTCTTTTTGCGATCAGGTACATAAAAGAAATTATGTAAATGAATCGAGTTACCCTCATTCAATTGAGGGGTAACACCCTTTCCGGGATAGGCGGCATCGACTCCAAGTATAATCCCATGAATGTTTCCATCTCTACCAAATTAGAGAGAGAGAAACCTTTTATCCGATGGAGTGCCTTGAAGCACTACAATCAATAAGCTAGATTCCCAAAGAATCTGAAGGAGAGGGCCAATACAAGATAACACTTCTTTATCTTATCATAAACAACATTTGATTCTTCATACCTGGGGTTCCTTGGTTTCTCTGAAGAGTCGGTTGTGTCATGTCATTCCTCTAATCATTGAATATGTCCCTGGAATGATTGTTATCATCATCAAGCGATGTGTCCCTGCCAGTTGGACATTCCTTCGCATATTGGTCGAACATATTTCAACCAAGCCATCTACCTTTCCTTCCACCCTTAGATTCAAACTTCCCATTGAAGTGATCTTCAGGTAGGCCTTCAGAAACTTCCGTTGTGCCATTCTGATAATATTCTTTGCTTCGACTTCACCCTTGGTGAATTAGAAGAGGGATGAGGAATCCATTGATCATTTTTGTCATTTCCCAACTGTCTTCGGTGGTTGCTCTTTCACTCTTGCTTGGGCTTTGTCTTCACCTCAACTCTGATGTTCAGTTTTGGGTATGTTCTATTCTAGAGCAATTTATTTCAATTTTCATAGTTAGCTCAATATTTTTTCAAATTAGCAATCACATCAGCATTAAAGTAAACTACAGATAGAACATAAATATAAATCGCAGAAGACAAACCAAGACAAGAGGACACAAGATGTGGCACTAGCCAGGGACAAAACCCAATGTGGGGAAACCCTTGATCAATTCTTCTTATATGTTATTCAATAGTTCAGCAGAGACAGAGAGACAGAGAGATAGTACATATACAACTGAAGTCAACACTTTGACTGATTCTCCAAGGTGACTCCTTCACCTATCATCGTGTTGCATCTCGTCATCATGCTGCACCTCACCGTGTTGCACCATGCTGCACCCATCATCACAATGTTGGACCTCATGACTGTTGCACTTAATGTTGTATTGTTGTCCCATGTGTCATGGTTGAACCATGTTGTCCATGTTTGTTGTCCCTTGCATGCTTGGTGTACTTGTTGCTAAGTACCATACAGTGGTCCCAATGTTAGTTTTTTGTCCCTTGCATGCTGATGTACCATTGCATGCTTGGTGTACTTGCTGCTAAGTACCATACAACTGTTCCAATGTTAGTTTGTTGTCCCTTGCATGCTATCGTACCAATGTGCTATACTTGCAGCACCATGAACTTGCTATATCATATTGTTGCACCTCACCATTGTGTTGCCCCTCATTATGCTATGATACACTTCGTCACTATACCCATCATGCTGCAGCGTTCATCATCATGTTGCTGCAATATATCATCATCATGCTACTTCAATGTATCATCATCATTGTTTTGGGGCTTTTCTATTTGCTGCATTGCTAGACTGGTTAGGGCATTCTAACAGCAGTCCTAACAGCATTCAAAATGTGGCCAGAATAGCCCTCCACAACTGCGTCTGCCTTTCTAAGAGGGAAGGAAAGCCTTGGCTGCAATGCTCGGCAGTTCCAACCCCTATTCCATCCTTCGGCCTCCTCTTATCTATTGTGGCTTGCTACAGCAAGTTGTCCCTTAGTTGCGACAGCCCTTCTAGGGGATATTCCTTCACCTAACCACCCCAAAACAATCCCCCTGCCTCTCAACCTCAAGATGTGGGTTGTGGCCTTCTTCAACAGCTCCTCGACCTCCTAGAATATCCTCCTAACTCCTCGTTGTTCTCTTCTAGGCTTGTTGTGGCTAGGGTAGATCCATACCACCCTTAGGACAACGTATAGGCTTCTCCATAGGGCAGCATTAGGGCTTCTCAATAGGGCAGCGTTAGGGCTTCTCCATAGGGCAGTGTTATTCCTTAGGATCTCTCCTCCTACTAAAACCCAAAGACAAGTAGAGAGGAAGAGATCCCAAGTTGTGTAGAAATGACATGAAGGCCACCTCTATTTATACTAAAACATTGGGCACAAGTGGGGTTTATTTGGTTGTTCTCCGACCTTGACAAATTGTCCCATAACACAAATAAATTCAGATCTTCATGAATACTTATCGGAATCGGATGATCTTTAGATCAATCCTACACCTCTCGATGAGAGGGATCCAAGAAAAATATCAACTGCCATTAATAAGATGACCTACATGGAGTTTAGCCCTAGTTTCCAATTTTAACAGCATAAAAACAAACACATAAAAACATTATAGGGTGAAATAAATTTAGCATGTGCTAGAATTACGTTCAGCAAAAATACAAACATGTTTCCAACGATAATATTGCAAAGAAAACTAAATGTAGCACATGCTAGATTTATTTCTAGTACAGACAAAAGCACATTGCCAATAACAACATTAGAAGGGGAAAGAAATTTAAGCATAAAAACAACAACAACAACAACAACAACAACATAAAATAAACAAACAAACCAAGAAAAAAAAAAAAACCCATATCAACATTGGTAGGTGAAATAAATCTAACATGTGCTAAAAAGTAATAACAACATTAGAAGGGGAAAGAAATTTAAGCATAAGAAAAAAAAGAAAAACTCTTATCAACATTGGTAGGTGAAAGAAATCTAACATATGCTAGATTTACTTCTAGCACAAACACAAATTTGTTGTCAACAACAACATTACAACAAGGTAAAAGAAAATCTAGCACATGCTATATTTCCTTCTAGCACAAACATAAGTAAACAACATTATTGTATGGCTAAAGAAACCTAATACATGTTGGATTTACTTCTAGCACAAACACAAGCATATTACCAATAACATCATTGTAAGGAAAAAGGAATCTACCACCCACAAGATTTTCTTCTAGCACAAACAAAAACACATTGCGAATAAGAACATTG
The DNA here is from genome assembly GCA_031772625.1 of Pinus tabuliformis. Classification (NCBI taxonomy): domain Eukaryota; kingdom Viridiplantae; phylum Streptophyta; class Pinopsida; order Pinales; family Pinaceae; genus Pinus; species Pinus tabuliformis. Next base: position 810,099,582 of record CM062810.1, read on the forward strand.
TAAGCTGAAAGAAATCTAATGTGTGTTATATTTCATTCTATCATAAACACAAGCACATAACAACATTGCAAGGTGTCATAAATCTAGTATGTGTTAGATTTACTTCTATCACAAGCACAAGTATATTGTCAACAACAACACTGCAAGAAAAAAAGAAATCTATTGCATGCTAAATTTCCCTCTAGCATAGACTGTAACACATTGCAAAATAAAAACAATGCAAGGCATTTGATTTCCTTCTAGCACAAATAACTATATTGTCAAAAATAATATTGCATTGTCAAAAAAAATAACACGTACTAGATTTCCTTCTAGTACAAATTCACAAACATATTTCCAACAACAACAACATTACCAAACAAAACAAATCTAACACATGCTAGATTGCCTCCTATCAAAAACACAAGCATGTTGCAAATAACAACATTACAAGGTGAAAGAAATATAATGCATAGTATATTTCCTTCTAATGCAAACATAATCACATAACAACATTGTAGGGTGAGGAAAATTTAGTCTGCATTATATTTACTTCTAAAACAAGCATATAAATATTTCCAATGACAACATTACAAGAAAAAACAAATCTAGCACAAGCTAGATTTCCTTTTAGCCCGAACAAAAACATGTTAGCAATAACAACATTGCAAGCTAAAAGAAAATCTATCTAACATGTGTTAGATTTCCTGTTAGCGCAAACACAAGTACATAACAACAATGTAGAGTGAGAAATCTAGCAAGTGTTAGATTTATGTCTACCAAAAATACAAGCACATTGCCAACAACAACATTGTAGAGTATAAGAAATATAGCCTATGCTAAAAAAAATTCCAACACAAACACAAGCACATTTCAATTTGAAAGAAATCTAATGCATGTTATATTTCCTTCTAGCACAAACACAAGCACATAACAACATTGTAGGACTAAAGAAGTCTAGTGCATGCTAGATTCATTTATATCACAAACACAAGTAGATTGCAAGCTGAAGGAAACAAAACACATGCTAGATTCCTTCTAGCCATTGTTTTAAAAAACGACCGAGTCGACTCCAACTCGGCTGAGTCAGACCGAGCCAATGCCTTGCCGGGTCAACTCAGCAGCCGAAACGGAATGGCTGGTCGGGTTGTTATCGAGCCAGTCATTGACTCGGTTAGCTCGATAACAAGTCGGTCGACTCGGTAATGACTCAGCCAGCTCAGTAACAACTTGGTCGGCTAGCCTCTTTGACAAAAATCTTAAAACACATTTGTCAAAAGTTGTTCCGCCTCCTACATATCAATGGTTGGGTTGTTGTTTATTGCATATTTATAGCCCTAAAGTAATCTATCATTGTGAGAAAGTTTTGAAAATTACAAGGCCGAAGTATGGTTATCCTAGTGGCATGAATTAGAAAACTGAAACAATGCATTGAGCCATACAATGTTTTTAAAAAGGCAAACGCTCTGGCAATAGACTAATAAATACATATTTACCTCTAATTGTTCTGGAGCTTGACCAAAATTAAATCAAGGGTTTTGAGACTTCATTAGGGGCAGAGAATTGGTGTTATTGTTGTTGTAGTCTAGTGATTGTCCTTAGGCTGAGGCAGAAAAGAATCCTGGCAGTGGTGGCTAAGTATGAACTTTGTATTGGACAGTGCACTGGGTGCCATTTTGATATAATGGATATATTCATGAGCCTACTTTGATCATATGTTTTCTTCTCTCTATATTCTAGAGCTTTGTGTTTGGAAACATGAATGAAAATATTTAAAATTATGTTTTTTATTAAAAAAAAATATATATTTAATGTATTTTTTACAACTACCAAGTCATTGGAATCAAACCGGTTGAATCGATACCGAGTCAGAGTCGAAGTTGGAGCTAACCCTCGGCCGTTTCTGAACCGGAGTCGGAGTTTTAAAACATTGCTTCTAGCACAAGCAATCATATTTCCAAAAACATTGCATTGTGAAATAAATCTAGTGCATGCAAAATTTCCTTCTAGCCCAAAGATAAGCACATCGCCAATAACAACATTGCAAGGTGAAAAAAATCAATGTGTTTTAGATTTTCTTCTAGTATAAACACACGCAGACACAAACATTGTAAGGTGAAATAATTCTAGCTCGCGCTAGATTTACTTCTAGCACAAACACAACCATGTTGACAACAACAACATTACACGGCAAGGAAACCTAGTGCATGCTAGATTTCTTTCTAACACAAACACAAGCACATTACAGGATGAAAGAAATATAACCCGTGCTAGATTTCCTTCTAGCACAAACACAAGAACATAACAACATTGTAGGGTTAAAGAAATATAACACACACTAAATTTACTTCTAGCATAAACTGAAACATATTTCCAATAACAATATTGCAATAAAAGAAATCTAGTGTGTGCTAAATTTCCTTCTAACACAATCACATGCAAAATTCCAATAACAACATTGCAAGGTGAAATAATTCTAGCATATTTCCTTCTAGCACAAACAACCAAATTTCCAACCACAACATTGCATTGTGAAAGAAATCTAGTGCATGCTAAATTTCCTTATAGCTCAAACACAAGCACATAAAAACAATGCAAGGTGAAAAAAATCTAACATGTGTTATATTTACATTTAGCAAAAACACAAGCCTATTTCCAACAACAACATTATCAAGCAAAAGAAAGCTAACACATGCTAGATTTCATTCTATCATACACAAGTGTATTGCTAATAACAACATTGTAAGATGAAAGAAATCTAACGAATGTTAGATTTTCTTTAGCACAAATAAGCACATAACAACTTTAATCCTTAGTAGCTCCCACACACATACTTTTATTTGCATGTTTGCTTTTTGACACCTAACACCCCTCAAGTCATTTCATGGACTTTTTTGAGAAGCCAATGCACTTTTATCATAATTATTAAGTTATATGAAACCCACTTTGTATGCACATGGGGTCTTATGCCCCATACTCTTTTCATCTTATTTGGTCTGCAGTGCTAATGCGTTTATTAGTGTGCATGAAATATCATATTTGCAACACCAGACTTTTTAGCCTCAAAACATATAAAAGCATGTGCACATCGATACTATGGTCCCAAAATATATACACATACATACACATGGGCATGATACCCCCACTAGCCTAATCTTTGCATGTACATGTTATTTACAATTGAGGGGTTGGAATTGGGGTGTTAGAAAAATCATCCAACATAGACAAAATTTTAGAACCTAAAATACACTAGAGGATGTGTTCCACGGCTGGAACAAGGTAGTTATATTTATCTAATGCTTTATTGATATTTTTGAAATTAATGAAAATGTTGATTTCTCCATTCTTATTCCTAACAGGGACCATATTGGATACCCATAGGGAATGATGAATGATAAAAAATATTTTTCCTCTTATATTCATTTTCATTTGTTATTATATTGTTGAATACATATCTAGGAATGTTTGTTGAATAGGATTATATATTTCTTGAATGATATCTCATCCTGAATGATCTTAATGTCATGGGTCTTTGAATCAGTGTAATTCTACGATAAAAAAGTCTTTATAATTCCTTAAGGAAATGAAAAAATGTAGCCCTCTCAATAGGCACGTATCCAATACCTAGATTAATATTTTGTGGATATTATTTGTTACAGAGATTTGAACCACATATTTAAGAAATAAGTTCTCACTCTTTGGTTTTTCATCTAGAGGCAATGTATTAATTTGTTGATCGCAATGTCAATTTTCATCAATGGTTGATCTCCTAAAAGTATCTCCCTATGTGAGGAATTCTAAAATAGGAGCATCATCATCAAAAAATATCTAGTTTCTAATATTGTTTGGTATAGAAGGTCTGGAAAATTGTTCATTAGAAAACATGTCCATAGAAAAGTTTCCCATTGGTATAAATATAGGAGTTGTGTTTGAAAGTTAATTTGCATTTGCATTTTGACTTCAATGTACATAATTAATATTGAATGTTTCAAAATTAGAAATAATAAACCATGCCTCATCTCTATAATTCTTAAGGTGATTAAAATACAATGAATTGAATTTCCTAAATGTTTGATAACTATTTGTAAATCCTTATTAGTTGGAGCTATTTAACATCCAAATCTACCACTTTTTTAAGGCATCGTATCAAAGCCTCATACTTAGTGACATTATTTGTGCATGGGAAATACAAGCGACAAGACATCAAATATTTGTATCCTTTAAGATCTCTACGAGTGCCTCTAGACCTTGCTCATGAACTCAACGTAGAGCCATCAAAAAATAAAAAACATACATTTGAATTTACATCTAAATTTAGTAACTTTAAAAATAACTTTGTACATGTTCTTACATAATTAAGCTGATAAGTGTTCTCTTTGTTGGCTTGGGGTGGGCAAACATTGTTCACCCCCGGCCAATGGGAAAGATTAAATTTCGCCCTTCTAACCAATGGAAATTTTCCATTTGTCCAAATTGCTTTCGGCGTGTTTTCTCCTACCTACGTGTTTCTACAGCGCTTTATGGCATCCTCCACCCTGTTTTGAAACCTTCTACTCCTCTCTGGCAACTTGTACCTGTTAATTTTAGGTATGTTCTATGCTGAGATCAAATTTACTTCAATTTTCCATATTAGCTCAATATCAATTCCAGATTAGCAATCACATTTAGCATGATAGTAAAATGCAGATATAACATAAACATAAATCGCAGAAAACAAGCCAAGACAAGAGGACACAAGATGTGGCACCATCCAGGGACAACCCCCATTTTGGGGAAACCCTTGATCAATTCTTCTTATGTTCTTCAATAGTTCAGCAGAGATCTTCACTAAGAAGATAACACATGAGGTAGCTGATTTGAACTCAAGTGAAGGCATACTGCTTCAATTGATTCTCCAAGGTGATTCCATCACCATGCTGCACCCATCACAATGTTGCACCCATCACTGTGCTGCACCCATCACTGAATTGTTCTGATCACTATGTTGCTCCCATCACTGAGTTGCACCCGTCACTGTGTTGCACTCATCATACTACATACAATCATCATTGCGCTGCACCCATCATGCTGCACTTCATCATCACTATGTAGCACTATGTTGCACCATTCATCATCATTATGTTGCACCATTGTCATGCTGCACTATGTTGCACCATTCATCATCATTATGCTTCACCATTCATCATCACTATGTTTCACCCATCATGTTGCACTTCATCATCACTGCGCTGCACCATTCATGTTGCACGATGTTGTACTATTCATGTTGCACTTTCATCAATACTGTCATGGAACAACCTTACCTGCTTGCTATGGCTTGCAGCCTAGCAAAGCAGCTAGCTACCAACTTCTTAAATGGCAACAACACCCTCATACTTCTAATATAGATACAGTTGCCCCCAACTTACCTATGCCTTAGAACAGTTGTAATTGTTGCTGCTAGGCTTCCTTTGCAACGTTAGCTGTATTTGTGACAGCAAATTAAGTCTTCTTCAGGCCTGAGATTAGGGCCTCTTCTAGGCCTCCTTCCTGCGGCTTAGGGCAGCGTATGAGTAGCATATAGAAGGCTAAGTATATGCATCCTCCTTGACTGTGGCCACAGTGTTTAGGGCACTCAAGGACAACGTTAGGGTGATTATGTATTCCCTATCATTAGGTCAGCTTATAGATCTCAATTCAGTGGATAGAGTCTCTGTTATGACAGCGGACATTAGGAGTTGTTCAGACATCAGAATAAGGCTCTCTTTTACTGCGTTTTGAGGGTCTCTTGTAACAACAAATTGTAACCAGCGGCTAGGGCATTTAGGCTTATCCTTAAGTTGAGTGTAAGCCTCTTTTATGAGGCTTACACTTCAATGCCCTCCTTGACATCGTTGTGTGTGCAGCTAGGGCTCGGGACTTTAGGGCAGCGTTAAAAGCCTATCTTCATAACTGTGTTAGGCCTTCATCTCCATGCCAACGTTAGGAGCTAGGGCAGCGTATTCTCTTAGGAACTCTTCCTTCCACTAAAACCCAAACAAGTGGGGAGGAACAGATCATAAGAGGTGTGAGTGTGTCTCTCAAATGGCTTGCAAACCTCTTCTATTTATAGTAAAATATTGAAGATAGATGGGGTAATTTGGTTGTTCGCCAACCTTAACGAATTGTCACATAACACAATTAAATTAATATCTCCATGAATACATGTTGGAATCAGATGATTTTTAGATCAATCCTACACCTCGCGACGAGAGGAATCTAGGAAAAATAAGCTGCCATGAATAAGTAGACCGACATGTAGTTTGGCCCTAGTTGCCAATTTTAATAGTACCCTTCTCCTTCTCGTTGGTCAGTCTATCACCGTCCGCCATACCATACCTTCGACATTGAATTATTGCATTGGGCATAGGGTATTAGTTGCAGGTACCACAAAAAACAACGAAAAATGGATTCGCCTTCTTAGAATGTAAGGGAAAGCAGGAAGAAGAATCTCATTGTGAATACGAGTCTATTATACACATATTCACAAGGGCAGGCAAGCACAGGAAGACAAATTTCCCTACGTTTACTCAGTCGATGAACTATAGTCGGGGAGGAAGGCCCGGTGGCCTCTGGCCTAGTCCTCACCTCGTGTCAGTCAGCCATCGGCCTTAAGATAGCAGGTATCCTTGCTTTGCTTGTAACCTAACTCTTATCCAAAGGATTCAATATCAAGGTTGGTGTCTGCAATGTGGACAGTGCCAAGAACAGGGTGCTGCTTAACTGAGTGAAGTAATGGGAAATGTTGAAGGTGCCATCTATGCAACGAGGTTACGCTCTTTTTTGGATTTTTTAGCTCCTTTTTTATGCATGCCAGAGTTTACAGCTCTATCATGTTTGCAGCTTTTACCTAACAAAGCATGGATGTGTAATAATTGTACAACACTGAAAGAACTAAGTTCCTCTTCTCCCCATTGATTACCTCTGTCTTCACTATTCCAGAGCTCTGACACAGGCGCCAAGCATAAGGTTAAGATTTTTTTCATCATAAGCCTTGGATTCCCAATTTCCCATTACTCTTTTTTAGAATTGCGATTGATAGGTTTAGCAATCTCAGTTTTTGGGTATCTGGGTACTCAACAAACTATTGATTTACTGTGTGAAAAGGAATTGGGTCTAACAAGCACGTCTTCTGCAGGAAAGAATTTGGGAGGGTTTTCATCAGATTTGGGCACCTGCAGTTGTTTGGCATGCTAGGGAAAATTGCCCCGTTCTTTTCCTTGAGAGCCCAAATACCTCTTTTGTGATACATTTTCGATTGTTTGGCATGCTGGGAAAAACTGCCCCCATTCTTTTCCTTGAGGGCCCAAATAACCCTTTTGTGATACATTTTCGATCTGGAAAAACGACCTACTCCCCTTATCAATTCTTTGTTTCTTGAAACCCTCTGCTTCCCATGGTAATCTCTCCTTCTGCTGCTGCAGCAATCTCTTCCTTTGATATTAGCTATAGAAGACGGCTTACTATGAAATGCTACAATTTTACTACTAGTGTTCGGGATTTAAAAAAGGTTTGGTGCACCTAGTTTGGTAATAAAAACATGTGTATAAAGTAGTGCTTTTTCTTTATACGCCAAGTTTGGTCCCTTGGATCCTAATATAAAATGCATTGAGTTTCAAACAACCTTGCCTCCAAATAAAAAAGAAGACCAAAGAGTCTTAGATGTTGAAGCCCTAAAGGCCTTATAATTTGTTCCTGAGATGAAGTAGTGTTTGGCTGCGAGGTTTAGTTTGAGATTAGGAATGAGGCCACATGGTGTAAGTTTCCTAGGCAGCGTGAATAAAATATACCCCACTACTAAATTTTCAGCATATAGACAGGTAAATATACAAATAATGCAAATCTAAATTGTGTCATAGCTTTCCTTCCTGCCGTGAGTCAATTGCATTAAAAGATGCCTTGGTTTCAGCAAATAAATGACACCTTTTCAAGTGCATGTAGCACAAATAGCTGGCTATATAATTTCCAAGCCTTTCTAGTGTAAAAGTGATGGTTATGTTCTGAACTTAGAATACCCGTGTAAACAAAGATAGAAACCCAAATCTAAAGCCCTATGGCCAACATACAAGTATAGACATGAATACTGTTATGTAGATGCAAACCAATTCTTTTAAGAATTTTGTAAAATAGTTTTTATTCAAACACATAACAACTTTAGAGTTATAAATTTTGAGTCATAATTAAGAGAGGATTGTTATTTCCAGGCATTAAGAAAAATTCACAAGTGTTTACTTTGCATCTATAGTCATCATCAAAAGAATAAACCAACTTTGTTGCGCATGTACAGAAAATTCATTCAGAAATTTCATAAAAATTTAAGTCTCTTGTCCAGCCAATTATGGCCAATTTGTACTGGTTAGGTACCAGTCTAGTCAGCAGGCTGGTTCAATACCATGCCCAGTCCAATGGGGTGATTTGACCAGTTCTGATTCTGACAGGACCTACATATGAAAAAGCATTCAAACAATTGCATTACTTTCTGATGTTGAATAATAAGACCCTAGTGCCTGTTTCTACTCAGACAAACCACTAGAACACTTGCATGATAAAGATAGGATAAACACCCAGGGGGTTCTATAAAAAATTCTCCAGACCTAAAGCTAAATTACTGGCACTTTTCATTGTCTGAGACTGAGAAAGGGAAGCAAAAACAGAGACTGAAATTTCAAATTGTAAACAATGAAAAAACATGGAAAGTTTTACTTCTACTGTCACTTCAGTGATCAATAAACAACCTCCTCCAGTCTCTTAAGAAGACCCTCAAGTCTGTCCAAGACTTGTTAGTGATTGTCCTGCCATATCTCTCAATGTGGCTCTCAAAGGTAGAGAGTGCAATATTGATATGGAAATATGCATGGGTAATGAAATTTCTTGAAATAAAGATGCACATTCAGCACCCAGAAGCATCAGAACCCACAATGGAAAGCTCACATATAGGGCAGACATTTCCTTGTATGACTGGAACAAAGCATGTTGTACAATATGGACAGGACACATCCTTCTGATTGACCATGGTATATAGGTGTAAAAGTTGTTGCACCACCAACAAAAGGATTTCTGAAGTCAAAATCATAATTCAATTTTTTGGCATGCTGCAGCTGCCTTTCGCATGCCTGCAGAACTTGTTGTACCTTTGTTGAATGGTTTGCAGGGGTTCACTTTCCAATAGTCATCAAGCAAAGTTAGCTGTTGTACTAAAGCTCCATCCCTTATAACAGACACCCATGGTATTCAACAAAGCCAACCTCAAATGGAATTTTTGAAGGTTGCTATGACTAAAATAAACTGCAAGCTCTTTCTGTTGAACAGTATCATCCTTAACTTCCTTTCTCTTGAACTGCATCTAAAGACCCAGAACACAACTGCAAGCTCACATATAGCACACAGATTTCCCTTTATGATTGGAATAAAGTGTGGTGTACAATGTGGACAGACACATACTTCTGACCACGGTATAGAGGTGTAAAAGTTGCTCCATAAACAACAAAAGGATTTCTGAAGTCATAATTCAGTGTTTTTAGCATCCTGCAACTGCCTCCCACATGCCTGCAGAACTTGTTGGGCCTTTGTTGCATGGTTTGCAGCGAGCTCATTTGCCAGCAGTTATCAAGCCAAGTTAGTGGCCCTGTGGAGTTCTGTGCAGGGGGGGTGACGGTGTGAACTTGCTACAGCAAGGCGACTGAGGACTAAAGGAGTAGGCCAAGGCTTTGAAGTCTGCTACAGGAGGACTGAGGAAGCAGACCATGGCCTACAGGATGTAGCTGAGGAACTGCTAGATGGGCAGATTGCTGATTGAGTGTACAGGGGGCATGCCAGGAGGGCTACCAAGTCACTAGGAGCAGTCCAAGGTGTCCAAGGAGTTGGTTGTTGGAGCTGCTAAAGGAACAACAATTGTTGCATGTTGGGACTTCAGTTTATACAGAGCTAACAGCTGTAAGTATTGTCTCGTATTTGGAATTTTGTGCAGGGATTGTAAAGGGCCATTATCCCTAGTGAATAGGAAAGAAATTATCACTGGTGTTTTATTTCCAACTGGAATGATGATATGGTGAAGACCTTGTTGTTGTAGTTAAATGTACTGAAAAACCAAGCTTTTATGTTTTGGAAAACTTGAATTTCCCTAGCAAACACCTATGGTGTTCAGCAAAGCCAACCTCAAATGGACTTTCTGAATGTTGCAATGAGTAAAATAGGCTGCAAGCTCTTGTTGTTCGACAGTATAATCCTTAATTTCCTCTTAACCCCCATTTTAAGACCCAGAACACATTCTTTAGCAATTCCAATCAATTTCTTTAGCTTCTCAACCTCCTAAACGGAATCTACATCAATAACTGGAATTGTGTGCAAGATTGTAAGAAATAACCTTAATGCTTCACTAAACTTCCCATCTGCTGTGGCTTTGTAAGCTAACTTCCCATCTGTTGTGGCTTTGTAAGCTAGTCTAAGTTTCTCATCTAATTCAAAAAGCTTAAATACCAAAGCTCATGGACCTCTGACATTTGAGCTAGCAGTCTCACTCCAGCCTCCCTCTATTGCTAAGAAGACCACAGTGGAGAAACAAATGTAGGGAGGTATGTATGGCTGCCCATGTAAAGATCCAAAAACAAAGGTTTTAACTTTTAATGGAGTGAAATTCTTAATACCAAGTTGTTGACTTGAGAGCTACATCGCCATATTAATGTTACTAGCAGCTGCATTCTCACCTGCAAGAAAAGATTTTCTGTATCCATATTTGAATTACTCGCATACGTGGTGATGGTGTAACTAATGACATTATGAGTTGTACCTACAACATTTGCAGCTTAGACATCTGTAGGGAGCTTCAAATCTTCTACATCCCATCCTACCTCATCGTCATTGTCTCCTCTCACTTCTCTATCACTGACCACTACAACCTCGCCATTTTGTTTTTCAACTCCAGAAGCATCAAGGTCTTAACCCCTATTGGCTGCAGCTCCTTCATCCTCTTCTTCATGGACTGCACCCCCTGCATTATCTAACCCGCCAGAAGTGTCAAGGTCTTAACCCCTATTGGCTGCAGCTCCTTCATCCTCTTCTTCATGGACTGCAACCCCTGCATTATGCAACCCACCCTCAAAAAGGCCTTCGGTAACCCTCAATAACAGCCATTCACGATTGCGACAAATTGATGGAGGAGACACAATAAGTGATGATTTCTTTCCAGATGGCAGAGTGGGCATATTGCCACCTAACTATTAAGTACAAGCATATCAGCAATCTCTGTAAGCCCATGAACTACTGCACTCACATATGGGCATTGTGAACTGACCCATAACATCATTTTATATTTATGCAATCCCCAACATCTTCAAAAACTTATCAATATTGTCCATGACAAGATACAAAATGAAAGCCTTTCAACATTTTTTAATCTTTGGTAAGCATATTCAACAATGGCAGCATTTTCTTACCAAAGGGCCTCAGTTCCAAGTGTATACCAGTGACCTTAACAAACGAATTATCTACAAACTTTTCACATACCCTCTCAAATTATCCAACTTGCCAGGCCTTGGTATTCGAGAACAAAACAAACTAACTTTTCACAAATGAATTACATGCAAACTGAGATGCTACTCAAGAAAGAGGAGTAACAAAAAAAAATGTTAATATATCTCTAATGAAATAGATATAACTTCACCAAGCAATTGAATTTGCATGCCATTCAATCTGCTTGGTGACCATTTGCTCCTAACACAATCAATGGCAAGCTGGGATGAAATGCAGCAGCCCAGTTCACTCCATGGTCATGACATTCCAAAATAGATTTGACAACGACATCACCCTCTCCAAAAATATCTGTGTTCATTTGTGTTAACCTTAATATCATCAGCAGATGGTTTTCCTCCTCGGAGCACAAATATCCCATACACAATCAGTCTGATCCAAGGGGCTTCAAATGACCAAATCTTCTTTGGGATGAAAAGAAATGCACATTACACAAAAAATGTTGCCAGTAAGGTCAGATACAAGTTCAAGATTTCCAGTTCCATATTGTTATTTTTTGTTTGTCATTGGCACTGACAATCTAAGGATACTCATTGTGGAACTTAACTCTCCGGGTATAGGCAGCGGTGCATATTGTAGTTCCATATATTGATCTTAAAGTCATTCCCTGTAACGTTAACAAGTAAATTGGAGTTATAACAACTTTTCATAATTGTATTTTTGACTGTTATGTCAGATGACTTGCAATTAACATCATTTACAATCGAAGGCACTACTCTTTAGATGTCCTAAATATACACGCACAATATCTACATAAGAAGATACATGGCTGGGAAGCTTCACTAAACTTACCAATTCTAAAATAACTTTGTTCCTTGGATGGGAGAGGGTGGAATTTTTTCTTGCAGCTCTCCTTTAGCTAAGTGGCTGCACTATGAGAGGCATTTCTAAGCCTGCCAAAATCACCAAGGACTTGTCATCTGGCTCAATCCCCACCCATTCAGAAGGTTTTAAACTAGGTATACCAGTTTGATTACCTTACGACCTTTTTCCTTGCGTGTAATTTCTCACCCCACCCTCCGTCCGGTAGTGAGACTGAGATATTCCTCATAGCTCCAAACAAAAATTGACTCTATTCCTCATAGCTCATGAAGAAGAGCTCCAAACAACAATTGACTCACAAACAAGGAAAGATAACATTTTCTTCCCAACCACCCAAGCTAGACCCAATTGACACCACTACAAAACTTGCCACTAGACGTGTGTAATTTCCAGACATTTTACAATACAGAGCAATTAAAGGTAATCTCCTAGTTGATCCATAAAAATTTTGTCAAAATACATGAGGGACTCTCACAACACCAATGTGTTCAAAACCCTCTCCATGTCACCAAGGTGTTAGACACCCACCATTCCAGGATATAAAAATGTATCCATTGAAACCCATATCAATCGTCCAATTGATGGAACTACTGAAAAATGAACCTTGGTGATCAGTTTCAAAGTGCTGCTCAATCTCTTAAATACATAAAAAAAGAGGTTCACATGGACCACAAAACATGCAATAAATATCCAAGCCAGTTGGCTTACCTACAGACACAAACACGACTAAGCCTTGTGAAAATGTACTCCTCTAATCGACCCATCATGCTCATCAAATCTATCAATGTTCCCATTTGATAATGCCATTGTTAGTGTCAGTGTTTGCAGTCTTCCACCAGTGATCAAATATGCTCTTATAAAGTGGTCTTGGGGTGTCCAAATCAATTTTTTGTCATTTCAGTGAGTCTTCATGTAAAATTTGGTCACTAGGTATTAGGTCTAGGATTGTTTTCACTCCTTCCAAAGTTTTCCAATCACTGGTCCATGTCACCATTCGGCTGAGTGTGCGATCATTCAAAGAGTTGTCATCATTATTTCAAGTTCCAATGGGTCATTTTACACCTTGTTTGTGCTTCAGTTGTGCTTAAGTAAGGCTCATTTCCCTCTCGGGTTTTGAAGGTAATTTTTCTTGGATGGTCAAATCATCAACAAAACTTGTATCCTAATGTTCATACACCTCTCCTTATCCTTAATATACCTTCCTAAACACTTCCCATCACTTATATCCCTCAAATTCATCATTTTCCCACAAACCCTAGCCTATTGCTACAATTTAACACTTTTCTAGGTTAGGCCTGTGTTTTGCCCTTTTAGACCCCTTCCCCTCACTCAATCTTTGAAATTCTACTTTCCCCTGCTTCCTAACATCCCTCCCTACTTCCCAAAATTTTCTCAAGAAATTAGAGGCCCCTCATCTCCTTCATTTCCCTTCATTTCTACAAATCCCCTGTTCCACACATCGGGATAGGTTTTATTCAAATGATGTTTCTGAGCAAGAAAAGATGAATTTGAAGAAAGTGAGAGAGGTTTTTTCCCATAATAGACTCAAGAAGAAAAACCTCCTTCAGTTTTTACACAGGTCTCGTGGTTCGGGAGAAATGTCCAAAACATCATTTGCCTCGGGAGAGTTGCTGCACTTCTGGAGTGACTTTGGGAAAATCAAGCTTTCTCCTAGCTGGAGTGACCAAATGACTTTCTTGATGAGTCAAATGATAACTAGACACCGAAATATTTCCATTGAGCTATCATGAGCTCAATTTGGAGTTGAGGAAGACCTCCAAAAGTTGACTGAAACAACACTCTGCATTTTGGCAGCCTCATTCTGCTCATTTTGACTAGTCTTGGGAGATTGGGCTTTTGACATGGCAAATGAGCTCCAAATTGAAAAATTCAAGATGTTCTGGAAAGTAGACTCGACGAGATTTCCAATGAGCTATCCCATGCCCAATTTGGACATCAAGAAGGCACTCAAAAGTTGATTTGAAGTCGGCGCTGCGCATTTGTCCAGGAGAGGCACTGCGCACTTGACAGGCAACCCAATTTTTCACTGTTTCTTTGGTTTTTCGCTTTTCACCTATGGGATTTTAATATTTTCACTAATGTAATGTAAAATCATGATGTCATTAACCTAGGGTAGATACATTAGATGAAAAGCTTAAATGAGATGAATGAATCAGTTTGCTTCATACTAGGAATGTTTCAGTTTCAACATCCTAGTCTTCAGCTGTCTGCTCAAATTTTTGTGCAACTGACTCCTCCTCTCATGGAATTAGACCCCTGAGGCTAGGATTAGTTGTTTGGGGGTATATATCATGTATTTTCTCAGTCAGTGTGTGGGTTGGACTCACTTGGATGCTCAGAGCTTGATTGTAAATCATTGTAAGCAGTTTGGTAAGAAGATTAATAAGATTTGCAACTATTTTTATGGGATCTCTGTGGTATGGAGTTTTAGCACAGATTCTTCTTTTGTAATCATTTGTTTACATGTTTTATGTATGCCATCATTCATTTCATTGCTTCTTATTGAATGTTAGGGTAGAATCCATTGTAACAGTGCTCTGCCTTGGGAAATCATTCAATATTTCATGTTTTCTATTGTTTGAGAAGGATCCATGATTGTCACATGCCCTCCTTAGCTCCTCATCAGTGTTAAACACCTCACACCATTAAGCCTAAAGTGCTAAAGCCTATGCCTACCTTGCCACATAGAACACCCCGCATTAATGACCTAATTTCCCAGACCTAAACTGCCCAGCTCCATCTGATCCAGCAAAACACCAACAAATTCAATCAAAAACTTTCATGCTATACCTAGCCTAAAATCCTTTACATGATCCAGTCATCTTGACTGAGATCCTTACGGAGAGAGCCCTCTCCTGGCCTAGTAGGGCTAGCTACTAGGCTAAGCTTGGTTTGTGGTTACCCTAGAATTGCCTCCCTTCAGCGTCAGGTCAATCTAGGTGATAACAGCCATAACTGAATAACCCCACCGTGAAGACTAGCTAGGATCCATGGCCTTTTCATATAAAAGTTCAACCCCTTTACCCAGTTACTCTGGCACTCGAATTTGGTCAACATTGCAAATGATCTTCCAGCCTATATACCATAAAAGGGGTTGAATCAGCATACAGAACTAGTACAAACCCTAGACCAAACCCCACATGCAATGTCATGAATGATCCAAACCATTTGCCCCATATTTATGTGGTATTGTAGTGATGCATTATTATTTCTCCTTTAAGATTTCTTATTTATAACAAACATTTTGAGGCATTCCCCTCCTTTATGGGGAGAAAGTGCTTAATGTGAATTTTATAGATGACCTTGCTCTCACTACAAATCTCATTCAGTCGTTTAGTGGAGGGAATGACACAATGTCTTGATATCGTCACTACATCAATAGGCATCATGGTTAATCAAGAAAAGATAGAGGCCTTTATTATTTGGGCAGGGTTACTTTCTAGATTGGCTTGTCAATTAGGGGATTATTGTTTCTTAAGAGAACTTAAGATTGGGTTCCCTCACTTGCCTTGATAGTTCCTCTTCATAGAAACTTGAGGTAAGTGAATTCAAAGAAACTCTTCAAGTTATGATCATTTATGTGTTATTTATGTTGACGATGCATATGCTGGTAATGCAATTGGCGTTGATAAGGAAAATTCTGTAGCTCTCTCAATAAAGGAAATCATTTTCCTTTTCTACAAGGAAATCCCTTTACTAGTGAGGGAAGGATATTCCTTTCCTCTAACTCAAGGAATCACCTTGCCAGTATAAAATGAAAGTCCTTTTCTTACAGAAGATTAGAGAAGTATAAATCTAAAAAATAATTAAAAAGTAATTTGAAGAACGAACTTGAGAATTGGTTGAAACATGTTCTTGAGAGGAGATCCTAGAAAGAAGCAAAGCATAGTTAATCATTAAAAAAGAATGACTTCTGGAGACAAAAATGATAACTCCCAGTACTACAAAAAATACTTTTTGGGGGGGGCGGGGGGGCTATACGCTGCCTCCAAAAGTGGGAATTATAACCGATTTTAGCATTAGCTGCAGTTTTTTAAACCCTCACTCACCCCACCCCCTAGCGGCCCCTAAAAGCATCACCTCTAAAAGTCAAGCCTTTTAGGGGCGGTTTTTTAAGAGAGATGAATTGCCCCCAAATGTGTCACTTTTCAAAGGGGGTTCCAAACTTGAAAAGTGACTTTTGGGTGCAATTTTTTAGACCCCCCCCCTCCCTTCAAAGCATCACCTCTAAATGTCAAGCCTTTTAGGGAAGGTATTTGAAGAGATAGCGTTGATGGGTAGCCCAAATGGTTGGTTGAAGCCCCCCTGGCAAGTCATTGGCCCTCTGTTATGAGGCGTTGGTTCAGTTCTCCTTGGCTTCATCAAGGTCAAGCCCCAAAAGTTGGGTCAATTAGGTGTGAGGGTCCTTCAGGTGGGCTAGCCTAAGGGTGTTGTGAGGACAAACAAAAAGGTCTTTTAAGAGATATGAACCAGCCCCAAAAAGTGACTTTTAGGGGTGATTGCAATAGCCCTCAAAAGTCATCTTTCAAGGTTGGTTGTAAATAGCCTCCAAAAATTCACTTTTGGGGGCGATTTGAAACCCCCTTGAAAATTGACCTATGGGGGCAATTTAAAACCCCCCTCGTAGCAACCTACAAGGGCGGCTTACAACCCCCCTTGTAGCAACTTATTAGGGTGGTCTAAAACCGCCTTGTAACAATGTTTGGGGATGTTGGGATCCCCCCTCGTACTAACTTTTGGGGGCGTTAAGAGCCCCCGTCGTGGCAAGTTGTGGGGGCATTAGAAGCCCCCCTTATAGTAGACTATACATACTTTCAAATTTTTAGATTGTGATAATTTCACACTGTTATGTTGGGCACGAGTGAAGAGGATCAAAAAGTTGGGTAGTTGTATCCACTTGAGGTTGGCTTACACGACGCGTCAATGAATTCATCAAATCAAGGAGAGTTTGCAAATGGCATTGAATCAGCTTTGCGCAAACCCTCATTTGAGCATACGATCATCTCTTCACATTCACTCCATAATGAAAGCACTGAAGAAAATTGATGATGTCATTAAATATAGTGTCGATCCTCAAAGAGTACAACCTTTCAAACCCATTTCCTTTTTATCTTTCCTAAAAAAATATCCTTGCTTAAATGACAATGAGCTTGAAAATAAATAAATAAAAGATAAAGCACTCTTTAATAGTCAATAACTTCAAAAAATAAATAAGAAATACACAAAAATTTTCCAAAATTCAAATTTTAAAATTTTACATTCTCTTGCACCTTCCTTGTGTGACCATAATATCTCCACAATTTGAGTAAAAGAAAAATAAAATCTATTTATGCAAAATAGGGAGTATAATGATTCTAAATTATTTCCTCCAAATTTACTAATTTGAATTATTGCCTCCAAATTTATATTTGGTCAATTTTTCACAAATCACTAAACCACTGTGCAATCCAAATTAAACCATGTGAAGAGTTTCAGATTTTTCCCCAATGAGGGAGAGCATTCTATAGTAATTGGATCCCCTTTTCCCCCTCCCTCATTGATTCTTGTATAATGACAATATGAGGGCAGTGAACTTGATTAATCTGTTTATAGCTAAGTTTTTATAGGGTTAGCTAAGTACTTGCAATTCAAGGATATGATTTTCATTTTGAAAGAGATTCAACGCTTGAAGCTCTAAGGTGCAAAATGATATATATATATATATATTTTCATGGAGAAAATTTCAAAATTTGCATATTTATGTTCCATTGACAAAAAGGATTTTCCCCCTCTCTTGGGGACATTTAGATGATCATTGCTATGAGGCCCCAACCCTCTACCAGAGTCTAAAAAAGGGATGTTCGACGAGTCAAAGAAGGGGGAAACAAAAAGGTGAGCAGAGCATCATAAACTGTAACAAGGAGGGAGGCTAAAGAGGAGGAGGGTAGTAGGGAAACAAAAGTAATAGGGAGAGAAGGGGGAATAGAGTGGAGGGAAGGGACAAAGGAAAACATCAAGGAGGAAAGAGAAAAGGAGAGTCTTTGGAAAAAAACTAGGTTGTCCCTAAGATCCAAGGGGGAGGAAGTGATTCATGGAAGGACACTAAAGCACAAAAACACAAAAACACAATAAGAGATAGGCAAGGAACTAGAAAAAGGAGGTTGTTGCTTGGGAGGGAGGGCCCTACTATGAGGTTGGAGGAGTTTATCTGATAGTGTCTAGAAAACTCGATTAAAGTTGAAGATCAAGAGCACTCTTCCATGCATGACACAAGGGAGAAAAATAGGCTCTAGATTATGATATTCAAGGAGACACTTGAATGTGTGGAGTTTTGAGAGTTTTTCCATTGATTCCAAAGAAAGGGTCCTTGCTGAATTGGAGGTAAACCTTAATATGTTGCATGTCTCATGAGTCTTATTGAGAAATGTTCAATCCTTCTTAAAAGATTGCCACCAAGAAATTCACTATCCCCTGAAGTATGAATAGTGTAAACATGTGCGTAGATCAATAAATAATAAACATATGTATGTCTATGTGTTGATTGTATGCATATGATATCACAATCTCAAAGATGTTTATGGTGAACTCTTATCTAGTGGGTATTTGATCCGACCTAGTGAAGGCAGAGGAGCATTAGTCATCATGGTTGATCACATGACTTAGAGGCTTCAAGTGTCCTTGAAACACTTTGTATCTTACACGAGTCATCTACATTTTTTGCATGGAAGATGACAATTGAGGTAGTGAACACATTATCTAATGATGGTTGGATGTCATTGTCCAAACATGGTTTGGGGGATGTCACTATTTCTATAAAGTCTTTGTCAAATTACTTAAACCATATATCATCGTTAAATAGCCTATGTTCAATAGACATGAGCACCTTGAGTGTAAAATCTTCCTTGCTTTTATAAGAGGTTTATATGGTAGACATCTTGAAGGAATGATTTTGACGTATTTTGATAATTTATTTATTTATTTATTTTTATTTTTATTTTTTATTTTTTAAGTATAGTTAAAGGCTTCAATCTAAGAGGATTAATGTCCTCATATTGACCAGGTTGGTGCCTGGATTGGCCTAAGATGCTTTTTGTCCTCATTCAAGGTTGGCGACTTGAAGAATTAAAGAACTTATATTACAAGTTGGAGCTCATATTTATAAATGAGAATCAAAGTCCTCACTATATTTAATAAAATTATTACTTTTGTTCTACTTCTTATGTTATGGCTTAACCTTTTAACTAACATAATATAACAATTGTAAGAAGTATCAATTCACCCCCCAATATTTCCAACAAGGGTTGAGACATATTTGGACATACCAAAGCCCATGATTATGTTGTTTATCTAATAGATAAGTATTTTCCACCTGCGTGTTCGCTGAGACCCTTCGCTGGCACTGTAATTCTATAATGGTTAGTAATGGCAGCAAAACTACATGTGCAAACTACTTGCAATATGTTTCAACATATATTTTTCTAAGTTGATATTCAGATCTGTCATTGGGTAATGGAGAGATTTTGCACTGATTTTTCAAACTATTTATCATTCATAATTTCAAACCCTCATCATATAGCCTATATCAACAAGCTCATCTGCTCTCTAAGGTCACCTTCAAATAATTAGGAGGTTGAGAATAAGGGAGTGTTCTCCAAATAGATTTGTTGACCTCAGAGTGCAATGTAACAATTGTGCTTTCCACATACCCTCGAGGTGGGACATTCCTTCGACCAATCTAACAAACTCTTCAAAATAGAAACATGTGCCAAGATGGTAGCTCTCATTTAATAAATCCATATCTATTTATAATGAGGTCATGATAAGCTCATTAAATTCTACTTATAATGGTTGTTCCAACTTACACCTCAAGCCTTGAAAATGCTCTTTCCAAATTCAACTCAGCTGGTAATCCTCTCAACATTGCCTCAATTATGGTGGATGTTTAAGGGTTTAAAACAGGTCTAGATTGGTGCATTTCTATTCTCAAACTGCTTGATTCATCTTCCAACTTATGCTGAATCCAATGATAATTATTAGCATAAATGATTCCCTCCAACAGAGTCTCATAAAAGCACTTAAAGTTGGGCTAGTGCTTTCATTCCCTCAAAAAAATATAACAACTTTAAAAATACATCTCAGTTTTTAATTTATATATTTTACTAAAAATATATTTATATTATTAAGATATTTTTTTTCAAATATATATAATTAATATATATGATATTTTTTTAAATATATATAATTAATATATATGATAATTTTTTTGAAATATATATAATTAATATATATTGAATCAATAGATTTTGATTAACACATTAAATTAAACAAAATAAGATAATTAATAAATATTAAATCAATAGATCCTAATTAACACATTAAAATCATGTAATTATTACATAAATCAAAAATCGATGGGGCACTTTTCAAAGAATTTGGTGGGAAATTTTCAAAATTTTCAAATTTCAAGCGCTTCTGGAACAGTTTGGTGTTGAAGCATTTTGGGACACTTTTCAGCAAACAGATAAACCGTTCGAGGAGCATTAGCTGGTGCACACATTTACAGATAGATGATTAACTCCACTATCCTCAGGGAGTGTCGTGGAGCATTAACAGGTGTGGTGCTTCTGGCAATAACCCTTCCACACCATAAGACATGTTTACAAGCTATGCAGTTACAGCCATTCCTTCTGCGAGGCCCGATCTTCTATGGATTTTGCAAGGCCCGATCTTCCATGGTTTTTGCCTAAAACATGTATTTTTTTCTTCATCTCAAAAATTAACTCTTTGAATAAATTATCATCTCCAGTATGTGAAAACAGAAAACATTTCTCCGGTCTCTCCTTGATAAGGATTACGCTTTTTCCCTGCAGAAAAGATAGGTGGTAGAACTGCAGGGCACTTCAATCGACAAATTTTCCTTTAAGTTAGATTGAATACACAAGAAATTGCTCCCAGTAATAGGAAATGTAATGCTCGAGACAATAACAAGGGTCAAACTAATTGACCTGAAGTTTAACCTTCAAAACTAGAACACCAGACAACCTGAACTTTAACCCTACTTTCGAAACAGGACACCATGCAGAAGGCACACCGGTCTAGATATGCTCTTTAGTAGTCCATGCCACCTATACCGTCTCTCATACCTGGGATTTCCATCTTATCCTTCAGAATCACAACAATGATGCACTCTGTTGTGGCTAACAATGAAGGCACACTTACAGCATCAACCAAAACAGGTCTGATCACTTTCAGGGGATCAATAATCCCTGCCTTCACCTTATCAATGTATTCACCTTAGTCAACATGGTAGCGAAAGTCAAGATTATATTGCTCAATAACTTCCCAACAACCACTGCACCTTCCACACCAGCATTTGCAACAATCGTACATGAAAACATCTTCAATCGTATTTGCAGTTTGACCTTCCTGAGGCAGAGTTCGTCATTTTTTCCTGAGGCAGGATTTGGACCCTTTCCTGAAGTAATTTGGGCCTTCACTTCCTTATTTTTATGTGATGCCAATTCACGCAGATCTGTAGACTGAATTATAGCATCCTTGACAATATCTTAGAGATCGTTTTCTTTCACAAACAATGTTACATTGGCTTTTGATGACACCTATCTGGAGGCACCATCTAATTTGTCCTCAAATCTGAGACTTGATGCTGCCATCTCTAAGATCTATTTTACAAACTTTTCAGATATGAAAATAAAACAACAAAAATATACCCGCAAGAGTGGTTAGTCCTTCAAGCAACAATAATGGAACCCTCTAACTGCTGGTCTTTGATTCTGGTAGTTGATCTATTGTTGTAAACCCTTGAGGATCTCAATTAGAGATAATCCTCTTATACCATGTAAAATTTTTATTATTCAAGAGGACAACTGTCCTGTGTTTCTTTCTCAAATAACTCAGATCTTGAATCACTTTAATAACTGAATAAAATTCTGAACATGCAACAGTCACACATATAACTGGAAAATCTAAACAGTGGACTCATAATAGCTTTTCAAGTACACACATAATTCTGTCCTTCAAATCAGCTTATCATTAATGATCAAAACTTACAAGGACACGTCAAAACTGAGGTTTTCAGCTTCCTGGACACTCAGATCTTCTCTATCTCCTTGCTGGATACTCAAACCCACACTTTACTAAATTGTTGTACAACACTGTTCAATATGGATTCCGATCTGACCTCGGCTCCTCTCCTGTGCTTTGAATCTGCTCAGCTGATCTTTCTCTGATCTCTTGTCTTTTTGATGTCCAAAAATGTTTGCATACAGCTTCTCTCATCTTGTTCTATTTATGCTCTCAGACTCTAATTGAGAAAATTAATCTCCCGTATCTTAGCAACTAATCTCTTTAATCCGAGCAACCACCTTTTCTCAACAGTTATGTGTACAGCTAAGATTAGATCAAATACAAATCACTAATATTCCGAAAATATCTAGAATATTTCATTTAGATTTTGAAGAGTTAGGAGATCTAGTGAAATTGATCTTTCACTTTTATTTACTAAGTGAAATTACAAGATGGTATTATTTCACAGTTTTACTAGGTGGTCACCAAAAGTTGTCTTGAACCACTTCTCACACATTCACACCTTACATGTGTAAGAAGTTCCTACATGAGTTACACTTATCGACATACCCTGTATACCTTGTACCTAGTTCCAAATCAAAGCAAAGGTCTTAGCAGAATGCCATTTCTCACATGCTGCTGGTCACACTGGCTTCTTTAAGCCATATAACAACAAGAGTAATTTCTTTTAGAATGGACTTTAATAAGAGGTGAAAAATATTTGTTGCTTCATTTGAGACTTATTAGAGGAATAAAATAGAGACTGTGAGAAGTCCAGGACTAATGTATGCCTTGCCCATTCTGAATAAAAGGTGAGAATCCATTAACATTGTCTTTAGAAGTTTGCCTCAGGCCGGAGGGAAAATCTCCATATTTGTTATTTCTTGGGTGCTACTGACAACTTCTCACACGTTGTTGAACTATTCATGCCACATGTTTATAGGCTTCATGGATTTAAGAAAAATCAGTTTGGAGTTAGAAGAGCCAACTAGGTTTAAAGAGAAATTTAAGGTTGAATGGCAGCTTTAGGGTAACAAAATTAGTGGTATTAATTTGAATTTTTAACAAAATAAAGTTTATTGTGTAAAATTGGTTATCCCACATGCAAGAGATAAGTGAGCCTGCCTGAAGGCTTTAGACGGGCTCTTAACCCTGATACAAAAGTATATTTGGAAATGTTTTCATGTGGGTAATCTATGAGAAACAAATTCCTAGGTCAAGTGCAGTGTCCATATTCCTCTTGGACAGGCATGGATTCACATCTAAACCTATCTAGGAAAGCATTTTGGGGTAATGCTTCAAAAAATGTGCCTCGAGTGGCTACACCATGGAGCAAACTTTCATTGGCATAAGGTGTGAATTTTGAGGGGTATTTATTGGCGTAAGGTGTGAAATCTGAGGGGTATTTATTCTATGAACTCTAAGGGGTATTTATTCTACCAAAATTGCTCAGGACATGCACCATGGAGTAGAGTTTCATTGGCGTAAGGTGTGAACTTGATGGGTATTTATTCTGCCAAAATTGCTCAGGACATACACCCAATCTAATCCCTTTAGATCAAAGTGAGAATGGAACTCTGGTGGACAACAAAACACTTGTTCACCTCACCAGTGAGTCAATCGCCCATTGGCAGGAAAAGCCATTTTATCCTATATATTGTTGACGCATTTTCTTTTTTCATATTAATAAAGGCTCTGTTTTGAGGGTTGTCCACAAATATTTGAATGTTGTTCTTCTTTATTGTCAAATATTCAACGTTTTATTCCAAAATTCAGAATTTTGTTTCAGATTTCAGGTATTTCAAAACATTTTTATCCTAGGGAAAAGTATTGTAATTTTCATTATCAAGGAAAATTACATGTTGTAAACGCCATATGCATATGCAGAAAAGTGACCATGGTCATCTAAGAACTGTTTTATACTGTAGAAATCTATACAAAAAACCCAGAGAAGGGTGTGATGATAGTATCTGATCATATACATTATTATTTACATATTCAAATTTTTTCAAAATTTCACCCATGGTGATTACTGTTCTGTAGACAAAAAATAAATAACAGAAATAGATAAGTTAGGGCTTGTCAACCCTCTATAGTTCCTGATCCATGTATGGTCTATGGAAATACTGGTAGATCTGTTCTGGTGTGTGCTCCTTGATCAACCATTCCCCTCTAGGATGATGCGTTGCCGCTTTTGAAAGCCGGTCCGCAGGTTCATTGCGCTCCCTGTAGATATGAGCACATGAAACATGATCAAAATGTGTTTTTAAAAACAAAACATCATCCAATATGGTTATGAGTGTATATGCATTGCATGTAGAAATGCAGTTGAACCAGTTAATAACAATCTTGGAGTCCCCATAAACTTGTAAATATCTACAGTTATTGTTTATAGCAAAATATAAAAGATGACGAAGTGTAAGGAGCTCCGCAAAGTTATTTATGCAATCTCCCAACCCCATACAAATATGGAAATAATGTGTCTCAGATATATGGAGGATAATGCCACCGCCACAACCCTGTTCCTGTGTTGATTCGTCGAAATAGGCCCAAGGGTGTGCTTTGTCTATGACCTCTGTGGTGATGGTTCGAATCTTGGCAACCTGTTCATCAACTGGAATTTCCATATAACTGTTACAAATCTTAGGAATAATCAAAGGCCAAACTATATGCTTCCCATGAAATATGTTGTTGTTCCTGCTCATCCATATGTGCTAGCACACCATTAATGGAAGATTTCGGGATCTTGTGTTTGGAGCTTCAACCCACCATTGGTTCCAGGCATTTAGTATACCATCGCCAGCCCAAGTAAGTGATAAATTAAGAGTATGTAACACCTACGCCTAGACCTGTTGTGTTGTAGGGCAAGAGAGAAAGAGATGGTGATTTGATTCCTCCTCCTCACGACATAATACACACCATGTAGGTCCCTGAAAGGATTGTTTTTTGAGATTATTTCCGGTCGGGGTTTTGTCCATAATGATGTTCCAAATCAACAGACAAGTACCCAGCGGGTCTTTTAGCTTCCATATGCTGCTCCACCAACTATCCAAAGAATCAGGTTTATGGCTAGCATGGATAATAGGATATCCATCCTTTGGAGTATAGATCCCCTTCTGTGCAAAACCCCAAATCAATTCGTCATCCGCATCCCTTAGTCTCACATGGGATTCAATTAAAGCCGCCAAATATCTCCTTCACTCCATACGCCATTGATCTGGTATATCCAGGGCCTCCACTGGTATATGTAGTGGTGTTGTATAGGTCCCTGATCTGTGTGATGTTTGCCACTCCATTATGATTTAGGAAGGCAATCAAGCCAAGAGGGAGATGGTGTGAGTTGCTGCAACCAATCCATGGATTAGTCCCAATGCGGACAGACATATCGTGGCCGATCCGCCAAGTAAGACCCCTTCTTATGATGGGAAGGGTATTTATAACAACCCTCCAAATCACTAATATTCCTTTCCTGTTCAAAGCAGGTAACCTTAACCAGTCCATGACTGTGTGCGACCTTATGTATTTATAGGTAACCACCTCTGACCAAAGGCTCTTGTGCTTAAGGAGAAGCCATCCTAATTTGGCTGCAAGTGCTTGAGGAAAGGCAGAGAGGTTCTTGAGGTCCCAACCTCCCCATTTTTTGGGAGTTGCAATTCTACTCCATTTGACCCATGCATAAGGTTTTCCCTCCTTGTGACCCTTCCATAAGGAGTGGCAGCAAACTCGCTGAATCCTTTGTAATATACCTTGGGGGATCCAGGACAGAGACATCCAGAAGACTGGTGTTGGTTCCAGAACCGATTTAATGAGCACCAGTCTACCTGCTCTGGATAGTAGATGATGGCTCCAAATATTTAATCTTCTTTCCACCTTGGCAATCAACGAGGTCCAATTTGCAATTTTGTATCCATCTGCTTTTATCGTGAAACCCAAGTACTTCAATCCATCCTCCATTGTCAAGTTTTGGAAGGGGAAGTTTTGGAGTGCATGATAGGTCTCCTGTTGAGTACAAGCTGAGAGAGATATAGTGGATTTGGCCCCATTTATTTCCATCCTTGTTGCGGCACAAAAAAGATTCAACACCTCAAAGAGAGTGTTGTTGTCTTGAATGCCTCGATCTAAGAAGATGAGCATGTCATCCACAAAGAGCAGATGTGTTTGAGTGCATTGCTCCATGATCTTGAGACCCTTGAGCCTCCTGGCTCTTTTTTCCAACGCAATTAGCCTGCTTAAGCCTTCCATCACAATAAGAAAAAGCAATGGGGAGAGAGGACAACCCCTGCCTGATTCCTCGCTCTGCCTGAAAGGAATGGGAGACTGATCCATTGATTAAGGTTCCAAAGGATACAAATGTGATGCAACACATTATCCATTTGATAAAAACCAGTGGAAAGCCCAGGTGAGTAAGGATCATCCTTAAGAATAACTAGTTGACCTTGTCAAAGGCCTTTGAGAGGTCAATCTTGAGCATCGCCCATTTAAGCTTCTTCTGTTTGATGGAGTGTAAGGCCTCTTGTGCTGTGCCGATGGCCTCATGGATTTGTCGATTGTGTAGGAAGGAAAATTGTTCCGAGGAGATGTTGCTTGATAGGATCAGCTTGATGCGGTTAGCAATGATCTTCGCAATAATTTTGTATAAGTAGTTACAGAGGGATATAGGCCTGAAGTCATTGAAGGATGGCGAGGAGTCTGTCTTGGGAATGAGGGCTATATAGGTGGAATTTATAGGTTGATACGTTTTTCCCGATGTACGACATTCCTCGATCACATTGGGTAGATCTGGTCCAATAATGTCAAAGAACGTAAGATAGAATTCCACGGACCAACCATCTGGCCCCTTTGTCCTTCTTAAACCACTTCAAGGTGCCCTCCAGTTCCCCCATAGTAACAGGTTTTATGAGATCCTCCACCAAGTCAGGTTCCACAAATCTGGGAAAATGCCCTGCAATGCGAATGATATCAGCTAGAGGTGAGCCTGGTGGGGCTTTGAACAACTTCTTGAAGTGAGTGTTACCCAGCCGTGCCAGCTGATTATAAGTTTTAGCAATCAGACCCTGTTCCGTAGGCATCTGCTAGATAGTATTGTTGGCTTTCCTTCCATTTGCAAATTTATGGAAGAATTTTGTATTGCCATCCCCCGCTTGTAACCAAATTGCCCTCCTTCTGAGTCTCCAAGTTTCTTCCCGATCCAGCAGAATCCTTGATCTATGGGTTTCCAAGACCACAAGGTGTAGTTTTGCTGCTATATAGGTGTACCCTCTTCCCTGTTCATCCATTAGAGTGGTCAACTGATTTTCAATGTCACCAAGGGTATGTTTCTCCTTGGCCTTTTTCCTTCTGGCCCAGTCCATGGATAATCGCTTGAGTTTGATCAGGTTACTATAGAAACCCTCGGCCTTCCTCTCGAAATTTGGTAAGGGATGAGCCTTCCAAAATTCCGAAACCAACCTGAGATATTCAGTGTCCTTTAACTAGGTCGAATTAAACTTAAAATGAGCCCTAGGTTTTTTGAAGGAGCCTGCCACTTCCAGATAAATAGGGGAATGATCCAATATTCCTCTAGTGCCCACCCACTGTTTGTAATTTGTGAGGGAATTAAGTAGATCTTCATGAATGAGAAACCTGTCTAGTCTCCTCCCCAGAGCTGCATCTCCAGTCCTTCTGTTGTGCTAGGTTGGCAGCTTCTTGTTCATAGGGACATCAATAAGACCATGTTGCTCCAAGAGGATGCCGAGCTGACCCAAGAGTGGATCCAGCTGCGAGTGGTGTCCCTAGAATTCTTCATGTCCGATGGAGAAATTAATATCTCCCTCTAGAATAGTGGATTGGTCTATCAGGGGATTCTCAAGGAGCTGCTGCAAGAAATCCAATATATTGTGATTGGGTGCATAAATGTTCATAATACAGAGATTTCTGCCCAATTCAGCTGAAAATATATCAATTCCTAGGAAACCCTGACCTCCCCAAGCCAATGTAACCTTGATGGTTTGAGGGTTTATCCCGAGAGCTAGACCCCCAGATCTCCCAGCAACATCTAGGGCTTGAAAGTGCCACCCTGGCATGATAGTTAGAAGGGTCCTAACAATTAGCTCAAAGCTACCTAGGGTTTCTTGAAGAAAAATAATGTCACAAGGCTCACAACTCAAGAGTCTCTTAAGGGCTAATTTTTTAGAGGGACTAGCTAATCCCCTACAGTTGAAGGAGAGCCACTTCATGGCGGAACATTGCCAAGGCTGTCTAGTGCTCTAAGTACCCTTTCAATGGTGTTCTGTCTACCCTAAGCTACATCATCCCCAACAATCTTAATGGTTTTGGACATCTTGGAAGGCCTTCCCCGGGTGGGTTTATGCTCAACATTAGAGAGTGTGATACCCAATCCAAGCGAGTCAAGGATTTCCCGATGGCATGAACGGAGGTTGTAGGAATGTGAACCCGAAGCAGATGGGGAAATAGGATTTTGTTGGAGCCCCTGTCCAAGGACAACCAGGGGGGTGGTGGAAAAGATAGGCAATGGGTGATCACGTGCACAGGTAATGGGAGAGGTAACCAAACAAGGTGAAGATGCAGATGATGCCAATGAGAAAAAAATATTGATTAAAATTTAGTGCAGAGGATAAGGGAGAAGAAACTGTACCCGATGTAGGAGCAGCCTTCGCAACAGACCGGGATCTAGTCATAGGAGGGGAGATTGGCGGCATCTAGGAAGCACTAGATGGATGAGTAGTGACCCTAGCCACATCCTTTGGACTATCCAGACCTGTGGGCTACTCATCCACAATCGGGTCTTCTGTATGGTGATGTTTGGTTCCCTTTGTAGCAGCCGGAGTAGTAGGAATGAGCAGTGGGCATTCTTTGAAAAGATGTCCAACCTTATGGCATCATCTACACCTGAATGGAATGCCTTCGTAATCAAGATTTTGTCAGCGAGAGAAATGCCTCCAATGTAGGGTAATCTTTTCCTCCAGGCCTTCTATGGTGCCCAAATGAACCAGGATGCAAGCCATAGTCATATTCCCTGACGTTTCATAGGACTGATCATGTTCCAAATAGGTACCTAGTGCGTTGCCTGTTAGCTCTGCTATATAACATTGATTTTCTAGAGCTGGAGGCAAACTTGGTCCGTGGTCGTGCTCGAAGAAGGCCTATAATGGTTGCCCTCACCTTCTCCTTTACCTCTCTCACCCTCCCTTCATCTCCATTTCCCGTGCTTTTTGGTTAAAAAACCATATAAAAGTCCCTTGCTCTTAAGCCCCGAGCGCTAAAACCCATACCCCATAAACCCGTGCCCATACGATTGTGCGCCTTCACAAACTCTTCACCACTGTAACCTCAGCCGTTGATCTCCGCCTCCCCATCCAATGGCTCCCCGTCGCATCCGGTGGAACATCCGCACGATAGTTCCCCTCGCCGTCCAATCATCTCTGCCATGATTGGACGGCGTTCGCTCTCCCCACGCTCACAAAGTAATGGCACGTTAACTCGCGATGGAGAGTGGTTTCCTCTCTCCTCCACCGCCATGCGTCACGCTATGAATGGGATCGCGCACCATTGTCCTTTTACCGCCCAACGTCTTACGGCGGTGAGATCAATACCGCTTACCACCCGGTCCTCCGTCCTCGCCCGATAACCATCGCGCGCCTCCGCCACCCGACGACCGTTGGACCTGTCCACTTGAGATCCAACGGCCCACGTTCATTCTGCCCCCGCTTTTCCCGATAGCCCCGCCAAGCCATCTCCGCCGTCCATTCTCCCGATCCGACGGCCAATCTTGCTCCTTCGACCAACTCGTCTATTTGCCACACCGTCCACGTCCCTTGACTGTTCTGTGCACCCGAAGGATGAAGGTGACCGGTCTTCCAGTACCATTTGCAGTTGCTCCTCAACCACCATATTTAACAAACAGTATGGCCGAGGAGGAAAAGGATAGAGCTCGAGCAGATAACTGCATTTAACAGTTATGGGGCCTCATTGATACAAGCACTCCAGCTACCCGAGAGGACAACTGAGCACAAGAAAAGATCAGATTCATCCACTAAAGCAAGAAAACGCACTCAGAAGCGCCATCAGGCAACTAAATGCGGTTGGTGGTCAATTATGGCTCTTCCATATCTAGAATGGCCAGGTGCCTTTGTAATGAGACTCTATATATACCCAGAAACAAGATGTAATCAGGGTTGATGGTTGATATTTTGGTGTAAGGTCCAACTTCTGGAGACTGTAACTATTTTGATACTTGCAGCATCTCGTCTTCATTTTTAGCTAATACAAGCTTCTTTTGATGTTAATTGTTCACTTTCCATTTCTCTTCTCCTCTAAGCTGTGCCTGATATGTTGTATTCCTGAACTCTTGATGTTTAGCACTAGAGTAGCTGTCATCCTATCTCCGTGTTAAAGTCTTGTATGTATCATTGAATGAGTGATTCAGGTTTCTCTTCCTCTAGTACCAGAGAATTGTCATCCTGTCTGTGCACTAAGAGATTAGATTTGCAAACTTCTTTACTGGTTGCAGCCGGCCATCACATGGTCTTGTGCATTTGCTGGTGTGGTCAGTATTCTCCATATTCACCCGATCTTAAAACTGTGAGTAGTTGGTGGTCTAAAGCCTTGAAGTCTGGGGGTGTTCACGCATGTCTGGAGTCAAGCAAAGTAGAAGTGGTTATCTGGCTTGGACAAGCACCATTTCTTCCATTCATCCATTTGCAACGATAAGTTGAATTTATATGTTCCTAGGCATCTTCGAGCTACAACCTAGGAGAGTTTCTTGGGGTGATAACATTGCCTATGCGCTTAAAAATGACTGGAGTCCAGTATTGCATTGGAAGGCCTGGTAATCGAACCCAAATCGGCACAACTCCCATCTGTTCCCTCTCAGGATCAAATAAGGGATCCCATCTTTTCAGCAGAACAGGGGCTAATTCGATATGCCAGAATCTAGAGAGTATCCAGTCCGTGTACTCTTCCCTGTGGAAATGAAGGGCAAACCATCCTCGCACAAGCACCTGAATGGTGGGTAATTCTTTGAGTAAAGAACCCCCAAATCTCTGAGGTCTAGAGACGAAGTCTCTCCACAGTATAGTTTCGCCCCCGAACTCGGCCCACCAAGACCTTCTTGGCTGTATCAACAACTTCCCCCATCGAGAGGTCTTCGCCCAAGGATAGGTTGATGTCCCTGTCGACAGCTTTTAGGCACCTTCCTTTCTTTAGCTTGTCAGATCTGCGAGCCATCGTATAGTCCCAAAGATGTCCTCGTATGCCCTGGTTAACCGTCTGTGGGGTGGATGGGGTCGATTTAGGGTTTGGGACTGGGGAGCTGAAGCATCCAAAATAGATAGGGGTGCTGGGAGATGGGCCACCAAGATTAAGGGTGCTACCGGATAGTGCAGGGATAGGGTAGGTAGTAGTCCTAGGAGGGGGGATGCTAGAGGAGGAAGGGTTGTAGGGTGGGGTGGAGATGTGGGGTAGACGGGGCAGTGGTGCGTTGAAAGTGGGCGATGGTTGCAGGTAGGTACCGAGGAGATTCAAGGTAGCCAGGGAAAGCGGTGGGCAATCCAAGCCGGAGGCGTCTTCGATGTTGACAGAGGGTGGAGGATGGGGCACATATGGCCCAAGTCAGTCCAGTGCAGAGCTAGGAGTTGACAGAGGTCACAAAGATGCGGTAAAAGGACCAGAGCCCAACACAGCGTGATGGTGAGACCAAATGACCTCATGGGGATTGGGGTCCTCGGTATAGTCCACCTCGTCCAGGTCCATTGCAACCGATAGGAAAACAGTCGATGGTGGTTACGAACTGCGAGGAAGGCGGGAGGACCATAGGAACGGAAAACGCTAGAGAGCCCACGGGAAGGAGGTAAGGTTGAACGGAGTCCGGCGAGCCGTGGAGGTTAACCCTTACCGTCAGGTGCCTGGCAGTAGTGCCACAATAACTCCATTATCGATGACCATCAGAGCTCCGCTAGGGTTTCTTTTCCTCTTCATTTTCCGCCATTTTCAAAACAATTATTTGTTTGTGTTCTTGTCTATAATTTTTTTTGGAATAATTTATAAAGATGTAACAGTCAGGTGGTTTCAGATTTTAGATGTTTCATCAAGTATATTCCAGTATAATACTGTATTCCAGCTTTGTTTATCAGACAGTATTTGTTCAGGAACCTTACATGTCATATTTGGCCATGATATAACTGTTTACTATTTTAGTATTACAGTGAATTGATTAATGGACATAGGGTGCTTGTAAGAGATTAACTGCATACATGAGATACATTTTGGGCCTGTTTGGGTACACCAAACTTTATTTATAAGATATTCAATACCTGTTCAGGTACACCAAACTTTGTGTATAAGATCTCCAATAAAGAGAGTTACTTTACTTCATTGTTACTCCAGAATGAAGTCTTTTCTCTTATCCTGTCATTAACTCTGTCAGTATTAACTATTTAACATGTTCTTTAATTTGTTTAAACCATCAGCAGATTGTTGTTGTAGTTGGTGCATTTTTAGTGGGAAGATACCATTTTGTTTGAACGCTTTATTTAGTTTATTTTTTACACAAATGTTCTTATGAACACTATTTCTATGGATGTCACGGTTTGTTAAAAGTGAGGACTCATAAATAGTGAGCACCTTATTCACATCCACCTACTCATTCTTTAAACTTTATATTGAATCACAATGCAGGAAATTCCAGGGATGCTCCTCGCTTTAGTGCTCTGTTCTGATTACCGAAAGAACAAGGATCTTGGCAATGGTACAAAATTGCCTGTTATGAGGGGCTGCAGGTATATTTGGCATGCACTTTTAGGATATACGACTGGTTTGATTGCTTCTCTTGCTGCAGGAATCTTGACACGATTACCACAGCCTGCACTTCTGTATTTGGTATTGATTAGCATCATGCACTTTAAACTGGATAAATTGCAAGTTAAAAATATATTTCTTTGCATCTTCATTGTGCTCTGGTATTCCTCAGTTACAAACTAGAAAGTTTTCATGTCATTGTCTACTTTGAGAATACGAATGAACTTGCATAGATTCCCTTTGAGAATATCTTATTGGGAACTTGTTTTAATTTTTTTTGTCAGTTCACTCACTTATTTCTTCCATTTTCTTTTTAGTATCCTTAAATTAAATGGCATTTTTTAATCTTTGGAATGGGTTATAGTTATTAGGAAGTATTGAATAGTTCAGAGAATTCCTTCTTTCATGTATGAATGTAGTTGTTTATCTTTGGACATATATTAATAGAAAGTGTATTCTGTCTCCAATTAAGAAATTTTTGGAATTGCCTTGCACTATATTATAATCAGTATTTTGACCTTTAATCAAAATGAATGAGTACGTCTTCCATAATTTTCCAGGGTTCTAACATTAGAAAATACTCTGACTGCATTTGATTTCGTGTATAAAACGTATTTTCCCATTGGATGTTACATGGTATTTCTGATGACCGCCTCTAGTATTGTTGTCGTCTGGAGTCAATGAGTTTACACCAGATTCTTTGTTTAGAGACTTGAGGTGTTTGGATGTTTCTAATATTGTGTAATTGCAGTGATGAATGGACCGATAAGTTTGACCCAAGTAATGGTACAAAACTTTTGTTTAAGGTCCATTTTTGTCAATTTAACTTCATCCTATTGCCATTGAAAAATTAGAGCCTTCAAGGTCATCCACATTTGATCCAGAAGACCAATAATACCCACAAATGGTCGTTTCTCATTCAAAAATTGAACACACAGTCAGGGGAATTAGAAAGATGGAACCTGATTGTTTTATAGTGGTCCACTATAAGTAACATCTTGTAGTCTGTTTATGAAATATAATGCCCAGAAATTGATACAAAGACACAACACTTCATAACGGTGCTTGTATCACCATCAAACCCTAAACCCCATAAGCTGATTGGTCAGAGCAGCCAGATCTTGTTTATGACTAGGTTGAGAAAATGTCCTCTTGCTGGTTTCAAGATCATTCTGACCTATATCATCGATCATTCCAGAGTGCACCTTTTCCAGGCCCCAAAATTGTCCCTCAGCGTTGACTTCATGTGGATTTGTTAGAGGTTCGTTGTCTACATTTCTTTTTAAAAATCTAGTGCATGAATGATTGTCCACATGTTCATGAAGAAGAGAACATCTTTGCATTTGATGTGGTCCAGAGAGAAATTTTCTATTTGGTCAAGCCTGTATTCTTCATCAATTATTTTCTTGACATCATTTTCATTCTTGGCACTGTAGTTGTATATGTCATCGAGGGTTTCATTATAGGTTTCATCAATATTCTGGGCTGTCCAACTTTATTATTGTCAACAATAGATCCATCTAGAGGTGGAAATGGATCTGTATGACTGAAAGCTTCAATAATTGTGTGTTTATAACATACCCTTTGTTCGTCTACCAAGGAATATCCATCACATATGTCAATAACATTTTCTTCCAGATGAGTATTGACAGTAAAAGGAAGAGACTTCCCTATCCCATCAGGCTTGAGGAATAAATTCAGATTGTAGGCATAAAAAATAGCAGGACTGTTGGATTCCATGATATGGATCTTTGAGGATTGAACTATAATATTAATTGTTTCTTCACTCAGATAATAATAATGGTCACATTATTACTTTGCTGGCTTTGAAAAGCCTTTTGAGTTTATTGACCTCAAACTGTAGGAAATTATGATTACTTCCATTTATTTCTTACATGATCATGATTAACATCAAAGTGCAACGTGGGGGTTACATTACTTCTCAAACTCACAATGAAATGTTGAGGTGCCAAGTATATTACCATGAAAGTCTACAACTCCCTTAGTTTCAGTGTCTATGAAAATAGGATTAGTGTGATTGAACTATATTTCTGTGACCTCAAAAGTGTTTTCAGGATTTAAATTATCAGCAAGGGAAGCATGATCTTCATCATCCTTTTCATGTGGTTGATCTTTCGGGGTAGAAACATGGTTTCTACCTGTCTAGAACTGCATTTGGTTTGTATCATCGGTGGAAATATTAAAAAATTCTTCATTTCCTCTGTTTATCACTTTGTCATGTAGGAAATCATGACTGGCATCCTCACAATGGTGAAAATTGTTATCATGCTCCTTGTTTTCATGCAAATCATTCATAGAATCTAGGACAGATACATCAACACATAGCTGTTCTTTGATGAGGATGGGGTTTAATGTGGGGCCACGTTGGTCACAAGTAGCTTGTCCAAGAATCAATCTTGTGAATTTGGAGGGTCTTTTTCAGTGATACTGTTATCATCTTCAAGAGAGGTGGGAACTTCTTCTTCTTGTACATCTACCACAAGGTCTTGAAAGGTATTTTCATATCATCGGAACCCAGGGCCCCAATGCTCGAGAAAGCCCTCAATTAGACTAGCAATAGAAGATATTCCCTTTGGACTACCGGATCTAACCCAAGCCTTTTGTTTTTCCTCAAGATAGTATAGAATTAACCTCATGCATAACGTATATATATTCTTTTGAGAAGAGTATATATATTCTTTTCAATCCATGTCCTTGCCTTGCAGGACCTTGAGAGGGGTATATAGATTCTTCTCAACAGAACACAGTTTCTGTTTGTATGATTGTTTATGATCTAATCATCTGCAGAATATCATAGTGCAAGGATTGTTAGGGGATCTATATTCAATAGAAGGCTTGAAGATAATATCCACTATCAAATCAACCAAGGGTAGGCTTAAAAGATGAAATTGAAAAACATTTTACTTCCTAATTCTCCCTACAAAAGAATTTTCAATTGCAAAGACTAAGCACAAAGAATATTGTATGACTAGTCTTTGACCTTGGGTAAGCTAGCTGCTATCCTCTCAAACATGATCAATGATGATGGTAAGTCTTGGGATTAGACAGATTCTAGTGTGAATTCTATAATGCTACCTAGTACTTTGTCAATCCAAACATTTTGTATAGGTTTACAAAGAATCCATCACAAGAGCAATCATTGAGAACCAACTTAAACAAAGTTATTATCAAGTTTATACCCAAACCCATTCCAAAGTGACTATGAGCTCGAAGCCTATCACTCTGTTGAATGTTGCATGTAATAGTCTTACCAAAGCTCAATGCTCATAATCAAGCATATTCTCATGATTATTATCAAACTTGGGCAGACTTGTTTCATCAAAGGGCGATTCATCATCGCCAATATTATTGCAGTCTGTGAAGGCATGGAATGGCCCAGTCATTATGGCCATAACATCCTTGTCATCAAAACCAGCTTTGAAAAAACTTACGTGATAGCATGGTATCCCTTTATTCTACCTCTTGTATTTGAGCCAATTTCTCTAAAGGCTTTTAAGATATTATTTACCAAGACCTAACCTTGCCTCTCTTTTAAAGAGTGTAAACCAGAGTTAATCCTTTTCCGATCAAGTTGCCAAACAGAGGCCAGTGTATGTCTGATATCTCATAGGGTCAAGCAAGGTGTCATTAAAGTGGATTCATCTGCACAAACCGTATCCAAATAATCTTTTGAATGGTCTAAAACTCATTGTTCTAGATTGGAGTCAATTGATAATGTGTTATAGATTACTTAGGCATTTTCTACAAGGCCCTTAGCTCTAAACATTCAATGAGTGAAAACCTATTGCTACAGGTAGAGCTCACAAAACATGCCCGATTGACTTAAAGGTAGAGCTCACAGAAGATGCCAGATTTACTTAAAACACAAGGGTGGGTTTGGGTCAAGTCAAGCCAGATTTTTAAATTCCTAGGAATTCCTTTTCTTTTCAAGAAACACGTGAGGAAAATGGGATATGCTTATCCAAATGTGGGAAAATAATTTTGGTAAATGGATTTATAAGCCCAAGACCTTAGCAGCTTGATTTCAGATCTGTGCTAAGTGTTGGCTTCTATGCATGTTATTCTTTATTGTGGGTGCCCTTGGTTGCTTCTTTGTGCCAATTTTGACGGGGGGATGGGTTTCAACTTTTCATAGATTCAGGAACCTTTAATATAGATGGAGGGAATGGAGTGGCTTTGGTATTCCGAGAACATCTGTAGAGCTGTGGTTGTGTGTACCTTTAATGTATTTGATGACCACTATAAATTTTTGCAAGAAGGCAATCCAGTTGAAATGATGTCTTTGGTGCACCTTGGAGTGGATTTGAAGGAATTAGAAAGGCTAATGATATAAAATGATAATTGTCTCTTGTCCCAATATTTTAAGTTATTGATGTTATGCATAAAAATTGTTGTTATATTCGATATTCTGCCAACATGCCATGCAGATTTTGTTTCTCAATGTGTATTCATGTATTAATTCAACTGTTTTCAATCTATTTTATGTGATCAATGATATGCAGAGGCACTTTCATGGGTGCTTCAGATCTTAAAAGGCTGAACTTGCATGCACAGGAGTTTATATATAAAAGTGAAGATATGACAGGAAATTAATTTTATCATGCTTTAATAACCAACTAGGGTTTTGGTGAACAACCTTTTGAAAATATAGTCTAATGGTTCTTATGTGTATTTGTATTCCTGTAGCAGGATAGTTCCAACAGGATTTGATTTAGACAACTTCCAAGAAATCCATTAAGGTAATTTTTACATGTATTAGCTACAACTACAGACTATTTTAGTACACTTTGTCTTGATGCTCTTTGTTTGTCACTAAGGATTAATGAGGATCACTGTTTCATTGATAGCTTTGTGCACAAACATCAATGATTAAAGAGGTTATTTTAATGATACCACAGTTGTGCATATTTTTTGTGATTACCCTTTTGTTCTCAAAATTGTTTAGATCTCACCAAAATCATCCTACACCTTATTCATCTTTCCACTTTATTTTCCCCGGCAAACAATTCCCTATATAATGCATAAGGCTTATAGTGGGTCACACCATCTTAATGACGCAAATTTCTGTCATACATTATGACAATCCTGTTTCTTGTGTCACTTCAGTATAGGTGACATATCTGTCAGAGGTTGACTGCAACCAGGAAAAGCCATTTTGGGATCTTGTGATTTGATGTGAGCTATTATAGGAAAGGTCCTGAAGGCTTGCCTTGGTTTTGTTGTTAAAATGTTAGGTCATTAAAGTAATGGTCAAATTTTGAAATTAGTGTACATGAAACAATTGTGTGTGGTGTAATTTGAGGGTCTGTAAAATGGCAAGTCAATAAGAGGACAAACTTGGCTACATATGTGGTGAGAGAGAGATTAAGGGAAGTGAAAGGTTATTGGGCAAATAAAGAGTGATACGAATGGGAATGTTTCGTGTTAAAAGATCTATTATGTGTTCATGTGCTTCCAAATCCATTTTCTTTTGCTTTATCTTTGTAATAAAATTGTCAGTGTCTCATTTCATAGTATTTTTGTCTTATTGAATGATCTATGTGATCCAGTTTCAGTGATAACATGATGCTAATTTGCTTCAATTTTCACCTGGCATCAGAGCTGAAGCATGTGTTTTTGGAAAGCAGAAGATGGATAGCTTTGAAATATCTAAATTGAGAGCAACACAAATCACGAGTTAATTCATAGTGACATTTGTGGTCCTATCAAAACAAAATCACTTTGAGGAGCAATTTACTTAATCATCTCTGCCATGTGAGCCCTGGAACTCTTGTTTCTAGGAAAAAACAAACTGTAAAAAATAACAGTTTCTGGGAATCTATTGAAACTGACTTTGTAGCAATCCCTAATCACTATAAAGACCTAGATACACTTGTCATCAAATATAGACCCTGAGATATATTGACTTCTCAACAGATTATGAATCTCAACAATAGATTTTATTCAAGGTTGAATATGCCAGATGAAGGTATTGTACTTCTGGAAAACTGAAGCCCATACATCATCAAGATGTACCCTGACTGTCATACATAATCATACTAATAGTAACATATTCTGACTTCCCAGGATATCAAAGAAACTTCTGATCAGCGAGTCTTCCATCTTTCATCTTCTTCCACATGCATCTTGTCATATGAGTTATCAATACTGTAAATCAGCTATACAGAATTTTGACAAATCTCACTCAAAAACAAACCCTAGGCACCACCAAGAACATCGACTCTCAAATCTTGATGTGCATTATACTACCCTGCAATCGTCATTTCACAATTGTGTATGCAGTAGTACTGACTCATGTATAGTGATCTCAATGTCAAGACTTTCACAATTCTCAGCCTTGGCAAAATTCATACAACACCTACTCTCAACAAATGTAACTATCTGAAAGTGTTGTCAATAGAATATCTGGAGAAGCAATTGAAGTGGCCTTTTGAGCTATTGCTTTAGAGACAATGACTTGATATTTCAATCTCCGGAAGGGATATAACAATATTCAATAGTAGTAAGCCACCAATCAATTATGGATGATCAAGTGAACAAGATAATCATCATAGTGTTCCAAGGGTGATCTTCACAAGATGTAAAGCTTAGGACATACTACCTCAAATTATATTCTTCAGATTTGAGCCACAGAGGTATCTCAACTAATAAAATTAGATATTCAAAGATTGACACAATACAAGGGTGTGATCAACTTGAACCCCATATGATACTTCTGTCATTTATCTTCATCCTCAGGATTGTGCCATTTATATTTATATCATATACCAGCAGCTACAAGGTTTACTGTGCTAAAGACTTAACCTTGTCAATGTTACTTCTATGCGAGGTTCTTGTCAATTTATAACCCAGATCTAAGGAGATATGTCATAGATACTGATTTCAGGGCACTGAGATAAGGTCGTATTACAGGAGCAAGCTATCTCTGGCTAGATTATAGTTTAGACAGCTTCAAATAATAATCACAGGTGCAAACTTGATTAGTACGAAGTTAATGAAATCTGAATTATGTTATACTACAAGGTTACAAAGTACAAATATGTTATTGATGAGAATTGTGGTCACTATCATGGGATTTGCAGAGTATCAATTTCCATGTGTCATATCTTATCCATCATATCATGGCCAATATGGAGTTTGAACAAACTATTTTACATATCAAGGTGTTGTGTAGACATAATGAGTCATTGTCATGCGACTGGAGAGATCTGTAGTGATTCTTATGAACACCAAGCAGGCCAAAGTTTATAGAATGCAAATCATAAAATGTGAGTCATAGAAACAATACAGGTCGAGGATCTTAAAGGGCTGAAACACTTCTGTAATGATGAACTGAGATAATACCAATTATTGAGAGGGTTTGATGGCAAACTATTACAACCTTCTTTCTTTTCTCCTGGACCCCTACCTGACTGTGGCCTTCCTCCAAACACCTCTGTTCCAATTTGTTGATGGTTTGGACTATTAATCAAACAAAAGATAAGAGTCACAGTCTCCCATCCAAGAGATCCAAGGCCTGCAGCCTCCTGCCAGCATTTCAACCTCCTGTCCAAGGCTGTCAAGACCTGCAGCCTACTTGTAACACACAGCTAGGCTGTGGCCTGCTGTAGGAGAGAAAAATCCAACTTTGACAAGCCCAAACATCATGCAGAACTCCCTCTCGGATGCATCTTCCTCCTTGCTGCAGTTTGGACCTATGAGAGATTACAAAACAGTCCCAAACACATGGAAGAGTGCTTGACCTAGCTGCGCTCTAGCCTGGGCATATGTGGCCTAGAGAGAAGGATTTTACACCCTCCAAACTGCTTACCAATAAGTTGTTGTAGCAGCCCTCTTTCCGTGGCTTGTAATAGAGATGCAACACACCAAATGGCACAGAAAAATACCCAATGAGCATACCTCTGACTGTGGCCCTATCCAACAAGAAACTCACTCTCATAATCAAGAGTTAGACTTCCCAGACAATCCTCTAGCCTCCACCCATGGTGCCTCAGACTTGCGACTCTCTCCCAAGGAAACTGCACCCTAAATAGAGATAAACATCTTCATAAACTTGACTCTTGGCACCTACGTCCTTGCCTTAGATGTCCACCTTTTTCAGAGGCGTGGATGATGCACTTGGATGTGTCGAAATGTGGTGAGAGGACACCTCTATATATACAATTCGATGGGGGATCATGGGACGTGACCATTAGGCTTGATGAGTCGACATAAGGATGAGGCTGACCTTATAAATTTACTTGAGAGAACATAAATTCGAAAACCCATTTTCCTTATCCAAATTTGGCGATCTTTAGATCGATTTTGGTCTTATCGAAGAGAGGAATTTAATGTTGCAATAATCTTTCCCATAGGAGCTGTCCAAAGTGGAATTTGGCCCTATTTGCCAATTTTAACAAACCAACATGGTGGAGTCTAGCTAGATTAACCCTCCAGTTGTGCAACGAAATTTTGGGTTGACAGACTTACCTTTTATAGGACCTAGTTCATTCTAACAAACAAGAAATGCTTGAGAATCAGTGCCCCGTGTCATTTTCAAATGCTGCAATGGATTATGAGTTCTCCGACAATGTTCTCGAGGCAACTGTTACAAAAATAACAAAAAATTATCTTTGGTCATTTCACAAAGATTGTTTTCCTTTAGAAACAGAGAGATTGTTTTTACAATACCTTCTTTTGTTTGTGGCATGTAAGTAGATCTTGAGAGTAATATAGAATAGGAAAACCAGTTGGTCAGCTTGTGATAAATGTGAGTAACTGCTTGGATACCAAATTCTAACCCTGCCACATTCTTCTAAGAACATTGGATCTAGAAATCTCCAAGGCTTCAACTACACTGATTATGTCATAGAAGTTGGAAGAGCCAGAGATGCCATGGATGTGTGACTGTTAACATTCTGAAGATGATAGCACGTGTGTCTTTCAAGGTTCATCACCAATCATAGTGCAAACAACAAATTTTACCACTAATATAGTTCCTCGGTCATGGATATCAATCAAGCCTAGTTAGCCTTG
The DNA here is from genome assembly GCA_031772625.1 of Pinus tabuliformis. Classification (NCBI taxonomy): domain Eukaryota; kingdom Viridiplantae; phylum Streptophyta; class Pinopsida; order Pinales; family Pinaceae; genus Pinus; species Pinus tabuliformis. Next base: position 810,141,840 of record CM062810.1, read on the forward strand.
CTTGGTAAGGAGATGAGGCTTCATGTTTTCCATCCTGTTTTCCCCAAATAAAGTTATTCTGCCAGTTTAAATTATTCATTACTTTCCCCTTTTACAAGAAAACACTTGGCAAAAAAAGGATTTCACACTTGGGAGTGTTTTGTAGGATAAAGGGAAAGGTGAGTGGGTATCCTAGTAGTAGTTGCATTGGTCTTATCATCATTACAACACTTTTCATATGGGTCTTCACAACAGAGAATCACCATTACACTTTGTTGATTTATAAGAAATGATTTGGCTGAGTGACTTGGTGCAAAGTCACTGCGATATATGTCATTTATAGATCAAGAAATGTCAAAAGATTTGCCTTGTATGGATCATACTAGAATAACTGAATTGTTTCAGAGATATGGGAATGACGACCTTATATTGTTTGACCTGTCAGAGATAGCAGACCAGTGCCAAAGAAAGAAATTACATATTATATATGATAGGTGGGATCACCCATGACAATCTTTACTTCAACCAAATCTAGGTGAATTCGAGGGGCCTTCTCTGATAATTACTTTTGAAGAGACTGTGCTAAGTATGGAGGAAATATGCATTCTCCATCTTAATCCTCCATGGAAACTTCGAGGTCAAACCCTTAGCTATGGCTCAGGCTTATTAAGTTGTTACCTGCTATGTGACCTTCCATTGGTAGTTTCTGATGGATTTCTTTATTTATTTGATCCTTTGGGTTTGGTCCTTAATACGTCTTTGAACCCTAGTCATTTTATACCTTCAAGATCACCAAGTGCAAAAATGTATTATTTACGAGGTAAAAATTTGCCTGGGAGGTTCCAAGATCAATTTCTTCCACTTTCTATTAGCAAAACTCTTTCTTGGGGATCATCTGATTCTACAATTATTTGTATGCCTTCGAAGTCTAACTCTACAAAAGACGTTGTTGAAAGTGGTGATCAGAGAATCAAATGATTATTTAACAAATTTAAAGATCATGGTTTTGTTGTATTGTTGGTTTTTATGTCAGTTGAACAAGTGTTATTGTCAACTCGAGAAACAGGATTATCATTTCCATGCCAGAAATATGCTGTCTCTATGGTTCCCACATTTTCCATTCTAAGGAGTTTATTTCCTGAAAAAAAAGTGGAGAAAATTTCAAATATCAAATCTATTTAGTAGCTCAAGTGTTGCGACAAAATTGCACACTATAGATGTATGCATAGTTGAAGATGGGAGCGAAATTACTGACAAATGGCTTGTTGCCATTACCCTTGGCTCCGGACAGAGATGTGTGGCATTGGACAGGAGGTATATGTCTTACAACTTGGCTCAAATAGCTGGTGTTGCTACAAATGTGTCCCCTTCCATTGAATTTCTTAGTCGTCATGCTAGTGACGATCATTGTATGTTTTCTTATATGCCACAATGCGAGGTGATATCTATTTGAAAATGAAGCCTTCGTAACTGCTTTTAAAAATAAACATGACACACAATCAAATTATTGCCTCTTGGAATAAGGAATTGATGGCTTTTGTTCACGATTCCTATGTGGAATTAATGGTGGAATTTCAAAGACTTAGAAATGATCCTTTAACTTCACGTGTGGACTTATTTGTTGCTCAAGTTGTGAGTGGGATCTTGCAGATGTATACTAATAAAGTTTATTCATTTTGGCCACAGGAAGCCTAAAAGACTATCTCCTAATAAACTTCCATCTATCGAAGGTTTTATGAGTACTTCGAAAATTCCAGATGTTGAGTGGCAATGTTTGATAAAGGGAGTTAAAAGGCCTTTTTACTCACGTCTTGTTGAACTACTTGTTTGGCAAAAATGTTGTTGTTTGCTTGTGTTTGTGCTATGCGTAAATCTAACACGTGTTAGATTTTCTTCACCTTGCAATGTTGTTATTGACAACATGCTTCTATTTTGGCTCGAAGAAATGTAGCATGCACTAGATTTTTTTTCACTACAATGTGGTTGTTGGCAATATGCTTTTGTTTGTGCTAGAAGGAAATCTAGCATACATTAGATTCCTTTCACCCTTCTATGAGTTTATTGACAATGTGGTTGTATATGCGTTAGAAGGAAATCTAGTGTGCACTAGATTTCTTTCGCATTGAAATGTTGTTGTTTGCAATTCAATTGTTTGTGCTAGAAGTAAATCTAGTATGCGCCACATTTCCCTCACCTTACAATGATGTTATTGGCAATGTGCTTGTGCTAAAAGGAAATCTAGTATGTGCTAGATTTCTTTTGCCCTAGAATGTTGTTGGTAATATGTTTGTGTTCTTGCTATAACAAAATCTAGCATGCACTAGATTCTTTAGCCCTACAATGTTATGTGTTTGTGTTTGTTCTATAATTAAATCTATCACACACCGGATTCCTTTTGTCTTGTAATGGTGTTTTTGGAAATATGCTTGTTTGGGCTAGAAGTAAATCTAATATGCGGTATGTTTCTTTCACCCTACAATATTGTTATGTGCTTGTGTTTGCAAGAGAAGGAAATCTAGCATGTGTTAGATTTCATTCACCTTGCAATGTTGTTATTGGTGACATGTTTGTGTTTGAGATATAAGTACAAATAACATGTTAGATCTAATTCACCTTGCTATATTGTTATTTGAAATATGCTTATGTTTGTGATAGAAGAAAATATAGCATGAGATAAATTTCTTTTACCCTACAATATTGATGTTGGCAATATGTTTGTGTATGGTAGAAGGAATTCTAACACGCACTAAATTTATTTTGCAATGCACTATTGGTGTTAGAAACGTACTTGTGTTTGTACTAGAATAAAATCTAGAATGCAATAGATTTCTTTGGCAATGCAATATTGTTGTTGGCAACATGCTTGTATTTGTGCTAGAATGAAATATAACTTGCATTGGATTTCTTTTTCAAATTATACAATATTGTTGGAAATGTACTTGTGTTTGTGCTAAAAGGAATTCTATTACGCGTTGGATTTTGTTTGCCCTACAATGTTATTGTTGGCAATGTGCTTGTGTTTATGCTAGAAGTAAATCAAGCATATGCTAGATATCTTTCACCTTGCAATGTTGTTTTTGACAATGTGATTGTGTTTGTGCTAGAAGAGACTCTAGAATGTGTAAGATTTCTTTTACTTTACAATGTTTTTGTGAGTAATATGCTTCTATTTATGTTATAAGGAAATTAGCATGTGGTGGATTTCGTTCACCTTATAATATTGTTATTGGCAATGTGCTTGTGTTTGTGCTAGAAGGAAATCTAGCATGTGCTAGATTTATTTGACCATGTAATGTTGCTTCTAGAATATGCTTATGTTTTTAGTAGAAGGAATGATATTGATTGTTAGCTTTCATTTGAGGTGTAATGTTGTTGTTCGAAATGGGCTTCTACTTGTGATAGAAGGAAAGCTAGCACATTATATTTCCTTCATAATGCAATGTTGTTATTATAAATATGTTTGTCGTTATGCTAGAAGGAAGGTTAGAATGTGTTAAATTTCCTTCATCTTGCAGTTGAAAATGTGTTTGTGTTTGTGATAGAAGTAAATCTTGCATGTGTTAATATATTTTTTTTTCTTCGCAATGCAAAATTATTGTTGGAAATGTGCTTGTATATGTGTTAGAAGGAATTATAGAATGCACTAGATCTTTGTTCTTGTGCCAAAAGGAAAACTATCAAGATTTCACCCTCACCAAGGTTAGTGCTCTGATATTATTCTTGGCAGTGCATTTGTGATTATGCAAGAAGGATACCTAGCGATTACTAACTTTCTTCTAGACACCATTATGCTTATGCAACCAATGCTCTAAGAGTGACATTGTTTAAATAATCACAATGGTTAGAGTTATAGCTTTTGATGTGCCTTTTTATTGATTTTGGAACAATTTATGAAGATCAATGATAGTGCAAAATAATTGTATATAAATATATGTTATTGTTGGCACTACATTTGTGCTTGAGTTGGAAGGAAAGATAACGATATAGCTTTCCTTTTGGCAGAAACACAATAATCCAATCATAATTATTTGATCCATGGAGAATAATGTGAGCTTTGTATAATTTTGAAGTTTATGAATAAATGTCTTATTGAGGTATATTATAATTTTCTTCCAATGCAATTTCTTTGCTTTTAGAATAAAAATGAGAATTATCTAGTATTTACAGTACCAAAACTTTTATTTGGAAGAAAACCTCTAGTTTGGCTTTCGATTATCAAGTTCAAACATCAAACATCTTCACTAAGTGAAATATAAATATAATTTCTCCTTCTCACGGGGATCTTAGACATCTTATGTAGCATTGATCTTGGAATTTCTTATATTTTCCAAAGGACCATGTTTTGGTTCTTCAACTTCTACAAATTTCTTATGATCATTATTCATAAACATGCATCAAGACTACAAGTGTCATTTCTAAAGTTAAATAGGAACTTGGTGGTTTGATATGAGGTTATATTTTTCATTCTATGATACTATCTACATCTCTAATTGCTCGGTCTTCATATATATATATATCTATATCTATATCTATATATATATATATATATATATATATATATATATATATATATATATATATATAGATATATATATTTTCTGTGTGTAATTTGTATGTAAAGTAATTTTTGGTAGTAGGCACTAGATGGTGGGAAACAATGTTTTATTACATATAGTATGACTACCATACTATTTAAATTATTGCATCTATATTACTTTTTTTGTAAGTTGTGTTTTTGCGAAAATATAAAGTTACACTTTACATGGTTCAACCTTTTAGTTACATGTTACGATTTAATTTTTGTTACAGAATTGATACAAGCTACAATGGAAAATATAATTTTGGCAAAAGGGGACTATGTTGATCTCCTTATTAATGATCAGGTCATTGGGCTAGGAAGGGTTGATTCTGCAGAGTCTAGAACTTATTATGTTGGAGAAAGGGTTAATGCAGGTTATGTTACAATTTTGATAATTGGTATCACTCAACCACATTTGATTGATGAGGATGTTAATGAAGGGGACATACATCCATGGAAGATCATAGATTTGAGACACAACATAGGTAAATCAAAATATTGAGGCTTGTGTTAAATATTATTGATAGTATAGTAAATGTTTTATTGAGTAAATACTAACCTTATTTACATTTGTTTATAGGTGCAAATGTTTCTTCTACATTTTCTATTGGAGACAAGGTAGATCTTCTGCAACATGGATTGAAGTTGGGTGAGGGCTCCATATTCAATACAAAGCTTGGGCATAAAGTGCATAGAAATATGGTAAATAAAGGATGCATAGTGGTTCAAATTGAGAAGGTGTTAAAACATGATGCTCCTCTACCACATCCAACAGGATTTGAGCATACATTAGGGGGTGCATTGGAATCTTATGAGATTTGGCCAGAATCAAATTTGGAGCCTCACTGTCATGATCATGCCATAAATATTCCCCAAGATAGGGTTAGATTCATATGTACAAAGGTTTCTCTTACACATGAATGCATGGGAACATGCATGTGCATTGCGAAAGGAATGCTAGTTAATGTCTGCGAGGAGCACATTGTTGAGGGTGAAACACTAGGTGAAATGGAATTTGGTGTTTTTTTGGAAGAGATATATGGAAATTGTGAGATATAAAGAATTGGGGATAAGTCTATATACTGTTTGGTTAGATGGCCAATAAATAAGTTGGTGGACAACAAAGGTGTGATATTAGGGGTTAAGGAAAAGTTCAAGGAGCCACCCAAGGAAATGGTGATATGGGATGTTATAGAGGACACAAATCCCTTAAACAAATGGGATGGGTATCTTTGTAATGAAATAGATAGAAAATCAATTGATATGCATGTACTAACAAGGCCATATAAAAGGATTAAACGAGTTATGGCTACAAAAAAAATTGCAAAATGTCAAACAAAAATAGATGAAGTGAAAGCAATTCGACTTTTGGCAGCAGGTGTATGTTGTAGAAAAGATTGTCTTCAACATGTGGATAGGAAGGCCATTGCAGGTGCTAGGAAGGGTATGAGACAAATAAATAAAAATGGTATTAGGGAATTTGTCTTGAATTCACTCATGTCAAACACAGTCATGTGAAGGAGCCATGGCCATGGCCTACCACCTATTGCTAGAAATGTAAAGGACATGATATTTAATGGGAATATTATTTGTAAGAAAGCCTGGTATAAGATACATAAGATTCCTCAAAGCACATTCTATAACTACCAACATTATTTTCAACATGGATAGATCAAAGCTATTCATGGTAACACCAACACATGCAAAGCATGAGCTCACACAAAGGCAGCCATAGAAATATTGCACAAAATTGTAATGGATAATTCAGATTTTTCACCAAACCAAACACGTCAAGTTGAAGAAGATGGAACATATTCTCCTTTAAGATTGCTTCCTTCAACTTACACACAAAATTCTTTGTTAAAAGAGATCAATGAGGCTCTTCAAAAGCTCAATTACCTATCAATATCACAATCAACAATGAGCAAGATCTGGAATACTAAGTTTCGACATGTGGCATTTTCAAAGAAACCCAACTTCAGTAAATGCAGTGAATTTATTGTGTTGAAAGCAAAAATGAAGTCAGAAACTACAAAAGAGTTGGAAGAAAAGGCATGAGGTAGGTTGAACAAACATAACAAGATTGTTATGTGTGGAAGATAATGCTACTATTCCCACATAATTATGTTAGAGCGGTTTCCAAAGGAGTATTTGAGCATTATCCATGATAAAATGGACGAAACAAAGACTTCAATCCCAAGGCCACATGTCAAATCAAAATCTATTGTAGGAACAAATTTAGGTTTGCCATTGACAGGTATGCTTACACATGGGCATAAGACAAGAGGTTTTGGTCATTTCTCTTTACCATTTGTACATATGGGATCACAATTTACTATTACATCCCTTGCAAAGTGCTTAAGGGACCCTGAAGACCCACAAATGGATATGTATGGTGATCCACTTTATGAAAGTGGAAGTTCAAGAAACCCACTTACAAATGCATTACTTGACACCTCTATTTACTCAAAATGTCAAGTGTACAAGGATGATTTTATATCTCATGGAAGATCAACAAGTCAAAATGTTGATTTTAAACCTCTTCCTCGACATTTGTTGTTACAGTTCGACAATGCAGCAAGTGATAATAAGAATCACTATCTTTGCATGTTTCTATCACTTTTAACTGCACTTGGTGTCTTCATCACTATTGAGGTTGGGTTCTTGCTTGTGGAGCACACCCATGAATACATAGATGGAACCTACAGAAGAATGTCTTCCAACCTAAAAAGTAAAGATGTATATTCTTAACCTGAAATGATGGATACATATCGCACAATTAAAGAAAATCGAGTGTTTCCACCTATACTTATTGACAAGGTATATGACTTCAAAAGTTTCCTTAATGGATACACCAAGGAGGGAAAAAATGCACTAGTTGGACATCTTAATGTCCAATACTTCCAATTTCTTGCACTCAATGATGTTTCAATACTAAGGTACAAAGAATCAATTAGAGATACTAAGTGGTCAGAACAAGTTGAGTTATGGAGATGATGAAGGTCGACCTATAATTCCCATAGGGAAGACATCTTTTTGAGCTTCCAAACAGAATGATGTCTATTTAAAAGAACTAAACAAAGGGATAACATCATACATAAAAATGTGGAAAGGCACTATTGGGAATGCGGATTCACCAACTGTTATAGAGGAATGGAAAAATAAAGTAGTGTATTGGGAAAGAGTTCTTGATACATTAGATGGAATCTATAATGATCATAGAATAATAGATGGAAGTGATTCATCTTCTGAGGATTTCTGGCCCAAGAGAAGGCAAAGCATTGATGTTGATCGTAATGCACTCTATGTAATCTCAAGTATTATGGATGGAGATTTTGATAATGCGATAAATGAACCAATATATGTTGGATCCAAATGAAACAAGCCAAAGCCAACATTCAATCCGATGATTGATGTTGAGAAAGGAAGGATGTTGCTAGTTAGATCAAGAAATGAGGATGCAGGAGAGATGATTTGGATGGCAAAATCCATCTCATATATCTTTAGGTATAATGAAATTGAGAATCTTCATGTAAAGGTTGACTAGTGGAAGCCTATGTCAGGGAAATACAATGGAAATTTTTTAGAGCAGTATTGGATACCAAATCCTGATGACACAGAACTTGGTTCTATTCTAATTAATACCATAGTGTGGGCATGGATGCCAAAAGAAAGAACATTGAAAGAACAAATATCTTAAAATTAGGTTTATATGATTCACAAATGTAATTTTTTTTTGAAGGATCTATTAATATACATTCAGACACACTTTTCAATATTTGTTGTATATAAAATATTATCTTCATATTATTTTTGGAGTTTTATATTATTTAGTATTTCAATGTAATCATGCGTTGATACAAATTACATGACATTGCCATAAAATATTTAAGTTTTCAAAGCTTTATTTGACCAACATGACTTCTCACCATATCAGATATGCATAATCAAATTCAATAATACACTTAAAAACATCTTCTAAACTTGGTCTATTAAAACAATAGTGGGGTACCTAATTAGTATTCTATTTAATATAAATCATTTAAACACTTAATGAATAGATGCTAGACACTTGTAATAATGTTTGGAGTGAGTTTTCCTTAATATTCCTTATTATAATTGATATAAATCAAATTTGCTATTTTGTTGCACTCTAATTTATCAAAAAAATATTTTGATCATTGAACAACACTACTAGACTTACAAAATATTTCCTCTTATAGATTTTGAAATGGTACCAAAATTGTACTAGTATAATAAATTTGTACTCAACTTAGGAAAAGTAGTTAGTGTCAATTTAAAATGGTCAATAATAATAAGAAAACAATATTAATATATTGTTAAAAAACTTTATAGGTAAGGATTTTTTTAATGAAATATATTATTCATGAGTCAAATTTAATACAAAAATACAAATATAAATGATAATAGAAATAATGTAAGGAATCTAAGTTTTAGATGAATGTTAATATGTTCTTTTCAATACAATATCCTTAAACACTACAGGAACAAAAACTAAACATTTGTAATAAATAGTTTAGTCAATTTTCTCTCTTTCCTCTTGTATTTGAAAATAATCAAATTGTACTACTTTATTATTACTCTAATTCGTGATTGATTTTAATCATTAAAATGATTAGTAATTGAGTTGAGAGGCTCATCCTACAACCTAGTGTGAGGAGATGTGTAAGTTTGTCTGCTCGTTTGTGCCCCTTTAAAATAAAAATTATTATCTAAATAGAAAAATAAAAAAATGAATATGTTGTAAAGTAATTAGAAGAAAAAAAATGTGTGAATTAGAAGTTTAAATGTTATGCTTTTCAAAAATATTTCAGCTAGAGATTCAAATATACTATTTGAAGATCTATATTAACTAATTTATGTCAATATCAACTTCACATATATCTATATATATAAAAAAGAAGTTTTTATGGTTAAAATTTTTATTGGTCTTATGTATACTCTATTTAGCATTCAAAAATACAGTTTGAACAATGAAAAATAATACATTGTATTTTACACTCTAAAAATGTTTGCATGAGAAGAAATTTGATCCCTACATTCGTGCTTAAGATGGATCTATGTTGGTATATATTGGACACATTACTATGATAATTTGTCATTAAATAATTTTATACTTAATATGTATCTTGCATATTAATCTATTATTCATAAAGTAAGCCTCAATCAACTTAGTTTTTAACACAAAAGTACAAATAATAAATAAAAATAAATTATGCTACTACTCGCATTCAACATTTAATTTGATCCTAAAAAAACATTTTCTCCTCAACTCTAAAATGGTGCAAATTTCCTCCAATAGTATGAAATGATAATGGTGATAATGATGATTATCATCCACTAAGACCAAATATGGTATATAAGAAGGCAAAAAGATATTACCCAAAATTATTTTGAATTTTATTGTTATGCTCAAAAAGCATTAAAAGAAGTGTTTCAAGCTCATCATAATTTTGTTTAGTTAAAAGATCAAGAATGTTGGTAGCGTCACAAATATTTTGAAATTTAAATCCAATATGAGTATAAACTCGATGATCTATAACATTTTTAAATCTTCAACGATATTACTAGTGTTGCAAAGGTGATAGACTTTTAAATTGTGCCAACGTTGTCTTAGTAATAAGTGTAACTTAACACATACATGATATTTACTATATCAAATTATAATTAAATGGGTTAATAATAGTAAAATACACATCATTCTTTTCATAAAATAACCTTAACAAACTTATATTTTAATACAAACCATAAAAATGTTAAAATAGATAATGTAAGGAATTCAAGATTAATATGTGAAAGATTTGTTTTTGCAAGTTTATATGAATTTGTTTAATAAAGTTTATCATAATAATTTTCTTGCAAAAAATGATGAATATCTACATTAAAATTAGTGAACTAAGTGAATTTCTAATTCCCCATTTTGAAAAAACTTAATCTAGTTAAAGTTATATATTCTAGATCCACTGAATACTTCCAAATTTAAAGAAATATGTGTTATAATCAGTTAAAGACAAATACAAGCATACACCCATATTATCAAGCACTTATTAATTCCGCATTGGTTAATCAATAAGATGTGGGAATATTCAAGCTTTGGAAGTGGGAGAGATTCTTGTAAGTTAGACAAGAAGCCTAAGAGCCCCATTTTCAGATTAGGTGGTATCAGAGCTTAAGATTGATTAACCCCACTTTCAAGGAAGGTTATATCAGAATGCTTGATTGACAGAGCAAAGATTGCTTGTCTGAAAGGTGTTTGGGTAGTCAAGGATTGAATGTTTGATTCATTGTATGCTTGTTTGCAGACTGACTATTTTCTGAGTTTGCATAGGTGAAGGGAAAGCTATTGATAGCTCAGTCTAGGAAGGACAAGAAGGAAGAAGGGCTGAAGGCATTCTTCTATCCTAAAGGAGCTCAAAGCAGTCCTTGGAGCACAAGAGGTTTGTTGCAAAAGGTTGCTTGAGTAAGCTCTTTACTAATCTTGTTTGAAGTTCTTTGTTCATTGACGTAATGACAACTTCTTCAAGTGAGTCCTCAAATTCTCCTTTCTTCACAAAAGTCTTTGATGAAGACATGAAGCAAGACTTGTTCATCATGATGAATATGGTGAGAGAAATGTATGAGGATGGAAGGAAGAGCAGAATACTTAGAAAGGAGTTGAATTCCGTGGAGGAAGAGAACTAGATGCTTTTTGACAAACTACAAGAAATGGAGATGCAACTTCATATTGCAAATACGAACCTGAAAAGGATGCATGAGTTGGAGTCATAGCTCTTTGTTGCCCAAGAAGCCTTAATCAAGTACTAGCTTGAAGAAGAGGTAAGCCATTCCAGTTTGTCTTCAAATTTTTCTGATAATGGTTGTATTGGTCCTTTTGAAAAACATACTAGAGGCATAGGTTCCAAGCTAATGTCCAAGATGGGCTATGATGGAAAAGGCTTGGGTAAGCATGCACAAGGTATTGTTGAACCAATAATGGTTGAGGAAAGGCCTAAATATTTGGGTCTTGGCTATGGACAATCTTATGGAGAGAGTTCCAAAGCTACCATGAAAGCCATTGAAACAAACCCAGGAAAGAGTTTCATTTCATTTCCTCTACCTCAAAAGTGTGAAGGTTGTATTCAAGAGGAATGCAATGGCTTGAAACATCATTTTCAGGATGCAGGTGTTCAAAATCAAACCCTTGAACTAGGGAGTTGTGGAAACTCTGATAACCTTTGAAGAGATTGATGGTGTTCCAAATGGAGCTACTTCTTCACTCAATTCACCTCCTCATGAAGGCAATAAAGGTGAAAGATAAAGGTATAAATCTAGTTCTAAACACCTTCCTTTTGATTTTGCAAAGCATAATAAATTTGGACATAAGCATGGGAAATGAGTTGCATGTTCCTTTTGTGGTTTGGATAACCATGATGTTTCTAGATGTTGGAAGAGAATGGCCACATACATGAAACTTTTGAAGGAAAAGAAGCAAGAAGCCAAAGGTCCATTGAACAAGGCAAAGCACATTGTCAAGAGGATGCACATGCAGTGCACTTACTACCATAAGCAAGGACATATTGTTGTAAAATGTTGGACTCTGAATCCAACAATGCTTCCACAAAAGCTGAAGAAAGTGGAAAGAGAAGATGGCAGAAAGGGAAGTGAAGATTCCATGAATGATGTGTCTCAGAATGATTCACATGATGATGGTGAAGGTAGTACCTTTGAAATGGATTGGTAAGGAACAGTTAGAGTTCTTATCCGATTGAGATTGCATGTCTATTAATGCATCTACATTATATTTCATTTCAGCATCGAAAGTACAATGTGCTTAAGTGAAAGTTGAAAGATGAAATGCATGCATGAGCTTGATATGCATGAACACAGGGATGTTGATGATTTCCTTGTATTTGAACATGTATCTATAATTAACTTGTAGGGTTGATTACTTTGACATGCATGTGATGAAATGTTGACTTAGAAGAAGTTAGCTTGGTCTCCAAATGGTCTTTTTCTACATGCTTGACTTGAAGGGTCATTTGTTTTAAAGTTATGTTTTGTGGGCTTGTATCTAGTCCATCATTTGCATGCAGATGTAAGACATGGAGGTGTTCACAAGATGTGAAAATTCGTTTCTTTTGTTGAAGCAGGGGTTTATTCCATCCAGTTGTTGTCTGTATGCCTATTGTTGTTAACAATTGTTGTTGACATCTTGTCAAACAAGTACAAATGAAAGTTTTATTGAGCCACCTTGGATCAATGATCAAGGTAGAGAAGCTCAAAACTACCTTCTATAACCATTTGAGCAGGAGTTTTGCAGGAAGGCAAGGAGGAAGACAGTTCTTCCCAAGAAGACTAGCCCATCCAATAAGGGAAGTGGTCAGAAACTTTGGTTCAGAGGCACTATGCAAAGGCAAGTGTAGGGAGGTTAAAAGAAGAGGGTGAGTCACTCTCATTTACTATTCAGATCAGTATATCAGTCTTTTGGAGACTAAAAGTTCTTTAGTGGGAAGGCGTGATCCAAAGATGGATCCTGGATAAACCTCTAAGTTTAAAAGACTTCATACAAGAGGTAAAAGGTGCCAAATGGCACAAATCCTTTGTAAATCATAGGAAAATGAAAGTCACAAGCTACTCTCAGGAATAGTCTCATTATAGAGATCCCTTCATTCTGAATCCAACAAAACTTGAATGGGCGAAAATGAATTTCAGATGAAGAAATTATCACAAAAAGAAGTTCCCCTTTGTTCTTTGGGAAGAGGCAAAAATCCTCTAAAAATGGGCAAAAGACCCTTATAAGGGAAAATCGCATCGCATGAGGCAAAAAGGAGAAGTTATGGAAAATTTGGGTTACACTACCGGAACCTAAAAACATGGAGAAAACCATGAAATCGAGCCTATCGGAGGCTTAAGTCAACAATGAACAGGGATCGTTAGATCTGGCTGATCAAAAGTCCAGATCCGATCGACAATCGCAATCGGTGGAGGTAATCAGAGGCATACATGCGATGGGACCAGATCGATGTGTTACCATGATCGCCAATATCAGTGGATCGCAATCGGCAAACACAATGGAGAGGGGCCTTATATCTATATATATATATATATATATATATATATATATATATATATATATATATATATATATATATGCGATGCAATATGCCAATCACCGATGATCGGATAGGTGAATCGGTATCGATGATGGCCGGAACCGATAACAAATATAAACGCTACTGCATAAGATTTGAGATTCGCCGAAAGACATTTTTTAATGTATTTTCATATGTTTCATTTATTAAATGAAATGTGATGGATAAAACGTGTTGCGATGGAATCCGGACCCAAAGGGTTTTTGGAATGAAAATGAAGAATATTTCAAATCAAGGAATTCATATTTTCCTTTGTATTTCCCGTTTAATGGATTTTTTGCCATTGGCCATGCCACTAAATCGATTGCAATATGTGATGGAAGGCGGACCCAATAGGGATTTTAGGGGAGATTCCATGGACTTTCACGTCTAGATTTCGCACCCGATAGTGCTTTTCCTGTATATTTCCATTTCAAGCCTAAAAAATAGTATTTCGTGAAACTTGAAAGGAGGCCAGTGGTTCATTTTCCATGGGAAAACAACCATCATTCCCTGTGCCACACTGCATGCAGGCGTTGCCAAGAAGAGGAATGATTCCTCATGATCATGGTTGATAGAGGAATGACTAAGGAAGTCAAAAAGCTAGAAATGCCTTAAAGAAAGCCTGAGAGCTGAATCACAGAGAGTTTGCAGTTGCTAAGGTTGTTGATGACTGTTGAGTTGATTGTTGGTTGTTGTTGTTGATCCTTGAGGGTTTTGTTGCTGAAAGTAAAGCCAAAGTAGGAAGCTAAGGAAAAAGAGGTAGCACAGAAGCCAAATAGGCAACGCAGAAGCCAAAGAGGTAGTGCAGAAGCCAAAGAGGTAGTGCAGAAGCCAAAGAGGTAGTGTAGAAGCAAAAGAGCAGCCAAGGGAGTCACTTGTAAGCCAAGTGAAAGCCAAGAGGGCTGTGAACTGATAGAGGGTAGAAATAAGCCAGAGCTGAAGAGCCAGAGAGCCAAATCTAGAGCCAAAGATCCAGAGTCAGAGCCAAGAGCCAAAACCAAGATCCAAAGAGCCAAAACAAAGAGCCAAAGAGCCAAAGTCAGAGCCAAGAGCCAGAACCAAGAGCCAAGAGCCAAGAGCCAGAGCCAAGAGCCAAGAGCCAAGAGCCAGAGCCAAGAGCCAAAGCTTCAAGAGCCTGAGGGAATAATATGGTGTCTGAACCCACTATTTTTGTGTAAAAATAACAGGAATTAAGCTAAGAGATTTTAAAAAAGACACATACCATAATCTCAGAGAGCCTAGTTGAAGTAGCTAGAACTCATGGAGATGTAGCCCAAGAGTTGTGGGTGAACTCCAAATTAATATTCCTGTTCATGTGTCTGCTTTATTGCTGCATTG
Organism: Pinus tabuliformis; assembly: GCA_031772625.1. Taxonomy (NCBI): domain Eukaryota; kingdom Viridiplantae; phylum Streptophyta; class Pinopsida; order Pinales; family Pinaceae; genus Pinus; species Pinus tabuliformis. Next base: position 810,156,870 of record CM062810.1, read on the forward strand.
TCTCTACGGCTTTATTTACAGTTATGTATATTTGTATATCATTTTGAGCACATCAACTTACAGCACAACAACATTAAGGCATAATCAGTTAAAAGCAAGTATAGTCATACACCCATATTATCAAGCACTTATTAATTCCACATTGGTTAATCAATACGACTTGGGAATATTCAAGCTTTGGAAGTGGGAGAGTTTCTTGTAAGTTAGATAAGAAGCCTAAGAGCCCCATTTTCAGATCAAAGATTCACCCAGACAAATGAGAACTCGCAGAGTGTGTTGTAATTAGCAACAAGTTCTGCAAGGACTTCTTCATGTCATTAACATTTTGGAATAAATCTTTGGTGTTAAACTGTAATGGCTTCACTGTGGATGATCCAAGAAGAAACCTTATCTTCAGAGTGGACAACTATTGTTCCCATCCAAAGAACGAAGTCCTTCTCATGGATGCTGGTGAGTCCCAGTATTGCAGCAATAATGCTACAACTCCTGGAACTCCCTTCTTTAATTTAATCAACCTGGTAGTTCGTAACAAACTTGGAAGCGACGGTGCTGTATGCACAAGTACTAGCTCTTGCCGCGGCTGTCACTTGATCAGCTGGCACGAGTCTGCTAGGAGCTTAAGCCAACTTCTAAGAGCTCTTAGAAGAATATTTCTAACTGATGGACGAAAGATAACTCAAAGAAGGCTAATCTACTTGCAAAAAGAAACTGGAAAGCCGAAAGAAAACGTAAACCCTAGCAAACCCTAATTTTACCAGCTAGCTCTACTGATGCAAGAAAGAGGATGCAAGCTACTGGGAGAGATGCCATTGAATTCTACGAAGATTAAATGCATGTTTCTAAGCTAATTTTATAGTCAAATCTAAAAGAAGCAGCTTTTTGTATTTTTGAATAAGTTATCACAATTATCATGCATGCAATTTAACTGTTTTTTACTGTGCAGAGGTGGATTCGTGAGAGGAAATGCTTGGAAGAGGTTGGGAAGGTTCAGAGAGGGCCTAAGGGGTCCCTAACACCCTTCCAGAGAGTTTCACATAGTTTGGCTATCAAGAAACCTCATTCATGAGCTTCTATAGGAAGTCTGTAGGGGTTCTACAGGATGTTCTGTGATTTTCTAAAGGATGTTCAGAAATGGAATTTTGGAGCATGGATGGAGGGAAAAAGGTGGAGGAATGAGTGTGGATGTGAAATAGGGGTGTAGGGGAGTTCAAGACTTGGAGGATGGAGTTGAGGAGTAGCGCAGATGGTGAGATTTGTTCAAGGAGGGATGAAACGATGTTGCACAAGAAGACGAGAATCATGGCAAAGTAAGCGAATGAGTAAAATGTAAGGTAAGGGTTCTAAGTGAAGGATGAAGCAGGTAGGTTAGATGGAGTATGGGCAGATAAAGAAGGGTAATAGGTACTCTGCAAGTGGTTTTTCAAACTGAACAAAGAAACACTTATAAAACCTATGACCTAGTTACTTTACTCTATTCTGACCTAAGTAACAGCAAAAGGAACTGAGCAACAGTTTATTCAAAATGAAATGCGTGAAATAACTTATGAAACTAAGAAGTCATCAACTGAGGCATTTAAACACTACTAATACCGGCATCTACAAATGAGGATTCCAACACTAAGAATTGCATGACAAAGCAAAACAACGTTTTTGTTGGCAGCAATGTCACCTTTGTCCCAGCTCACGATCCCACTGAGGGAGAGGTGAGATCAGAGGTGATTGAGGCCTTTTTCCAAGGATCCTTTCTATTATTAACCTATCAAATCAATATGAACATGAAAAGATACTTTAACCATCAAAAGGAACCTAAATAATAAAACAAGATTTAAATCTAAATAACAGATTTTATTCTAAGAATGCAGCAAAGACACATGAAAGTAAACAAAGGAGGTATTAGGCACTTGAGATGGGCCCAACCCCAAGAGATACAGCCTCCTAAGAGAGATTTAGAGCTGGTGCAAAGCTGGATTCATCTTTATTGAGCAAGAAAATAAGAGTTACATCAAAAACTATCCACAAGGGAAAGCTTGAAAATGTGCTGAAATGAAAAGCTAATCTACTGACTAAAATCGAACTATAAACTAGCTAACTTCTGCCTACAAAGTGACTAACTACTGGCTAACCAAAATGATACCCTATGCCTTCTTATTTATACAAATTGAAGACCCCAACATCCCTCCTAAACTTTAGGAACTCGATTGCCAAAACTTGTAGTTAACAACACTTTTATTAGCACTTGCTCGACTGCCCTTGTGATAATTTATTTGGTGGCCCTTGAACTCCGAGCTGATGGTGGAGAATTCAAGGTAAGGGCCCATAAATGAAGGGGAAACCTTCCTACAAATCCTCTCCCTTGTTCTCCCACGAATTTGGCTGCCAAGTGCTCATTAAAACCTTTGATTTTGTCTCCAAATTGACCAAAAAGACTACACAAAGCACACATTAGACTTGTTGGCATAATGACTAACCCAATTCACTCTATTAGCATAAATATAATAAAAAACATGCAATAAACTAATGAGAATGGTGGATTAAGTTGAATTAGGAGGTTGAATGAGCCCATATAATTATCCATTTTTGGGGCTCATCATCACCCCCTACTGAAAGTGTTAATAATCCTCTGAGAAACTGATCTATCTCCTCATCTTTGATGGCCCTGGTGGCCTCCCTATCATGCCAAGCTTCTGAATTGATGTCCTCTTCTCGGTCATGAAACCATGCTTTTCTCTCTGCTTCTTCCCACTGCCTGTGCTCCTTTTCCTAGAGAATTCTCAGCTTCCTGTAGAACTTTCTCAACATCATGTGGAGAGGCCCTTGTGTCCAACATTTCCATTCTTTCTCTCCAGGTGGATGTCTTTGGGCTTCCCCGTTCATAGGCGATGGATGCCTTGGAGGGAGACCTCTCCTTTTGTGTAGCTGAGGTGTCTACAATTGTGGTTGGCTCTTTTGACTGTGGTTGGGGTTTGCCAGTTCTTATCTGCATGCTCCTTCTTGCCTTAAAATATAGTGGAAGATCCCTCTTTCGCTTCTCCTTATGCTTGGGGGATGTGCTTAGGGTGGCCAGCACAACTGCTGCCTCCCTAGCTAAAATCTCAGCCAATTTCTCCTTCTGCTGCCCTTTCCCTAGGCTTCCTATAGAAAGTCCTGTAGTGGTCGTTTTTTGGCTTCGTGTAGAAGCAGTTTTTTGGCTTCCTGTAGAAACAATCTGTTGGCTTCCTGTAGAACCAGTTTTCCCTGATTTTGCTTGCTTGGCTGGGGGTGCCTTCTCTTTGACTTGTGCTGTGGTTGCCTTGGGTGTGCCCTTACTTGTTTGGACTTTTTCAGTCCTCTCTGCCCGAGTTTGCAACCGCTTCTCCCTTGGCATTGGTGTTTTTATTTTACTCCCAGCTTTGGCCTCAACAACTTTTCCTTTTTGTTGCTTTTCCTTTTCTTGTTCTTATGGATTTTCCTGTGATGGCCTGTCCTAGGTTTTCTTACCCTTAGCTTCCTTAACTTTAGGTTTCTTCTCTGCCTCAATATGTTCCTTCTCCTCACTGTTCGATGAATTGAGTTCTTCTGCCAGGGTCCGGATATCATCATTCTTGGTCATATTACGGAAAATATCCCAGGAGATAAGTACAGTATAAGTATGGAAGGCAACTTCTACGAGGAGCTTGATAAGCCCATGATGAGCCAGCTGGTCTGGTGTCCCCTCCAGTTTTGCGCCACACTCAATCAATGACTGCAGGAGGAAGTATGGGATGCTCAAATTTTGTTCTGAGGGAAAATCCATCTTATGCCTGAGCTCAATTAACAAGCATAAGTGATACCCATACAAAATACTAAATCACCACTCACAGGTAATATATTTCAGAATTTGAAGGCTGATCTCACTCCAAAATGGCTGTAAGCTGGCTCTTCGGACCCCATTTTTATCCTCTGAAAACTGTTCTTCTGGTAGGAAGAATTCCTTTTTAGCCTTTTGGCCCAATTTCCTTTCCTCTTTATCCCAGGGCATCGCTAATGTTAATTCAGTGACCCAGCTAATGAGTTGTGGGGTGGGTTTCAAGGTCAATCCCCTGAAATTTACAGTTGCCAATGTTTTTGATTTGGGCTGCAGGGACCTTAGGAACTCCTTTGTTCTTTCATCATCGTGACCTTGGATTTTATCACAGAATGTCATCCACTTTTCATGGGTAAACAGGTCTACCACCTCAGGAATTTCTCTTAATTTCTTGGAATCCGAGGGTTCCTTTTTGATAAACCCTCCAGGCATGGTGAAGATACCCTGTTTTCGGCTTGAGCTCTGGTTAGACTGGAAATTTGGATGTGGTTTTCCCCCTTGGTTCTTAGGTTAGGGTTTCTCTGCTGTTTGTATCTCCCCCTTTCACCAATTCTCTGGTTAAAATATTGCTTCTGCCCAAGACTTCGACTTGTCAAAGGGAATGAAGCTCTCACAGACAGAGTGCAGAGCAGATTTTTATACCTATCATATAACAGTCACACAAAAAATTGATACGTGCACAGGTGAGCCTTACAGTGGTTTGTCATAATAGTGGGGAGAGTTTGTTAACAGGAATCATGGAGGTGAGCACAACGGAACACCATTTAAAAGAAATTATGTGTATCATATAAGCAAACCACCATTCTTGACCCACAGGCAGACTTGCTTTAATTTCCCCACTTCAAACAAGCTAGTTCACCACCTTTCGAAATATCATGGATGGGAATGGTGTTTTTGCGCCTACCTCTCTTCAAGCTCCAAATTTGATGAAGAAAACTCGGGATTTTATGCTCTGGAAGGCTTTGTTGTACTTTCCTGTAGAACGTCTTCATGTAGAATGCCCCTGCACCTCTGAGTGAGCCCGATACACTGGAGAATTGTGAACCAGGCCGCAAAGCTCAATGGAGGATGACAGGTTAATCATTTTGTGGAAGCAGAGGATGCATACTTCAATTGAAAATGTTGCAAGTGCAAGTTAACAGCAGTTTGTGAGTTTCAGCCGAGCGTTCGTTAATTGCTGCGTGATTTGTGGTGAGGTGGAAAAAATGTGCGCTGGCTTTATTTGAACTGCAATGATGTTATGAACTGCATGTTCTCTTCTATCTGTTAATCATTTGATGCCTTGTGCGCTGGAGTTCAACACGTCTACCACTACCCGTGTTTTTCAAATTTCACGTGAACGACTATACACGTATGCTGCGTGATTTTTTCCTGGATGATTGCAATCAAATCTGGCTAGCTTCCTGGCTGAATCCCACCATCTCATTCATTCATGCAGTGCTTAGATTAGATTCATGCAATAGAGGAATGAGTTTTAGTCACATACCTGGAAGTCAAATGTGGATGTCGTGAGGTGCCGTGGCCTTTCATTTGCTGCATGCATTGGTTTCTATCGTTGCATGAGGGCTTGGTGGCTGATTCATGGCTATTTTTTCTTGTGCAGGTATCCTCTGGCCGGACCATGTTGTAGGAGCTGGCTTCACGTTCAGATTTGCACCCTCAAGCTGCTGTTGCTGAATTTTCACAGGACCAAAACTTGTTTTCACCATTGCTCCCGAACGATAGGTCGGATCAATCTGAAACTTGCCGAGCATGTTCCTATCATCATGATGCACCTCCCATAGAAAAAATGCAATCAATGGATGCACAGATTTCGAGAAAAGCGGAAAATGGCTGAAGGTTACAGAGATCAATTTCTCAGAAACTGTGCATCGGAATCGGTTGAAACTCCTTGGGTAGGCTACTATCATCCATATGCATCTCCCCATGAAATAGGTTTTGAAATGGATGCACGAATATGGAGAAAATGAAAAATGGCTGACAGTGATGGAGGCGGATTTCTTGGAAACCATGCACCAGAATGGCCTGAAATTTCTCGGGCATGTTGCCATTGTCCCTATACAACTCCACCTATAACAGTTTTGCAAATGGATGCACGGTTTTCAAGCTAGGGAAAAAACAAATTCTATTCTATGTAATTTTTTTCTTCAAAGCATTCTGCAAGTTTTTGCATGGAAAGAAAAACTGAGCTTTGGTTGTGATGCAGGCATGGAGATGATGGAGGAGGAGTTTGAATATTGCAGGAGGACTTCTGAACCCTTGAGGAAGCTATCATGTCGGCCAAAATACCTTTTTCAAATCCATTTCTAGCTTCCTGTAGAAATCCTGTAATTTCTACAGGAACTTCCTGTAGAACACACAGTTTTGAGGAAAGAAGCACAATGATATGGAAAAAATGATGGAGAAGGGTGAGGGATGGAAACATGGATGCTTGCATGCCTCATGGACAGATTCCTGGCCTTCAAGTCCTCTTCAGAGATCAATTTTGTCTTGTTTGTAGGTTTCCTGTAGAAGACACAGAACTTCATGTAGAAAAAACAGAACTTCCTGTAGAAGGCACATAACTTCCTCTGTCTTTGTTTTGAGCGATCCTCCTAACCCGCAATGTCCTTCCTGCAACCTGCAATTATCCAATGGAAATTAGGTTTATTTTTCTTTTTATTTTGCTCTTTTTTTGAAAAACAACTAGGGTGCCTCATGGAGGTTTTCACCCTAATTGCCTGCCTTGGGCGCCTCTAAGGGAGGTTTTCACCCAGGGACCTTATTCCCTTTTTATTTTCTCTTCTTTCCAACCCATTGACCGCCTCATGGAGGTTTTCAATCAATGAGCAATCTAAGGCGCCTCTGAGGAGGTTTTCACCTTAGATTTTTCCTCTTATTTCCATTTTTTCATTTTTTCATTTTTTCTTTTTTCTTTTTTTCTCTTTTTTCTACCCTACCCTACTTGAAAAACAAAATTCTTTTCAAGTATAAGAATACTTCCAATGGAGCCATGTGCACATCGAGATTAGAGACAATATGATGTGGAGGCTTGAAATGCATGCTTTGACAGCCATCTAGATTTCAGAGGCCAAACGATTTGACTTTGAAGGGATCAAACATAGCTGAGGAAGAGAGTACCACTGCAACTTAGTGACTGTCTGGAACCATATCTCAATATAGCTCTGATATCCTTGGTCCTTTTTCTGATCTGGATCATCCTTCATGTCACCTTCTATCGTGACCCTCACATCTTCCTCTTTTTGCTGATTTTTCTCTTGACTACATGGAGGGTTTGATGGTAACCATGAGGAAGCTTTCTCGATCTTTGATTTTGATGCCTTCTCTTCATTAAGTGCAGCCCATGGTTCTTTGATCTTTTCTTTTGAATCTTCTTTTTCCTTTGGTCCTTCAATGTTGTCAATATAATCTCTGTTTTGCAATACTCTTCCTGAGCTATGGTGAAGATCATTGAGCTCAAGAGGAGTCATTTGGACATGTTGTGCCTCAACTTTGCAATTGGGTTGAGATACTGCAACGGGTAGGTGTGGAAATGGTGGTACAGATAGTTGAGTGGGGGTGTATATTCGAGATGGATGTGGATGGGGTTGTGGTTTGGCAGGCATTTGGGGTTGCCTTGGTGGAGCAGGAGGCAATGGTTGTGGATGAGTAGGTGGTGGAGGAAAAGAAGCGGGAGGAGTGTTGTATTGGGGCCTCCACCCCTGATGAGGTGCATTCCACTAAGGTTGTGGCTGATCATAAGAGTGAAACGAATGAGCAGCTGGTTGGGCATAATATGGATCTGTGAAGGAACAAGGAGGAGGTGTGAACCAGGAAGGATGAGCAGGGGGACTCCAAGAAGGCATGAAAGTGGCTTGATAGGGGTCATAATAGGTCTCGGATGTCCCTTGCAGTTCCTGCTGGTAAGATCTAGGTCCATGTGGCCTCCTTTGGTTCATATAATAGAGTGATTCAGTGGCTCCTTTGGCTCTCTGATATGCAGCTTTAAGTCCAGGCAAGGAAGGGCACTGATTCATAGGATGGTATTCTTCACAGACGAAACACACTTCTATGGAGTGCATTGGACATTCGTCCCTAGGATGCTTTCTAGTGCACCTAGGACAAAAGATGTCCAATGCCCTCTTAGCTTCCTCTTGCTTCCTTTGGATCTGCAGGGTATCCAGTTGCATGGCAAGAAACTGCCTCATCTCGCTCTTGAAATATTCCATCTGATTTGAAAATTCGTTTTTGGATAAGGTACTGCTCCCAAAATTTCTGCTTGTAGCCATTTGCTCCAGAGGAATGTTTTCTTCTTCTTCTCCCTAGAGGTTCTTCAGATATGTCTTTTTGTCCACGTAAGGGTTCTTTAGTCACAGCCACTGAAGAAGAGAGAAAGTTGGCTATGTGAAGCAGTGGGGGTTTTGTACAAACATTTTTCTGACTTATCTCTACTCCTACCAGGCATGAAATGAAATCTTTTTTATTGATTTTTTCTTTTTATGCTCGTACCTGCAAAAAATAAAATAGATTGAACTGCAACTAACTATCTTGTTGAAATGAAAATGCAGAATTGAAATGAAAGCAGGAAAGGACTAATCTATTTTGCTCAAATGAACTTGTAGGAATGAAATGCTAGTCTACGCTTGCAGAATTGAAATTGCGGAATTGAAATGCTAATCTACGCTTGCAAAATTGAAATTGCGGAATTGAAATGCTAATCTATGAAAGCAGGAAATGTCTAATCTACTTTTGCGGAAATGAAATTGTAGAATGGAAATGAAATAAACTACTTAGCATAAGGATGTAGTGGAAAATAGAAGAAAAGTAGCAATCACCAATACTCTGACGCTTCCCCGGCAATGGCGCCAAAAAGAGTGGTGAGCCCCAGTGTTATAGACATTTTTGTGCCTTACAGCATTGAGCATGAAATGTCCATAATCCAAGGGATCCAAAGTCCCTAAACATGTCGTTCTTACCCCTAGAGGAACAAGGCTAACAAACCACAGCAATTCATACAAGTTATTCACCAGAAACTGCTCAAAAACAAGTCAATTCAGGATCAATTCAGAGGCTCCACTAGTTGTCTGCACTGAAATGCAAAGTCTGCACTGGCTACCTGCACTGCAACGCAGGTAGAAGCACTACCAAGGTGCGCTGAGCGGGAATTGACAAATGGCAAGTTCATTCAACAAGGTGTCAAGACCCTGGAAGCTTCCAGAATCTTCCTCAATGACACTTGCCTCAGTGAATTCGACTAGTGATGAGTAAGAGGTTCTCAATCTCCAAGTGGAAGCAAGAACCTCCAAGTGGAAGCAAGAACTGACAGAGGGAGAGGACACTAGTCAGATCTCAAGCTGACTCATCCTCTCTCCAGACATCTATATATGGATCTCTCCTCCATGAGATCTGTGGGTTGGAATTTTGTTATTGCAAAGAAGTGTTGTTGGTTTGAGGTTGGAATCATTGGGTGCTTAATGCTTTGAGGGAAGGTGAAGACAGGAATTTCATTTGTTGGGAAGGAGATGCTGGATTGGAGCCCTCTGGGTTGTATCTCTTCCTGAACCTTATTATTCATCAATAAAGCTATCTTGGTTTGTCCTATATACTGATGTATCTTTGATGTATGATTGCATTAGTATGTTTAGTTTATTTCTAATCCTGAACTAGTTATGAATATGAATCTATGTCTTTGTGTAGTGTTCTCTTCTTGTGATCTTGCAGAAACCTCTTGAAGCTAGGCGAGCGAGAAGGCAAGTAGCTGGGAACTCCCAAAGAGAAGAGAAACCGGATCGAGGGACAAACGAAAGACACCGGTTAGTCCATCCATCTATCTTCATTCTTAATTCATAAAGGGAGAATACTAGAATAGCTGTTTCTGTTTGTTTCTAAGGCACTGTCACACCTTAGGTGGATAGGATCGTCCTGCATAGGCATTTTTCCCCACAACAAATTGGCAACTCCACTGGGGAGATCTGTTTAGTCATTTTATTTGTGTCTCTATCATTGTTTGTTTCATAGACTCAACAGCAACAATCGAACTGCATCTGCTATTCTCAAATGCAAAGTAGACAGCTGTTGCTTTGATCCAATCACTGGATTTGTCTATGATCTGAACAATGGACTCACAAATGATTTGATGATCCTTTGTGATAGATCTTAACCCTTTCTCAAAGCATCCCGTTGATTGTACCTTGCTTGTTTCTTTGATTTGGCCTGAAACTGTAGATTAAATAGCAAACTGTGACCTAGAACCCAGTGAGAAACTCTCATTTCTCCTTCAACGCAGACCCTGTGAAGAGGTTCTGCATTTCAACGCAGGTCCCGTGAAGGCTACCTGCGCTTAATGTCAAAACCCCTGTGTTGAGGGTGTGCTGATCCAGTTAGGCCTTGTGCAGCTGGGGTTCTCTGCTTTGTTTTGCCTTGTTTTGATCTCTGATTTTTGCAGCCTGTAACCAGCATAGGTACCTGTATGATAACTCCTTTTCTCTGCTTAAATTCCGCCTCTTTTTGTACAAAAAGACTGTGAGTGTTTTTATGTGTTTGTGGCATCATTTAGAGTTTTCCTTTGCAAGAGTGAAATAGTCATCCTGTAGCCCTTGATTCAGATCTGTTGATTGTGATCTTAGGAGAGAGTTCATTGGCTGTTTACAGTTGGTTATACATTTACTTTTGCTTTAGGTTTGAGTTTGTCTCTTTTAAGTGTCGAAACAAGTGTTCATTTTGAAAGTCGTGAATTGTTGTATTCTCTTCTACCCTTTCTGGTTTCGAAAAAGTAAACTTGTTTGTATTTGTCATTTAAAAGCAAATTCAAAGTTGTACAAAAAGCTTTATTTTTAGGCATCAATACTAAGAAAGCGGAAAACAAACACCTACATTGTGCATTTGCATCTTGATAGTTTGCATGCTTGATTTAGGGAAAGTGCATTAGAGTGTGCTGATTGCTCTTTGAGAAAAGATGGTGTCTTTCTTTTCCCTTTGTAGCTAGGATTTTCATGGTTGAAAAGATATAAAAAACTTGCTTATCATCTTTAGACTGCATTTAGGAATTGTATCATACATCTCGTGGTGAACCTCAAAAGGCAAGCTTCTAAAAAGATCAACCTAAAATAAATTGAATGAACTTAACAACGCTTTGCAACATAACGCACAACATAGAGGTCTAGGCTAGAGACGTGTTCCGGCGTCGTAAAGCCTGGTGACTGTCGATCTCGCTGATGGTGGGTGATTCCTCCTGAGGGATGATAGCGCCAGTACGGATTGTGCTCCCACGTACCGTCGCGTATATATTGGGAGACCCCTATAGGCATAAAACCTTTATCCTTAGGAATACGTGTCAGTCGCCCTACTGATCACAATGCACTGAACACAGCATTCAGGAAGATCGACCGCCCGTACCTTAAAAAGTATTCTGCGGTTTTGCGAAAAGTTTGGCACACCCTCTACCTAGAATGTAGAAATTTTGAATAATTTAACACATATTCATAGAGATTATCCTCATCATACAATTATAAGCGGAACATGTATAATACATAATCTCCTCTACGTTGATCATCAATTTACAGAAGCAGAAACATTCACAGGCACACATAGAAGCATTAATCAAACTCATTAACACAGTATGTATCCCGGGGAAAGAATCTCGCTAAAAACCCCACACTATCTGTATATTATATTGATTGAATCATGTAACAATACAAAGCATAATACTTCTCACAAGTATCTCCATCTGTTACACACAATACAGCTCAGATTTGATCTCCAAATCTCCCCCGCTGCTTGCCTGCCTCCACTGCTCAATACCTACTCAAGAACTGATGAGAATGGCTTCCCAAACTCGTATTTCACCTGCAAAATAGTCACTCACACTTTGTTGGACGTGAGCACAAGCTATAATGTGGGAAAATACGTGAGAAAACTCATTGGCATACTCAATCCCTTGATTGTGCAAGATCTGATGCACAACTATAGTCACAATTGATAGCAATCTGATTCTCTACCACTTGTCCCTGTTGAACTGAACATGCACTGACATGCAACTGAGTTAACTGATGTATTCTTTAGTTGTATTATGAGTTAATAATTAGTTTAACAAGTCATCATTAGTCTATCTGCAGTTAGACTAACTACAACTAGTTTAACTAAGTCAAACTGAACACAACTCCATCAACTGTACCTCCAGTCCACTAAACTCAACTCACTTGAGTTCTAACTGAAGTCATGCATGCAACAACTCAACTGACTCATAAGAAAAGCGTATTTCCTTCTGACAGCTGCATGTGCCACTTCTGTGGCTCAAACTGAAGTGCTCCAAGAGAATAAGATTACGTTTATAGTCCAAATATTATTGTGAGATAATAATATTTGACTTTTCTATTTTTGACAACTAGTCTAAAAATAGACTTTGATCACTCACACTGTGATCACTCACACTTTCATCAAAAATAGAAGTCCATCTATTTTTCCCAACTTTATCAATCATCCATAAACATAGACATGATCCATATGTCTAAAAATAGACATAGTCTAAAAATAGACTTGCGCCAAAAATAGCCTGCGGGCCCACTTAGTGAAGGCGACTCTTTTCACTAAGCTCCATCATCTTGTTGCACTCTCAACAAGAATTTCTTGTTGCACACATTTCAACACTCCCTCTCAACAAGAAAGGCTTCCTCTCAAACCCGATCTTGTAACTCTAGAATGTTCTCCATGCAACACATCTGGCTGGTCCACTTGCTCTGTCATCAAAGTCTCTGACTGCTATTGCCTCTGTCGACTGAAACTCTGCATCTCTGTGCTCTTCAGTATCTGACTACTCTAGCCTCTGTCACTTTGATCTCTGACTCCATCCGTGCTGTTGCTGGTTCTATCTCCCAGCATTGCATCCACACTGCACCTCCCAACTGACCTCCCTGTTGAGATAGAAACACCCTCTGATGCTGAAGCTCTACCTGCTGCTGACAAGTGCTCCCTCTCTGACATCTGCACTACTGCAACATCTCCATGCATCTCGCACCACTGCACACCTCTCTGTGCCACCTAGCACTGTGCAAACCACTTGTGCCTTTCGCATTGCTGCAGCCTGCTAGCTATGCGCTGTCCTGGGATTCCCTGCACTGTCGCTCTCTCTGCCACTCCATCCGCATCTGTCTCTACCCAATCAGTCAGTTCCTGCTACTACACATCTAGGGCTCCTGTAGCAAGGTCTCATCCAAGAGATTGGGTACCTCAAGGATCCTGCCCCTCCTCCTTGGGACAATCAATCCACATCACCCCACCTCCTACCTGGAGGTATGGCTGCATGCGATCCCTCAGCCCACCTGGCTTGAAGTTTCCCTCTACTGGAGGTCTCTCGATGAGTAGATGTCTCTACTCGATCTCCTCTCAGCTTCCCCTGTTGTGGCTCCTCCACAATCTCCTGAAGCTGTTGCACCAATCGTGGCTCCTCCACAATCGTCTGAGACTTCTTCTGGTTCTGCATGTTGAGAGGTAATATACGCTCCCTCTCAACCACCAAGTCTCCATCAGTTGCCTCACTGCTCAAGGCTTTGCATGCATCTTGAACCTCAAGATTATACAGGTTCTTGAACCGTGAACCAATCTGCTTCACTTCTCTAGTGATGATGTGTCTAAGGAAAACCTTTCCCTTACTAAAGACCACATCATAGCCTCTGTCTTCCAACATCGCGATCGACTCCAAGTTTCCCTTCAATCCTGGTACATACTTGACATCGGTCAAGGTAAGGTGAGCTCCATGCTCCCTCTGAAAAATAACCGTGCCTACACCTGAGACACTATACTTCTCATCATTACCCATCCCTATGAGTATCTGGAGATCTTTCTCCTCCAAAGTACTGAACAAACTTTTGTCACCGGTCATGTGGAAAGAAGCTCCACTATCAAGAAACCAACCACTTCCCACCATGGATGAAACCATGCATGCGAAGAGTGTGAAGTCCAACTCAAACTGTGAAGCAAGTGAGGCTGCCTCACCTTCAGATCCTTCCCTGGATCCCTTCTTGTACTTCTTCTTTGGGAAATTAGTAGCATAATGACCCAACTCATGACAACGAAAGCATCTCACCTTCGCCTTGTCAACCTTCTTCCCATCATTGGAAGAACAAGATTCGAAAAGAGAAACCTTCTCCTTCCCCTTCTTCGCCTTACTCGCTAAGGCACAGTTCTCCTCATCCTACATGGATGAAGAACTATCTCTGGTGCACCGTCTAATCTTCTCCTGCATCAAATCCGACCATAGTCATTCCCAATTTGGCAGTTTCTCCCTTCCATTCACCGAGTCCTGGTAGCTATGCCAACTCTTAGGAAGGTCAAGGAGTCCTAGACTCACCATCCTCATCCGACAGTCACCCCCACACTTCCCAGCTCATCCCGGCATTGGGTGAACTTCATGAGATACTAGGGCATACTATCTCCATTCTCGCACTGAATGTTTCTAAGTTTTATCTCTTACTTTGGAATTAAATTCGAATTCCACCAGCTCAAAACTCAACCGCTTCCGATCTAGAATTCGTGAGAACAAAGTATTTCTTGTACAGAGATCGACTGTATGGGCATTCACCGGATATCTCACCTTCCAAAAGAAGGATGAATCCAGAGGCTACCTGGCCCAATTACAGACTCTGCCTGAAGAAATAAAATGTAAACACTTCCTGAATAATAGACCCGATGATCAATCCTCGCTTGATGTCCTGTATAAATCTCTTCTACAAATCAAGCAGCTCCGATACCATGTAGAAATTTTGAATAATTTAACACATATTCATAGAGATTATCCTGATCATACAATTATAAGCGGAACATGTATAATACATAATCTCCTCTACGTTGATCATCAATTTACAGAAGCAGAAACATTCACAGGCACACATAAAAGCATCAATCAAACTCATTAACACAGTATGTATCCCGGGGAAAGCATCTCGCTAAAAACCCCACACTATCTGTATATTATATTGATTGAATCATGTAACAATACAAAGCATAATACTTCTCACAAGTATCTCCACCTGTTACACACAATACAGCTCAGATTTGATCTCCAAATCTCCCCCGCTGCTTGCCTGCCTCCACTGCTCAATACCTGCTCAAGAACTGATGAGAATGGCTTCCCAAACTCGTATTTCACCTGCAAAATAGTCACTCACACTTTTTTGGACGTGAGCACAAGCTATAATGTGGGCAAATATGTGAGCAAACTCATTGGCATACTCAATCCCTTGATTGTGCAAGATCTGATGCACAACTATAGTCACAACTGATAGCAATCTGATTCTCTACCACTTGTCCCTGTTGAACTGAACATGCACTGACATGCAACTGAGTTAACTGATGTATTCTTTAGTTGTATTATGAGTTAATAATTAGTTTAACAACTCATCATTAGTCTATCTACAGTTAGACTAACTACAACTAGTTTAACTAAGTCAAACTGAACACAACTCCATCAACTGTACCTCCAGTCCACTAAACTCAACTCACTTGAGTTCTAACTGAAGTCACGCATGCAACAACTCAACTGACTCATAAGAAAAGTGTATTTCCTTCTGACAGCTGCATGTGCCACTTCTGTGGCTCAAACTGAAGTGCTCCAAGAGAATAAGATTAAGTTTATAGTCCAAATATTATTGTGAGATAATAGTATTTGACTTTTCTATTTTTGACAGCCAGTCTAAAAATAGACTTTGATCACTCACACTATGATCACTCACACTTTCATCAAAAATAGAAGTCCATATATTTTTCCCAACTTGATCAATCATCCATAAACATAGACATGATCCATATGTCTAAAAATAGACATAGTCTAAAAATATACTTGCGCCAAAAATAGCGTGCGAGCCCACTTAGTGAAGGCGACTCTTTTCACTAAGCTCCATCATCTTGTTGCACTCTCAACAAGCATTTCTTGTTGCACACATTTCAACATAGAACTCCAGAGCAGTTCCTTTTGGCCTTTTTCAAACTCTATAACGTAAAAAGTCCGTCCGAGCATTTGTCACTTCGGGCTCGTTAAAACATCGAAGGAGACTAGAGTCATCTTTAGCTTTTTCTCGACTCTTTAAAAGTGGAAAAGCAAGTTGTGTCTAAAAGCGTCTAAAAAATTCATTTAATTCGGAAACACACTTTCCCCTTTCGAATTTTGGTTGATCGAGTAATCCGCAATCATGGAAGAAAGTCAATTGAAACCCCATCGTTCACGGAGGCTTACGAGTCAACCGTCTTTGTATCCGGAATCGAAAACAATACGGACAAAGAAAACTCGTTTAACCGGTTCGAAATCTCCTATCAAATTTAGAACAAGTGTTCCAACGACATCTGAGATTCCAGTTACTCCAAACATTTCTGGAAACCCTGCCTCTATAGAAGAAGTTCAACAGCCACAGAGGGACAATAACAATAATCCTGGTCTGAGAGCAAATACTTGCGTTACTGAACCAGTTCCATCTGTGACCGGTTCAGAGAGTCTTGCTCCTCAAACAACTGTCGCTGTCGATTCAACCCCTTCTTCAGCACCAGAAATATTTTACGGACCTGACGGTCTTCCCCTTCCACCTAGTTTGATTGCGATAGAGGAAATTGTAGAAGATCTGCAAGCAAGTACTCCAACACATTTTGGAGTCGGGGTCACTCTATTTCCTTCGACATCAGCAGTTAGTCTACCACCAGTGGAAGTTCCTGTAGAATCGCTAGGTAATCTCTTGGATAGACTCAACATGTCTGAACAACTGTCAACATCTAGGACTGTGTCGAATGACACAGCGACAGCAGAACTCCCTGTCGTCACTCCGAAAATGTTTGCCGGCATACCATCTGTCCCGACTAGCTCACAACCGCTAGAAGGAGTCCACCCAGGGACTATTTCGACAGTGTGGTCCGTTCCAGTTTGTTCCTCCGGAATAATATCCGGCAACTCTTATGTTGAAACTCGCCAGATTGATCCATTTGGAGGTCAATTTGGGCAATCCAGTCCCCAAGGACAAACAATCCCCTTGAGTTCCGGATTGCCACCGTATGGGGGGCAGTATGCCCTTTCATTACCCCCTTCGGGAGGATATCCATACGGGAGTTCACAACAGTATTCAGGTTATACTGGAATTACATCAAGTGGTTGGGTACCTATGCTACCTCAACAACCAAGGGTTGTGTATTCTATGCAACAATGTGTACCTATGTCGAACATCCCGACCACACCGGCTATTGTGACAGTGTCGCAAGTTCAAACGTTGCCTGTTGTATGTCAACCTCAGATTTCTCAGGTTGTAATGCAACAGCCCCTTGACCCTGTGACTCAACCACAATCGCCTACTGGTGGGGCGACACAGCTCCAAACGGGTACAATCACCCCACACCTTGGTCCAACGGTTAGTATAGCACAACAGAACATGGCTTCGCAACTGTGGCTGATGCAATATCAACAACCACAATTCCAACAAGTATACCAAGGTTCGGAACAGCAAATCTTTGCGAACAGTGGACAACCGTACATTCAAAACGGTCAAAATCAACCACTTTACGGTGGTCATGTCCACCAACCGTATCAGTCATACCAACATCAATTACATTATGCTGGTATGCAAAGGCCAACTGCTTAGGCGATCCCATCGTATCCTGGGTATGCTTCACCTAACCTAAATCAACAGTTGCCATTCGTGGCAACTTTAGAGTTACCCGATTTACACCGGTTAACAAACGATCCAATTGCTTATGCCCCTTGGTGGCCAGCAATTCCTCACAAACTTCCTTCAGACATTCCTAAATTTAATGGAAATCCGGGTGAAGATCCATCAAATCACGTGATGACCTTTCATCTATGGTGTTCATCAAACACCTTAAACGATGATTCGATAAGGCTTCGCCTCTTTCAGAGGACGTTAACGGGTCCAACGGCTAAATGGTATATTGAATTACCTAGAGCTTCGTTCGATAATTTCAGCACCTTAGCCACGACATTCTTAACCCATTTTCAATTACCGATAAGGTCTGAAACGGGAATGGAAGACAACAGCCACTCACATATCTGATCATATACATGAGTGGCGACGTCGTCGTAGGATGGTAAAAACATACGTTCCCGATCAGCTATTAGCTGAATGGTTTATCAAGTCGTTACTTCCTGCTATAACGGAAGATGTGGCAAAGGGGGGAGTCGTAATGGAAGACCAAGTCATCGCTCGTGCGCAATATCTGGACTTGGTCTATACTCAGTCTGGCACGCTCTACAACAAAATACCTAATGCCCCTAGACCGGAATTCTCAATTCCTCCTCCTCCTAAATCAAACAATGACTCTCACGCCAGCGATGGCGTGATTGGCACGACAAACACGAAATCGACAAAGGCTACATCTAAAAAGGCCCGTAAGATTTCCAGTCAAAATGCAAATGAGGAACTTCTTGCCTCAGAAGTAAATTCCGTGTCGACCGACAAGGGCAAACAATTGAAGCAACCAGGGGGCAAGAAGAAAAAGAAAGGGAGAAAAAGGAAACCCCCTGCGGGGTGTCATATATGCGATGAGGATCATTAGACGAGAGATTGTCCACATATAGCTGAAGTTAAGAAACTCTTTAAGAGTTCAAAACCCTCAGCAGTATTAACTGATCCGTTTCCAAACCCGGGAACCAAACTGGTTGCTAATCAAAATACTTCCCGATCCCAAGTGCTTATGTTGTCTGTCTCAAAGCAGCAAAATGATGCTTTGACAAGGAATAAAGATTACGGGAATCCACAGCTGTCGAATAACAAGGCTAATGAACAACCTAGTAGTTCGACGACAAATTTGACAGAAGTTGTGCCACCCATCATTCCTGAACCAATGATAAAGTCGCCAAAGGGAATAGTACACAAATCGATATTTAATCCTCATGCAAAAATAACACAGAATTATAATATAATAGAGGACTTGGCCCAATCGCCGTCCGCTATGTCGACAATTGAGGCACCGCAAAATTTCCTCTCCCAAGAGCAAGCTTTATTATCAGCAATAGGTGGGATTGGCCCAAGGGATTCCAATCTTGTGGCCTTAAATCACAAAGGATACGATCCTCAGTTACCAGCTCAACTAGCTTTTCTTATCCAAGTGAAAGCCCTCAACAAAACTGTTCATCGAACAATTATTGATGAGGGGGCATCTACATGTATTATGTCGATGAGTTGCTGGAAAACTTTAGGATCTCCAACCTTGTCGCGATCTTCGATAACATTAAAAGCATTAGACGGAAGGACATATACCCCATATGGTATCCTAAACAACTTGAAGGTTGAACTAGGGGGAAAAACGGTAGAAATAGATGTTGAAGTCATCGATGGGAATCTTGATTACAACATCCTACTAGGAAGACCGTGGATCTATGCCATGGCAGCTGTTGTGTCGACCTATTTTAGAAAGATCGCATTTCCCTTTCAAGGAGGGATTACGATCGTCGACCAACAAAACTTCCTCCCTAATGGTTCTCAAGTTACAGGAAGCATTCCAATGATCCATGGGAGCAACCATTCACTTCAAGATATTAGAGTAGGCCTACTGAAAGACCCCACATTAATGTGAACTTTCGCACTTCCACCTCCAATCTATATAGGAGAAGTAGCGTTGGTAAGAGCCTGCAACATGATATCTTCCACGAAGATCTCAGAAGACGATATCAACATGGATCATGAAATGGTTTTTCCCCCAAGCCCTATAGAAATATTGTAGCAATCAATGTTTCGGGCATGGGAGGCGAACCCAAATCAACGCTCATCAAGAGTTTGGGTAGATAGGTATAGAGAATATGGTACCCCATTAGATCCTTGGCCGAGAGTGCATGGAACCGACGAAGGAATCCTACAATCAATGTTGATTGAGGGGGCACCATGGAATGATTGCCACCATCGTTCCCTTCTTCCGGATTATGAAGAAGATACTCAACATGACCTTTACCACCCTTCAGTTTTTGAATTCCTATCAAACACTGTAAATACGGTGGATTCCGAGCGAAACTTATCCAATATTGAAGAGACTATAGCCATAAATATCTCGACTAAAACAAATGTTGTAGAGAATATTTATGTCGGCAAAGGTTGTTCTCCTTCAGAACTGGAAATATATAACGCTCTTTTTCGCGAGTTCAAAGATGTCTTTGCTTGGTCATATGATGAAATTCCAGGCATTGACTCGAGTATCGTTGAACACTAAATTAAGATGTATCCAGACGTCAAACCGGTAAGACAACGGCTCTGGCAGGTGCACCCCAAGAAAGCCGCTACCATTAAGGCAGAAGTTGAAAAGCTTCTCCATGCTGGTTTCATCTACCCGGTTCCTCTAACCGATTGGGTATCGAATATTGTCCCTCTTATGAAGAAACAAGGGACAATTAGAGTGTGTGTCGATTATAGGGATGTAAACCAAGCTTGTCCGAAAGACAACTACCCTACACCCTTCATCGACCAGATAATTGATGAATGCGCCGGATGTGAAATCTTTTCATTCATGGATGGATTTTCCGGGTATAATCAAATAAATATCCGCCCACAGGACCAGTCAAAGACTGCATTCATTTGTCCGTGGGGCACATTCGCTTATCGAAAATTACCCTTTGGTTTAAAGAACGCAGGGGCGACCTTTTAGAGGGCAATGAATTATGCCTTCCATGACATCAAGAACATCGTTCAACCATACCTCGACGACCTTCCGGCTCATTCGCGAAAGCGGACTGATCATCCGCAGCATTTAAGAGCGATATTTCTACGTTGCTAACACTACAAGATAAGACTCAATCCGCACAAATGTGTATTTTGCGTGGGTTCTGGTCGTTTACTTGCTTTGTAGTCTCTAAGGATGGGATTCGTCTTGACCCTTGCAAGGTTCAGGCAATCATTAATTTTCCTCCACCTTCAAATTTTCTTCAGATTCAGAAACTCCAAGGGAAGGCAAACTTTCTGAGGAGGTTCATTCCAAATTACGCAGAACTTGCTAAAGGTTATACTCATCTTTTGAAAAAGGATGTACCTTTTGTCTAGGATCAGGTGGCGCAAGCTTCTTTTGACACTCTGAAAGATTCTCTAGTAAAAGCATCATTAATGTATGCCCCGGACTATCAAAGAGATTTTAACCTGTATCTGGCTGCAGCAGATACGACCATTGCAATGGTTTTAGTTCAAGAAGTCGATGGAATTGAACATCCTATATATTATTTAAGTAAAAACTTGAATGATACAGAAAGCAAATATTCTTATGTTGAAAAGCTAGCACTCGCTGCTGTTCAAGCGATACAAAGATTTCGACATTATGTACTCTTTCGGAAAACTACCATCCTATCAGATTGCAACCCCATGACTTATATATTGTCGCGACAGTTACTGGGGGGCAAATATTCAAAATGGATAGCGATCCTTCAAGAGTTTGATTTGGAATTTGTAAAATCCAAATCAAAGAAAGCTTTAGTTTTCTCAGAATTATTTTGCGATCTCCCATCGTCGTCCAACGATGAAACATCCAAAGAATCAATCATGGACGAGAATTTGTTTCTGATATCTACAAGCAATAAGTGGTATGGAGATATAATAATTTATCTCCAAACCCAAAAATTCAGGCCTAACACCTCTCACTCAGAACAGAAACGTATACGATACCAAGCAAAAGACTACATGATCGTCGGTGATATGCTTTACCGTCGTGGTACCGATACAGTTCTGAGGAGGTGCCTCACCCATGAGGAGGCCGAAAAAGCCCTGAATGAGTGTCATTCAAGCAGTGTGGGGGGAATCAATCTGGATATGCTACAGCACAGAAAATCTTACGAGCAGGATACTTTTGGCCAACCATGTTCAAAGATTGCATAACCGCAGTCAGAAGTTGCCATGCTTGTCAAATTTTTGATAGCAAAACCAGAAGACCACCCACACCTTTACAGCCAATAGTTTTTGTTGGGCCTTTCGTCAAATGGGGCATCGATTTCATGACATGTGACCCCACCTCGACCGAGCGGCATGGGTATATTATAGTCACCGTTGACTATTTTACCAAATGGGCTGAGGCGATGCCTACATTAGATAACACTGGTGAAACAGCTGCCCTTTTCTTTTTCAATCATGTAGTCGCCAGGTTCGGCGTACCAAAGGCTATAGTTACAGATCATGGATCGCATTTTCGCAATCACATGATGGTGGAATTAGCTGCCAATCTAGGGCTATCTCACGACAGCTCTACCCCGTATTATTCGCAAGCCAACGGACAGGTTGAAGCAATCAACAAAGTCCTGAAGCGTATGTTGCAAAGGATGATCGGAGTTAACAAAAGAAGGTGGCACCTAATCCTGTACTCAGCCTTGTGGGCTTACCGAACATCGGTAACGAATGCGACCGGGTTCACACCTTCCCAACTGGTGTATGGCCTGGAAGCAGTCCTACCAATCCAGTGTGAAATCTCGTCTCTTAAACTCGCAATTGATCTCCTCCCCGGAACTTCGGAAGAAGAGGCCCGTTTCTTGGAATTAATCCAATTGGATGAAACCCATCGTGATGCCGCTTTGGCTAACGAAGCCCATAAGAAGCGAGTCAAGGCGTAGTTCGACAAAAATGTCAAACCCCGTGTCTTCTCAGAAGGTGACTTGGTCTTGCTTTATGACCAAGAATCCGATAAATTGGGAGCAGGTAAATTTAATTCTTTATGGATGGCCCCCTATATTGTTAAACAAGTGTTAGCAAAAGGAGCCTACGAGTTAATGGATTATGACGGAATTCCACTGGCGCAACCCCGTAATGGGTTGTACCTCAAGCGTTACTATGCTTAAATAGTAACCTGTATGCTTTTGTTGTATTTTGTTTTCGCTAAAGTGTTTGTTTTGGTCGAGTAATCCACCTTTTTACATTTATTGCAGATGTCAAACCTTCTGGAGACATGTGTTGGATATGCCGACGAAGCGAGTCGTAGTTCGCGGAACCTGTCCTCCGCAGCCTGGGCCATTTTTGATCCAAGCGGTGAGTTAGTAAGTTTCAGAGATGTATGTATCGGGCAATCAACGAATAACATCGCTGAGTATAGCGCGTTGATAGAACTACTCTCTGATGCCATCACCCATGGTATACGCCGACTAATCGTTAGGCTAGACTCACAACTCGTAATACTGCAACTCAATGGTATATATTCCATCTGCAACCCAGCTATTTATCGCATGTTCCTAAGGGTTAAGATTTTGGAAAGACAATTTGATTTAATTCAATACCAACATATTTCCATAAACTTAAACACATTAACCGACTCATTAGCAAACTATGTGTTAGATAGACATTTACGACATTTATAAAACGAGACACATCATCAATGTTGTACATATGCATCATATAACTCAACCAGAATAAACCCCGAAAATCAAAATATATATATATATAAGCTGTTTATCGTTTATACATAATGTTCTGTAACCAAGACAAAAATTGGTCGCATGACCCAAAAACTCAAAATGCTAGGGGGCACCCTAGCCTAGTGATGCTCATGATAGCACGTCACGGCCTGTGCAATCATGCGTAAGAGACGAATCCATCGTCTAGGCACACCAGTAGTATGCCGCTGCAACTGTAGAGGTAACTCATCGATCCTCACATCCGGAATGCCAAGAGTAAGGCTCTCAGCCTGCTCCTGCACAGGTGTAAGGGTCTCAGCCACATCAAGGTCGCGAAGAATAATCCTCCCAGTAGTCTCCCCTGCTGGGGCAGCGACTGGCGCTCTCGGGCGAACTGCTGGACGAACAGGACCAACATCTGCATGCACACATGAGTTTGATTAAAGTCTTGATAGAATAAAGCACAAGGAAATTACAAATAAAAACAGTAAACAGTGATATGGTCGAAGATTTTACCAATAGCGCCCCATTGTTCGCCATCCGACAGTACCAAATCCGGATCACCTCGGAAATCCATGCCAACATATGGATACTCGGAATAGACCATCTCCTGACGCTCGAACCACCTAAAGAAGGTATCAGTGAAAGAAATCTGAGAATGACCAGCATGCCTAGACATGTGATCAACCCATCTCTGCATGCGTGGCTCGGTAGGAGAAGGCAAGTCGAGTGCAATGTACTGAGGTTGCATCAGTGGTATCTTCTCCAAGGCAAAGGCAGTCAAGATAGAACCAAATCCAAAGTTCTTCAACTTCCCATCCTTTACCTTGGTCAACTGACATTTCATCTGAAGAAGTACTGCATCACACCAGTTGAATATTTTCGGTTGGAGGCGCTCCAAGGCGTGCTGCACATAGGATCTGTTGGCAACATGAAGAGATGCACTACCGGCCATCCTACCAATAGTATACAGAATGGACCTGAGAGACCTGTCAGCAATCTCACGGATAACTATCTTGCCGTCTCTGCTCGGCTAAGATCCTTCCCTGCAATACTGGCGGACATAATCTCTCACAGAGTCACTCCCTCGGGCCGAACCTGACAAAGAAATGGGGGCACCCCGCCTCGACAAGCCAGTAAAGAAGTAAATGTCTACCATGGTCAAAGGGATAGATTTGCTCCTAATCTGAAATACTTAGTTGATATGATCCCAAGCATCAAGCATATACTGCAATAAGGAGATCTGCTGTCTCATACTAGAGATACGGAAGAACTTCAGCAGACCACAGTTCCGTAGCACGTTCACCGTGACAGGGTCATGTAAGGCAATCATGTCCTCTTCTTCATGTTCTCGTTCTTGCCATGTAAGGGTCATTTTGCTCCAATAATCTCTGAAAAACAAACATGAGAGGAGTTAGATCCTAGATTTGATGAGAAATTGGCAAAATTTTCATCAAAAACTGTGCAACAAAACTATTTTTCTATGCCCAGCGCAACTAGCCAGTGTTCCACCTGCGTTGAAGGTCAAACTGCCTTCATGCAGCTTGACATTCAGCGCAGGTTTCGAATGAACTAGGTGCGCTGATGGCAGAGCGACCCAATAAAACCCCAGGAGCTCAAGAAAACAAGAAAACAAGCACAGAATGCAGAAAAGAAACCATGAAATGAAAGAGCTCAAGTTTAGCTCCTACCTGGTCCAGACGGCGCCGAAAATCGTCTGCAGAATCTCCCGGAATTAGCTGATGAAAATCAAGGGGAAAGAGGCACCTCCAAAGCTCCAACAAACCAAGTTCAAATGAAATGGAAAAATGAGAGGTAAAAACACTTTTTAATTGCTTTTTACGTAGTTCAAAGCGAAATATTAGGGTTTAATCTCATTTTCAAGAAAATGTTATTCATTTCTAACTAGTTTGATGCAGCAATTGAGGATACAGTACTATCTTTGAAAAAGGGCAAAGCTAGTCATGGTAAAAAATCAAAATTTGACCATATAATCGAGCAGTTTTAGCACACAGTTCATGCTCGTTAAAAAATAAACGCAAGATCCGAGCAGTTTTAGCGCATAGTTCATGCTTGTTAAAAAATAAACATAAGATCGAGCAAGTGTTTCAATCCGTGTTTAAGCTCGTTAAAAAATGAACTACCCGGTAAATAACCACAGTGAATGTAATATCATCAGCCATTAAAGCCTTGGTCGTGTTTGCACCGTCACCTCCACTTTTCCATTGGCCGATCATTCACCTCCATTCGATTGTTTACCCATTTTGAGGAACAGCTGCGAAGAGTGATTTCACTTAGCCATCCTTGTGACACTGCCGTGATTGGAAAATTCCAAGCCTTACCTGGAATCAGCTGCTAACCCGTTTCATCACTCATTCCTCAAAAGACGAGTCTTCTTTAAGCTCTTTTCATCTGACTCGTAAAATATGAAAAGATTGCCGAGTTTTGGCCTTCCAGCTCGTTAAAGCGACCGGAAGTGCTATCCCTCCTCTAGATTTTAATCTTTTTGGACCTGAGGGATTATTGCACAAAACGATCGAGCGTTTGTTTTGTTCGGCTCGTTAAAACTATCGAAAACTCATCCCTTCTGTATTGTTTTATACTTTTTCGGACTTAAGGGATTAGATGACGAAAAAGGGACTTTTGGAGTTGACTTTACGTACCTTTTCAGACTCTCTAAAAATGAAAAGGACCGAGTTATCTTTGTCGCTAGACTCGTTAAAATCATTAAATAGTGACAAACTTGTCTTTAGACGAGAACGAGTTTCACTATCGCTAGGCTCGTTAAAACATAGCGATGGGCTTGCCCGAAGGGAAAGTTATAGAACAAGCATATGTTATCCTCCTCAAGCTTGACAAAAATAAAGAGGTACTGGTCAGCAATGACTGGGGAAAAATTGGGAGAAACTCAAGAAAACTTTGATGGTAGCAAGTCGCTCTTGAACATGACACTTTTCCTCCGTACCATAGTCGGGTTGGGTTGTTTCATTCACCGGTCACATCACCATGGTCTCGCCATACCATCCATATTTGGGGTAATGCTACCAATCCATCGCATAAGTGTCGCCATATGTTCAAGATAAGTCGTTTAGAGAAGTCAGCCGTGTCCCATCCACTGCCGTACATTATCCTTCATCCATTAATGACCGCCACCCTGAATCATATGTCATCAGATCGTTTTCACCTCCATCAAAATCATTTGCTCCATTCCATGTCACCGATGTGGGATTCATTAAGGCCCTCCTTTGACGGATCGCTTCTTGTCGACGTCAACTCATTATCCAAGAAGTTGATCTAGGAACAACCCCTTCAGTACTTTGAAGCTTGCATGCCTCAATGGCAAGTTTCTCACTTTCGGCGACAGGTATACATCAATGACCTTCGACCGAAAGATTTTGCGTGGTGTTTGACGCCAAGTCCTTTATTCACACCACGTGAATTGTACTGCAGTACCTTGAGGGTCATTATCATTATCGGTGATTCCTCTCGCGCTTGTTAACGGTTTACCTCATTGACCGGTAATCAAGAGATGTCTTTCCATGTTCGACTTCAGAAAATTTCTCACATGGATCGACTTGTACTTAGAGTGAAGATCGAACGAGTTTGAAGACCCCGGATCTAGTTTCATCCATCCGGGCTGCGATATATATTCAGGAAAGATAAAGACATTGACATGTACATCATTGCAGCAGATAATCATCCTACCCAAAGGATGATAATTTCATCAAAATTATCAGTCTACCATCAGACGATTGTCTGTTCTATGTACAAAAAAATGAATTTATAAAGCTGAGCATGGGAATGCCCGCCTCAGCTAGATCATGAAAGCAATATGAAAAATAATGTATTGTATTGTATTGTATTGTATTGCAGGTCTCCTCCCAGCAATGAATGAACTTCGGATCCTCCTGATAAAGCATTTCACCCGATAAACGGCCTCATACTTTAGGGGGCAACTGTTATAGACATTTTTGTGCCTTACAGCATTGAGCATGAAATGTCCATAATCCAAGGGATCCAAAGTCCCTAAACATGTTGTTCCTACCCCTAGAGGAACAAGGCTAACAAACCACAGCAATTCACAGAAGTTCTCCACCAGAAACTGCTAAAAAACAAGTCAATTCAGGATCAATTCAGAGGCTCCACTAGCTGTCTGCGCTGAAATGCAAAGTCTGAACTGGCTACCTGCACTGCAACGCAGGTAGAAGCACTACCAGGGTGTGCTGAGCGGGAATTGACAAATGGAAAGTTCATTAAACAAGGTGTCAAGACCCTGGAAGCTTCCAGAATATTCCTCAATGACACTTGCCTCAGTGAATTCGACTAGTGATGAGTAAGAGGTTCTCAATCTCCAAGTGGAAGCAAGAACCTCCAAGTGGAAGCAAGAACTGACAGAGGGAGAGGACACTAGTCAGATCGCAAGCTGACTCATCCTCTCTCCAAACATCTATATATGGATCTCTCCTCCATGAGATCTGTGGGCTGGAATTTTGTTATTGCAAAGAAGTGCTGTTGGTTTGAGGTTGGAATCATTGGGTGCTTAATGCTTTGAGGGAAGGTGAAAATAGGAATTTCATTTGCTGGGAAGGAGATGCTGGATTGGAGCCCTCTGGGTTGTATCTCTTCCTGAACCTTGTTATTCATCAATAAAGCTATCTTGGTTTGTCCTATATACTGATGTATCTTTGATGTATGATTGCATTAGTATGTTTAGTTTATTTCTAATCCTGAACTAGTTATGAATATGAATCTATGTCTTTGTGTAGTGTTCTCTTCTTGTGATCTTGCAGAAACCTCTTGAAGCTGGGCGAGCGAGAAGTCAAGTAGTTGGGAACTCCCAAAGAGAAGAGAAACTGGATCGAGGGACAAACGGAAGACACCGGTTAGTCCATCCATCTCTCTTCATTCTTAATTCATAAAGGGAGAATACTAGAATAGCTGTTTCTGTTTGTTTCTAAGGCACTGTCACACCTTAGGTGGATAGGATCGTCCTGCATAGGCATTTTTCCCCACAACACCCAGTATTGCAGCAATAATGCTACAACTCCTGGAACTCCCTTCTTTAATTTTATCAACCCGGTAGTTCGTAACAAACTTGGAAGCGATAGTGCTGTATGCACAAGTACTAGCTCTTGCTGCGGCTATCACTTAATCAGCTGGCACAAGTCTGCTAGGAGCTTAAGACAACTTCTATGAGCTCTCAGAAGAATCTTTTTAACTGATGGATGAAAGCTAACTCAAAGAAGGCTAATCTGCTTGCAAAAAGAAACTAGAAAGCTGAAAGAAAACGTAAACCCTAGCAAACCCTAATTTTACCAGTAGCTCTACTGATGCAAGAAAGAGGATGCAAGATACTAGAAGAGATGCCATTGACTTCTAAGAAGATGAAATGCATGTGTCTAAGCTAATTTTATATTCAAATCTGAAAGAAGCATCTTTTTGTATTCTTGAATAAGTTGTCACAATTATCATGCATGCAATTTAACTGTTTTTTACTGTGCAGAGGTGGATTGGTGAGAGGAAATACTTGGAAGAGGTCGGGAAGGTTCAGAGAGGGCCTAAGGGGTCCCTAACACCCTTCCAGAGAGTTTCACAGAGTTTGGCTATCAAGAAACCTCATTCGTGAGCTTCTACAGGAAGTCTGCAGGGGTTCTATAGGATGTTCTGGAATTTCTATAGGATGTTCTGTGATTTTCTACAGGATGTTCAGAAATGGAATTTTGGAGCATGGATGGAGGGAAAAAGGTGGGGGAATGAGTATGGAGGTGAAATAGGGGTGTAGGGGAGTTCAAGACTTGGAGGATGGAGTTGAGGAGTGGCGCAGATGGTCAGATGTGTTCAAGGAGGGATGAAACGATGTTGCACAAGAAGACGAGAATCATGGTGTTACACTAAAAAATGTCACCATGGCTATTTACAGTTGGTATGGCTCTATCAACAGTCATACTACCCTCTTAAGCAAGTCTTATGCCTCTGCTATTCATGTCAAACTCCAAGAAAGAGAGAAAGTCTTTATAAATATGTTTATCTCTGGGTACGCAGGTTCTCTCAAACCTTGCCTGCGGGTACGCACCTATTATTCATAAGGTCTGCGTCCAAGGACGCTCTGTATCTAAAGGGGCAGGTGCGTCCCTCTGAAAAGGTTAAAATGCGCAAGTTTTATCTTCAAAAACTTACTTGTGGTCATTTCTAGAGCATTCTAGAAGGTTGTTTGACGTGTATCGAGTGCCTCCAGATGGTTCATGCACTCCTACCAAAGAGGAACTTATCCCATCAATAAGGGAGTGATCCCATCCAAAGAGGGGACTATCCCATTGATGGTGGACCTGATTAACTTCCTCTTGAGCACTATAAATACAAGCATTGGGCCAGAAGGAGGGAGGTTGAAAGCTATACATTTCTAAGGGTAAATGCTGCAGGAATTAGGACTCCCATTTAGAAGCTTGTGAGGAGAGATTGCCATCTTTACTTGTTCTATTTGGAAGTGGGTGAGCTTTGTCAAAGTAGAGGAAAACCCTTGTGGACCCTGGAAGGAGCTTGCACAACACCAAGGCTTAGGTTGTAATGGTTCCTTTTGATTACCTTTAATGCAAATTGGTCCATTCTTCTCAATAACTTGTTGTTTATGGGTTATTTCATGTACTCCTTGGTCTATATGTTGAATATGCTTTGTTTTATGTTATAATCAGGTGCTATTTAATTGTTTGACTGTTGGTGATTGCAGGTTTTGGAGAAAAGGAGGAGCTCATCCAGATCAACAAAGCTTGGACTTCTACAACAGCATTTGGACAAAGGTAAGAACGAAACACTTGATTTCTCATATCATAATGCATGTTTAGAGAAGGATAGCTCTAGTTTGTTTTGTTTGTCATTAGAATGTCTTAGACTTCTAGGAAGGTCGGTAGTGTCCGCACTCTTGACTGATTCCGTGTGACACATGGCAAAGTAAGCGAATGAGGCAAATGTAAGGTAAGGGTTCTAAGTGAAGGATGAAGTAGGTAGGTTAGATGGAGTATGGGCAGATAAAGAAGGGTAATAGGTACTCTACAAGTGGTTTTTCAAACTGAACAAACAAACACTTATAAAACCTATGACCTAGTTACTTTACTCTATTCTGACCTAAGTAACAGCAAAAGGAAATGAGTAGCATTTTATTCGAAATGAAATGAATGAAATAACTTATGAAACTAAGAAATCATCAACTGAAGCATTTAAACACTACTAATATCAGCATCTACAAATGAGGATTCCAACACTAAGAATTGCATGACAAAGCAAAACAACGTTTTTGTTGGCAGCAATGTCACCTTTGTCCTAGCTCACGATCCCACTGAGGGAGAGGTGAGATCAGAGGTGCTTGAGGCCTTTTTCCAAGGATCCTTTCTGTTATTAACCTATCAAATCAATCTGAACATGAAAAGCTACTTTAATCATCAAAGCAACCTAAGTAACAAAACAAGATTTAAATCTAAATAGTAGGTTTTATTCTAAGGATGCAGCAAAGACACATGAAAGTAAACAAATGAGGTACTAGGCACTTGAGATGGGCCCAACCCCAAGAGCTATAGCCTCCTAAGAGAGATTTTGAGCTGGTGCAAAGCTGGATTCATCTTTATTGAGTAAGAAAAGAAGAGTTACATCAAAAACTGTCCACAAGGGAAAGCTTGAAAATGTGCTGAAATGAAAAGCTTATCTACTGACTAAAATCGAACTACAAACTAGATAACTTTTGCCTACAAAGTGACTAACTACTAGCTAACCAAAATGAGGCCCTAAGCCTTCTTATTTATACAAATTGAGGACCCCAACAGCCCTCCTAAACTTTAGGAACTCGGCTGCCAAAACTTGTAGTTAACAACACTTTTACTAGCACTTGCTCGGCTGCCCTTGTGATAATTTATTTGGTGGCCCTTGAACTCCGAGCTGATGGTGGAGAATTCGAGGTAAGGGCCCATAAATGAAGGGGAAACCTTCCTACAAATCCTCTCCCTTGTTCTCCCACAAATTTGGCTGCCAAGTGCTCATTAAAACCTTTGATTTTGTCTCCAAATTGATCAAAAAGACTACACAAAGCACACATTAGACTTGTTGGCATAATGACTAACCCAATTCACTCTATTAGCATAAATATAATAAAAAACATGCAATAAACTAATGAGAATGGTGGATTAAGTTGAATTAGGAGGTTGAATGAGCCCATATAATTATCCATTTTTGGGGCTCATCAGATGCTACAGGAATGTTTCTCGTCACACTTCAACGCAAGATATACCGTATTTATTTATTGTTGATTTGGATCCCGATCGTTAAATTGATACTTGGTTTATCAAACTTTTAAAGATGTTTTATATGTATTTAGGTAAAAGTTAAAAACATCTAATTAAATGAAATGTGAAAATTGAAGATAAATTATAGAAAATAAATAACGACAACAATGCACACAAAAAAGCAACACCAGATATTAATAACGGAGTTCGACTATCTCAAAGCCTACATATTCAGGTCCAACCTTCAATGGAGAGGCCTCATTATTAATTCTTAAAATTGATCAAAGTATATAAAAAAATAGATCAATTATATTCTTGGCTGGTGGTGTTGCGTTTTTCTCGACCTTATGATTTCAACGCACCTAACTACACTAAAAAATGTCTCCTAGATCTCCCGGAATGAGCCGTATATTATCCACATTAAAATATATATAATATACGGCTTGTGGTTGATTCCCAAATCCTTATCCCTGTGTCGGTTATGATATGGGGGCCTCCAGACTTAGCGGGGCGTGGAAAGCGTTGGTGGAGCTACTAGATATGGAGGGCTCTACCACACCCCCCACATTTTTCTAATATATAACAACCTTTACACAATAATTAAATCTAGTTCCTATCGTTATAACATGAATAAAACAATTGTGTGATGGTGAATGAGCGGATTTGGTGTTGAGAGGACTTTGGCTCGAACCCATTCGAGGATGGTCAAATCCATAACAATAATTTTAATGAATAAAAATAAGTCGCACGTCGCCCATTGATACGGTTGCATGGTGGCCTCTTAATGGATCCATTCTTGTAACCACGAGTTGGAACCTTTACTGTTCGAGTCCTGCTTGCTGTAACCATGATTTGAGCACTCTGACTTTGACTTTTGACCCGCTTAGACCAAAACTTTGACTTTGAATAACTTCTGCATACAGACTCAATTTTCAGGTGTTCAAGTTGTGTTGGATTCATTTTTTCGAGCTCTATGTAGTGGAACTTTTTTTTCTTGAATTTGAAGATTTGGAATTTTTGGCCTTTCTAGATCCCATTTGGATAAATTGTCTTTCAATCTTTTGCTCGTATTGTAATGTATACGAATAAAATATCTACAACATTTGAAGCTTAAATGAATTGTGTTATTGTGTGTGAAACATAAGTTGATTCTGCAACATGAATGTAAAGGTTTACTGTATATATCCTAGCTCAAATGACACTATTTGACATTAGACAAACAAAAAATGCAAACCCTACATAAGTAGAAATTGATATTGAAAAGAAGAAAATCACTAGTACAATCCATTGTTTGTGCAAGAACGAATGAGAAAGCATTGTTAGTTCGGTGGATTGAGATTGTAAGAGAGGACTCAGTTCAATGATTCTCTTCATCTTCTTGGAAGGAAGAGGAACAATTCATATCGCCCGCCCCCATGAAACTAGCACCCGTGTGGCAGAAGAACAGAGAGATACGCCTTTTCTTTGATTTCTGTGAAAGTTTTGAAGGTTATACCCATGAATGTAGATATTTCTCCACAGAGAGAACAAATCTATAGGCGTGGAGACACTCATGTTCCATTCCCAACCATATTGAAAAAATGTACTGAATGTTATAACGTTAGTTTCGTATGTGTATATCTATATACGTATTTTCAATGAAGTAAGGATGTTTTCTGGGACCTCATTTCATTGATATGTAAAAGTACTTGAGAATTTTAGTTAAAATATTGGGAAGGAGCTTTCGTACACCTTCATTTCAGCGTGACTTGATGATGTGCTTAACTCCTTTGGAATTTAATCATCTCTACACAATGATTCACCGAGAGACCGGTTGTCCTTCACCTTTATTAAGCTAGTAATTGCCCCTAAAGGTGCAACGATACACTAAAGAAATGGAATATTTTGGAAGATCATCTTTAAAAACTAAATCACTAAATATGAAAACTCTTATATAAATATCATATCGATCTCCATCTAGTTTTAAAAAAAAATGTTAAAAGTCTTTATTACATTTAAAAGTAAGATGACATGGTATACTTTGCTAGCTGTCACCAATTTGTTCTATTCTTTAGTTTTATTTACATAGCTCGAAAACATGATAGTTTTATTGGAAAAATGATTTTCAAGCATATACATTGAGTTTTCATCTAGAGCTATTATTTTTTAGGGTTAATTCAATGCTTTGACATTGCTTACTCAACTTTAATCAACCTAGGTAATTTCATTTCCATGACCTTCATTTTAGGAAAGGTTATGCTTATGATTTTGAATATGGATTTAAAATTTGTTGTTTTTGATTCATTAAATACCTTTATTTTGTGGTTCTTCTCTTAAACCATTATGTTTTAATAAGATTTTCAAATTTCCATAACAAAATTACTTTATATAATTAAATTTCAACTTTTCAAACCAACAAATTTAATAATCATTTTCCTTATTAATATAAAATTCAAACTTAGCATTTAATTTACTCTAGTAACATATAAAAACACTCAAATAATTAAAATTAAAAAATTATACCCTATTACAATCAATCTAATTTAAATTAAACAATAATGTAACCTTCATAATGAAATCTAATGAAAACTTCAAATGATTTTCCTTACCCCTATTCATTCTCCAAACAACTTTGTTGTCATTGCAAAGATCAAGATATATGTGGACTTTCAACTTGCCTTTGTACTTTATGTTTGTTAGACAACTCTACTTAATAATATTGTGATTTAAGTCTCCTTATGGGATGATCGAATGGTGGTCTCATTGGGATGTTATCCCTACCACCCAGTTTCAAATCCCTTGTCATAGTAAGAATGGAATGATAGACATCTTCGATGGTATTCGTAGGTCTCGGTCCTTGGCTGAGCTACCATAGTTTCTAGTATGTATGGCTTGTGGTTTGTTGGATATACGTTTGATCCTAAAGATTGCCCAAATTAATCCAAAAAAGTATTGATTCACCATGGTTAAAAAAGAAAATAAAATCCAAAGACTTTACAATCTGCTTCAACAACTTTATAATCTACCATAAGAAATTCTTATTAGGATATTGTTGGTTCAAAAAGTTTAAATTTAATTATATATAGGAATCTTGTTATGTAAATTTAAAAATATTGTTAACACATTATGGTTTAAGAGAAGAACCACAAAGTAAAGGTATCTAATGAATCAACAACAACCAATTTAAAACCCATATTTAAAATAATAAGAAAAGCCTTTTCTAAAATTAATGTCATGGAGATTAAATTACCTAGGTCGATTGAAGTTGTGTAAGCAATGTCAAAGCATAAAAAAACCCTTAAAATGAATGGCTCTAGCTAAAAGCTCTATGTATATGCTTGAAAATCAATTTCCTAATTAAACTAGCATGTTGTCAAGCTATGTAAATAAAACTAAAGAATAGAGCAAATCAACGACAACTATCTGAGTAGACCATATCATCTTAATTCTAAATGTACTAAAAGGATTTTAACATTTTTTTTAAAATTTGGATGGCGATCAATATCAATATTTAAATATGAGTTTTCATATTTGGTGATTTAGTTTTTCAAGATGATCTTCCCAAATCTTCTATTCCTTCGGTAAACCTTTGCACCTTTAGGGGCAATTGCTAGTTAATAATTTTTTTATTAAAATGTAATTGATTGATTGGAATTTTACGGAAGTAATGATTTTAGAAATCTACCAACATAATTCCCATTAGTTTTTTAGAGTACCATTCTGACATCTTGTTTTCTAACTTGAATTAGGGAACCCATCGAATCTAACCTATTTTCACAAGCTCATTGGCCCACTCGTTCCTACTGACAAACATTTTCTAAATTACATCGAATAAAGTTGACTAAAAAGTAGTTAAGCCTAATAAGAAGGCTACAAAATTCACTAAATCTTGTGACTTGTGCTTCTCAATTGCCAATCAAAATGTTTTTAGTTTTATTGTTATGCTCTTGACCTACGAGAAATTATAGAATACCAAATATGCGAGGAAATAAAATCCAGAACACATAATAGAATGAGAAGAACAACAAGTATTTTATTATTCAGAGATAAAATAAATGTTCACTTGCCAGTTCGAGGGGGAAACCTCCAGCAGAGCAGAGCTCGATTACAAAATAAGCCGCGATGATATTTCCCTTCAAATACGACTATTTATATTTAAATTACCTTCAACAACCTAAGAACTAGTGGTCCCTTGCATAACATGGGTTAACCACTCTGTTTATTAATTATGGCCCGTTTGCAACTAACTGTGATCCCTTTGTTAAATGCGGATCAACCACTTACAATTATTAATATGTGCTTTATTGAATCTTTAACTAACTATGATTATGACTCGACCCTATTAGGTTTATCACATAAATAAAGGGGTTAGGGTTGGACCCTAACATGCCCTCTCCCATCAAAAGCATCCTTGTCCTGAAAGCTGAAGTTGTGGAATCTTCTGAAGAATAGTCACTGGTTCCTAGGTTGCATCTTCTAGAGAGGTGTCTTTCCACTTGACAAGGACTTCCTTGATCGTACGATCACACAGATGTCTTTCATGAGCATCGACGACCCTTTTAGATTGGAGCCAGAGTGAACCTTCCTCATCCAATTAGGGTAGACTCATTTGAATTATGAAATTGTTCCCCACCACTTTCTTGAGGCATGATACATGGAAGACTGGAAGGATTTTTGAAGTTGGTGGCCAGGCCAGCTTGTAGGCTACTGCTCTAATGCACTGAATTATTTGATAAGGTTCGTAGAATTTGGGAGCTTATTTATGGAAAACCTTTTCTTTTAGCGATGTTTTCTTATATGGTTGTAGCCGTAGGAATACCTTATCCTCTTCTTGAAATCTGTGCTTTGAATGATGCCGGTCGGCCTGTTGGTTCATTTGATTCTGATCTTGATGGAGATTATCTTTGATACAAGCTACCATGGCGGCATAGTTCTATAGGAGTTTATAAACTCCTTGCACCTTAGAGCATCCAAGGATATAAGAAATAGGTGAAGGTGGGAGTTGGCCATACACTGCTTCGTATGGTTTCATCTTGGTGGCTTCATGATAGTTAGTATTATACCACCATTCAGCTAAAGGTATTCATTATACCCATTGATGCTTCTTTTCTGAAGTGAAGCACCTTAGGTATGTCTCCAAACATTTGTTGACTACTTCAGTTTGACCATTACTTTGGGGATGATAGGAAGCACTTAGTTAGAGTTGGGTGCCTTGTAGTTTGAAATGTTCTTACCAAAATTTGCTTGTGAAATTCGGGTGACAATCAAACACAATGGAAGCTCACATGTCATGCAGTTTGAAGATCTAGTCCATGAAAGCTTGAGCCACCAAAGTGGGGGTAAATGGGTGGGGTAGAGCACAAAAATGACCATATTTATAAAGTGTGTACACAACCACCATGATGACTGATCTGTTTCTTGACTTTGGGAGACCAGTAATGAAATCTATAGAAACATCTGTCTAGACGGAGGTAGGGATTAGCAATGGTTGTAAGGTTCCTAGTAACTTGACTGTTTCTCCTTTGTGGTGTTGACACACATCACATTTAGTTACAAAGGTGATACTGTTATTTTTCATGCCTGTGCAAGAGAAATAACTACGAGTGCGAGCATAACTCTTTTGAAAGCCTGCATGCCTGACAGTGGGAGATGAGTGAAACTCTACCAAAATGTGAGTTTTGAGGGTGGATGTCGGAGATATCACTACTCGATCCTTGTAGTGAAGAATATCATCCTTCCAAGAGTAGCCAACTGAGGAATTAGGATCTGCTCTCAAGTTATTAATGAGTTGGGAGAAAGAAGAGTGCGAAAACCATTCCTTGCGGGCTTCTTTAATCCAATCTGGTATGGGAAGAGAGATTGATAGCAAGGTGATTTCATCCTCAAATTGGCCTGATAAATCATCCACTACTACATTGTCACACCCTTTCTTGAAAATTATCTCATAATCATATCCCAACATTTTAGCCAGCCATTTACTTTGTTGTGGTGATGATAGACATTGCTCCAAAAAATATTTGAGGCTTTGATGGTCTGTGCGGATTTGGAAACGTCGTCCCAATAAGTATGGTCACCAGGTACCTACTGCATGTAAGATGGCCATCATCTCTTTCTCATAGGTAGATTGTCCCAGATGTTTCCCACTCAGTTGTTGGCTGGTGAAAGCGAAGGGTCGACCTTCCTGCATTAAGACAACATAAATACAAGTACCTAAAGCATCACATTCGATCACAAAATATTTGGTGTAGTCAGGTAGTGCCAATACTGGAGTGGAACAAATGGCTTTCTTGAGATCCACAAACGCTGCTTGTGCTGCATCAATCCAGAGGACTGGTTTTTTCTTGAGAAGGTTAGTGAGGGATATAGCAATGCGACTATAATTGCAGACAAATTTGCGATATTAGCCACGAGAACCAAGAATCCCCTCAAACTCTTCAAGGTTTTGGTTGGGGCC
The DNA here is from genome assembly GCA_031772625.1 of Pinus tabuliformis. Lineage (NCBI taxonomy): Eukaryota > Viridiplantae > Streptophyta > Pinopsida > Pinales > Pinaceae > Pinus > Pinus tabuliformis. The sequence continues at coordinate 810,194,705 of CM062810.1, forward strand.
AATCTTGCATTGCTTATATCTTTTTGGGAACAAACCTGACTCCTTCAAGATCCACAATGTGTCCCAAATACTCGACTTCTTCCACGCCAAAAGATCACTTGGACAATTTGACAAATAATTTGTGATTCCAGAGCAGTTGCAAGATTAGGTCTAAATGATGAATATGATTTTCCCAAGTTCGGCTATAGATAAGAATGTCATAAAAGAAAATGAGGACAAATTCTTGGAGATATGGTTTCAGCAGTTGATTCATGAGGCTTTGAAAAGTGGATGAAACATTATAGAGACCAAATGGCATGACCAAGAATTCATAATGACCTTCATGAGTGCGGAAACCAGCCTTGGGAATGTCTAGTTCTTTCATGTGTATTTGGTGATAGCCAACGCAAAGATCTAGCTTGGTAAAGAATTGAGCACCATGTAGTTCATCAAGAAGATCATCAACAATCAGGATAGGGAATTTGTCTTTGATAGTGAGCTTGTTGAGGGCCCAAAAGTCTGGAGACATGCATGATTCCCCATATTTCTTGAGCACCATGACCACTAGTGATGAATAAGGACTGATGCTAGGACTAATAACACATGCTTCAAGGATTTCCTTGATTATTTTTTCAATTTCATTCCTTTGTGCGAATGGATATTGATATGGCTGCACATTAGGTGGTTGGGGCCCTGGGACCAAAGTGATGCTATGATCATGTTCCCCTCTAGAGGTTGGAAGCTCTTTAGGTTTGTCAAATACCTGCTGGTGGTGGTTTAAGACCTATTGCGTCTCAGGATGAATATGAAGAGGAGTGGGTTCTATGGCGTAGATGGCATTAAATTGGGCGATGACTCCATGATGGCCTTTTTTCAACAACTTTTCCATTCGGAGTGAGCTGATGATAGAAGGCTCACCTACCTGTATTCCATGGAGTGTATGAATGTGGTCATTCTACTTAAAGCTAATTTAGAACTCCTAGAAATCCATTGTGATTGTTTCTAGTGTGCGAAGCCATTCAACACCCAAGACATTGTCATAGCCAACCATGTTAACTGCAAACATGTGGGTCTTTAGGTGGTAGTCTCCCATATGAAGTTTTATATTTTCGCATCAGCCTTAACATTTCATTGTAACCCCACCAATAATAAGGACCTGGAAATTAGAGACTACCCTTATAAAACAATGAACAGCTTCGGCGACTCACTTATGGATAAAGTTATGAGTGCTTCCATTATCAATCAATACTACAACAGGGCGATGTTTAAGAAAGCCTCTAATTTTGAGAGTTTGGTGCGCAGAAATTCCCACCAAAGCATGTAGCAAGATAACTGGTTCATCTAGCGTAGCCGTGAGATCATTGTCCTGCTGGGTCTCCTCAATTTCATCATCTAGCCCCCCAAGGGGTGGGGCTTCCCAAGATGAGTTGTGATTAGTAGCATCAATTTGAAAGAATTTTGGCTCCTTGCATTTATGCCTCGGTGAGTATTTGTCATCAATGTAGTAACACAATCCTTGTTTTCTTCTTTTCACCATTTCTGCTGGAGACACCTTTTGAACCTTAAGTGTTTGGGTAGGGCCCTAAGCTTGGGTCTAACTCCCCTTGACGATGAAATTTGGACGAGTAGAGTAGGTACTAATGCAAGTTCTACCTTGACATCCTTTTTTCACATGTCTATCCATGTAGGAGGGTGGTGCATTCGGACATGTGCTTGGATGGCTTCTTTGAGACCACTGATGAAACACTCCAAGTAGAATTCATCTCCTAGACCTTCTGTTTTGAAGGCCAATGTCTCAAAGGCTGCAATGTAGTATTTTATTTTGTCTATCTGTTGAAGCTTAGTGAGACAACCCAAAAAATTAGATTCTCTGTCAGTCGCAAAGTGCTTTTGAGAACATGTAGTTTAGTTTGATCATCAGAGATATCATTCAGGGTGAAATATTGTTTCATTTGTGCTACCCATACTGTTGGATTAGAGCCATCAAATTTATACATGTCCAGCTTGGGTGGATGAGGGTGGGAATGTTGGTGATTTCCATGGAAGTGAATATGATGGCTAGATTCTCCCTCAAGGTGTTCATCAATATTAGGCACCAACAAATGATACCTATCATGCTCTTTGGTGAGTTGTTCAAGTATTTTTTAAATGTTGTTTAGTTGTTCCTTGAATGAATCCAATGTTGTTTCAAGTTGCTCAATATTCTCATTTGCCATGACTTCAGCTTTGGTTTCTACCATGCATCGATTTCGGTTACTTTAATTCAATCCAAACAAAAATTGGGACAGCTCGAAAATTGAGGCTGACCAGTGAATGGTACCACTGCGATCAGCTTGTCATCCTGAATATTATGGGCTGAGTCTCTTGTAAGCTTCCCGGGGATGACCCAAAAGAAGGACATGATGAAGACCATTGTTGGAAACTACATCCAAAAATGAGACCAAATAATTTGAACAACAAGGGGAAACAAAAGACCGTTGCAACAACTCAACAAGATCTAGAATCTAATGCAGGCGATGAGACCAAAATCCAGTCATCAGAATGAAAGGTAAAGCTTCTACTGCAAGAGGAATTTCTTTTAGTAATCCTATTGAGTCTCAAAGTCATAAAGAAAGAATTGAGCTTTTCCATATTAGAGACATTCCAAAACATACCAAAGTTGATACCTTATTTGATAGTGGATCTCAAGTTAACCTTATTTCTGAAGCAATTGTCAAGAAACTAAACTTAGAAACTATACCTCATCCTAAACCTTACCCTTAGAGTTGGATATGTGACAATGCCGATTTGAAAGTGACAAGAAAATGTAAACTTAAATTATCCATCACTGCAAACATTATTGATGAGGTAGAGCTTGATGTTGTACCACTATACATATGTGGAATTGTTTTAGGGAGTCCATACTTGTATGACCGAAAAGCCATATTCTATCATCATGAGAACAAATATTGTTTTTTTAAATATGTAATTGAGTATATCAATATAACACATCGCAATAAGATGAACTTGTCTCTTGTAACTGTTGGTCAAAGGAAATGGCTTGTAAATTCTAGTAAGAATTTCGTATTATTGATGCTCAAATTCAAAGACACTGTTGAATCTCAAGCTTTTCGAGGATCTAATGCAAAACTCAAGTATGATTTGGCTGAAGTTGTTAACACATATGATAAGATGTTTTAGGAACCTGCAGGGTTTCCTCTTAGAAGAGGAATCCAACATGAGATTCAATTGAAGTAGGATGCACCTTTTCTAAACATTGGCATGTACAGAATGTTAGTTTGGGAGAATCCAGAAATCAAGAAGAAAATTCAAGAGCTGCCTGAAGAAGGGGTCATTATACCAAGTACATATCCTTGTGGGTCTCCTATTATCTTGGTTCCAAAGAAGGATGGTACATGGCGCATGTGTGTGGATCATAGAGCTTTGAACAAAATCACGTTAAAGAGTCGCTATCCTCTTCCTCGTATTTATGATTTGCTAGACCAATTAAAGGGGTTGATTATTTCACTTAGTTATATTTGAGAAGCATTTATCATCAGATTAGGATTGTTGAAGGTGCTATTTGGAAGACTGCTTTCAAGAAAAGACAAAGTTTGTCTGAATGGTTATTTATGCCATTTGGGCTTTCTAATTCACATAGCACATTCATGAGAGTTATGGACAATGTGTTGAGATCATTCCTTGATGATTTTATGATAGTCTACTTAGATGATAATCTAAATTTTAGTAAGACTCGTGAAGAGCATGTTAAGCTAGTTTTAGACGTCTTAAAGAAGAAAAAATATATTTGAATATATCTAAGTGTGAATTTGGGAAAACCCCTTTAGTTTATTTGGGTGATATTGTTGGAGGGGTTAAATTGAAGATTTATCCCTCAAAAGTTGAGGTCATTGTGAGTTGGTCTAAGCCCAATAATGTGAGAGAGGTTAGGAGTTTTTTGGGAGCAACCCAATATTGGAGAAAGTTTATTGCTAATTTCTCATCTATTGCAGCTCCATTACATGCTTTGACAAGTGTGAAAAATGTCTTTCAGTGGGGAGGAAAGTAGCAGAACGCCTTCGATACAATGAAAGAGAAAATCAGCACAACACTAGTTCTTGCGCTTCCAGATCTTAAGCAGTCATTTGAGATTCAAACTGATGCAAGTGGTTATGCCATGGGAGCATTTTTGATGCAACATGGTAAGCTTATTTTTTATATTTCTAAAAAATCTACTGATGCAGTAATTAACTATCCAACTTATGATAAAGGGTTGTATGCTTTGGTAAAAAGCGTGAAGAAATGGAAGAATTATTTGATGGGTAAATAAACAATTATTCATAGTGAGCATCAACCTTTGAAATATTTACAATCGCAAACCAAGCTGCAACAAGCTAGACATTCCAGGTGTATGGTATCTATACAACAATTCCATTTGGTAATTAGGTACAAGAAAGGTATATACAACAAAGTTGTTGATATGTTGTCAAGGCCTATTGTTAATGCATCTATTTTTATTAAGCATAACTCAATCATGCATGAAAGTTATATTGAACAATATGCTCAAGATGACGATTTTAAAAATGTTTACACAACTTTGATTCAATGCCATCACGTTGAAGAGTTGGATTATCATGTTCATAACAAGTTGATGTATCATCTTTGCACGTTGTGTATTCCATAGGGTGAACGAGTCAACATCATAAGGGAAGCTCAGACTTCTATTATTGTTGGCCACTTTGGTGTGGAAAAAATATTTGCATGATTACAAAGGTATTGTTATTGGCCTCGTATGAATGAAAGTGTATCAAGATATGTAAGAGGATGCTCCATGTGTGCTACTAGTAATCCTAGTAATAGAAAGTTGGGTTTGTATACTCTACTTCTTATTCCTTCTCATCCTTGGGAAATTATTTCTATGGATTTTGTATGAGGACTACTAATGTCAAAGAAAGGTCATGATTATCTTTATGTTGTTTTGGATCATTTCAACAAAATGTGTGTGGTTATTCCATGTAGGAAATAGGTTACAGTTGAACAAACCAAAAATATATTCATCGAAAATGTATGGGTACACTTTGGGTTGCGTGATTCTATTATTTCTGATATAGATTCTTGATTTGTTGGGAAATTTTGGTTAGGTTTATGGGAACTCATGGACACCAGGTTGAAGAAGAGCATAATATTTCATCCACAAAATGATGGCCAGACATAAGTGGTGAACAAAACAGTAGTACATCTCCTCTGTGGATACTGTTGAAAGCATCCCGAGCTTTGGGATAAACACTTACATTACATCCATCATGCCTACAACAGAGCCTAGCATTCATGGACTCAAACATCTCCATTCGAAGCATGTTTGGGATATTTACCAAATCTCCCTTAGATTTTATCTTTGGTAAAGATGTTGTGGTGGATGGACACAATGATATAGATAAGGCCAAGCGATTCATTAAATAGATTTAGCTGGTGCATTAGATGGTAAAAGAATAGTTAGAGAAGAGTCAAGCCAGGTACAAGGTGAGACATGATAAGCATCTTGTTGAACACAACTTCCAGGTGGGAGATCAATTTTGGATTTAATTAATTAAATTATTTATTTATTTAATCAATTACTAATTTTTATTAATTATGGAGAGGGTTATGCTCAAAATTGGTGTCCAATCACCTTTGTGGTCACTAATGCCTATATAGGCACACTGCCACAAAGGATTGTAATCATCATTCAAGTATTTTATTCATTAATAAAGAAATTATTACACATTTTTTGTGTCTTCTGCCTCAAGTCTGCTGCTACAGTCTCCATGTGGCTTTCCCAACAAGTGAAGGCATGACCCTATAATTTCAACCACACAAATGAAATGTTTTATTCTTCCTAAAGATGATGGACACTAAAATAAATTTCTTAATGCTAGTGATTTAGTTTTAGAGCATCGATCTCACATTGGTATAACATGATATAGACCTTTGTTTCCATTTTAAATATGGGCTATGAATTATTCACAACATTTGAATTAGGTTTATCTTTTTTGGGTCCATTCTTGGCTTGTTCTCTATTTCCTCCCAATCTCTTGATCTCCCCTTTGATTTGTCCTATACATTAGAACCCTAGTAATCTTCAAATATCCTGAGCTGATTTCTCAAGGTTGACATGAGGAGATTCATAATACGAATTATATTTGTAACTTGTACTTCTAGCCACAAAAAACTTTGCTTTGTAGGATAACAAGGGTCATTCATAGACTCATTGGTGTTATAGCTCCAAATCTCACTCTTATGGTTTGTGATGCTGCACTCATGGCCTAGGGCAACCCCTCCTTCCAGACCTGGTCCAAAAATTTAAAAAACAGTGTTTTATTCCCTATACGCGACATTGCCCTGAGTTAAACGCGTGTACACGTGGGTCTATTATACCCAACCCGCGTGTATCTATTAAAACACTTAAAAAAATAATAAATTCCTCTTTTTCGGGCGGAGATCGCGGGTTTTACCTGCTGGATCACCTGTTATTGCCCGTGGCCCAACTGTTCCCAACTAACTCCTAACTAAAAAACTACTTTGGAGAGGGTATAAAAAGACATCAAAGGGAAGGCCAAGGGGAGAGAGAAGAGAGCAAGATTATTATGCTGAGATTTTTCCCTTAGACCAGGTCTGAAGTCCTTGGTGCTTTCTGCACTTCCCCCATTTTGCATAGGAAACCCTTGTTTCCATGTGTCTTGGTGATCATTCATCCTTGATATCATCATTTGAGTAGGACTTGGAAGGAGCTCTTGTTGGAGGCTTGAGGCTGGAACGAATCCGGGAGGAAGCTTTGCTTGGAGCCTGCTGCAGGTGTTCAGGTGATATCTTTCCGATATATGTACTTTATTTGCCTTTATATATAAAGAAACACGTCTTTGTTCCCGAAACAATCTTTCTTTATGCTTATGAGATTCTTGTCTTGAATTCTTATGCAAGTTGTTACTTAAAGATTCTTATAACTAACTTTATAGCGTAAAGATGGTTTATATATAAATATCTGTACATGTACTGTCGTGTTCCTTGATTTGTTTGACTTGCAGATCGAAGGAAGAAGAAGGGAACTCCAAGAAGGGTTTGGACCCTAAAGGCCTTCTCGAACGTTGGACCTTAGGTACGTACCCTAAACATTAGAATTTGCTTAAAAGTAAAAATGATGGCTGTGTGTGTGTTTCTTTGAATAAGCAATTTTCAGTCTGGTAGAGTCTTAGCCCAAAGGACCCTAGGGGTACTTTCCCTTCAACCAGAATTGGCGACTCCACTGGGGACAACATTATTGTTGTTCCTAGTTTGGGTAGTCTTCAAGCCAATCAAGGCTCAGCCCCTCTGTTTGTTGGCTCTCACTGTCTGATCTTTTCTTGAACTCCAAGTTTGTCCAGTTTTTCAGTCTGTTATTTTTTATTTTTCTTGAAAGACTTCACATACGCTCTTTTTCTAGATTACAGAAGCGTATATACGGAAGTTGCACTAAGTGAACCCGCGTATACGTAGGTTTCCTTAGTTTCAGTCGCGTATACACGCATTCTGCACTTAATTGCAGGCGCGTATATTACATAAATTTCAAGATTTATAAATTTTCTTTTTGCTGAATGTTTGTCTGGTGGTTTGGGTCAGTGTCAAGCAGTTATTTCTCCAGTAACAGTTCTCTGTTTGACAGGGGGCATCTTGTTTTGAACCCTCTCTAGTCATAAGGAGTATTAGTCTTGTTTTCGTTGATTGCAAGCGTCATTGATTTTTGACACACAAGATTTCTGTTTAAGAATCTTGATTGCTCTGTTTCAGTAGAGTGAGAAGATTGGGTTCAATATTTGTGTCCATTTTTGCTTTCATGACACTTTTTGTTTGCTTAACGAAATCATTTTTATGACCATTTGCTCCTTCGTTTCGGGAAGTTTGTTTGTTACCATTTTCTTGAAACTTGTCTTTTGATATTTAGGACTTTCATTGTGCTTTTGATTGTCAAAAGCGATTTCGAACACATTTTATTTTTGTTGAGTTTTCATCATTTGAAAGGTGTCAATTCACAAAAGTGTTTGGTTGCTTGTTTATCAATCATTGGTGTCAGTTTTTGAGAGCTTTCCTTTGAAAAAGACTTTTTTGCTTTGATTGAAAGAAAATCTTTTGAAAGTTTTTAAGTTTCGCTTTCTTAAACTTGCTTCTCATTTGATTTCCTTTTTTGCGAAGTGAAAGTGCTTTGTTTTTTATCTTAGAACTTGTTTTTATTGTTTGGACGAAATGATTAGCAATACATCATCTTCTATCTAAGCATTTTAGTGGCAAGACAAAATTTGGTAAAGCAGCAACTTTCCTTCTTTGTTTTTAGAGTAGTCTTTGAACCTTGCATCCACACATAATTGTTGCATTAGGATAGATTTGCATCCCTTTTTATGCATACATAGCTTTGTTAGCTTTTGTGAGTATGGAGTTTGAAAAGAAAGCAAAAAATTTTGTTTAATTTGAAGTTCCTATGAACCCTCTAGAGATTACTTTTCATCGAACGAAAAAGTGCATGTGCATATAGTTAAGTTTTTATTAACTTCTTTTGCGTCTAAAAACACCACAAGTTTCACCTCCATTACCTTCTGACTTAAAGAACAGCCTAATAAAATCAAGCGCTTAATTAAAATCCACTAGAACTTTTTGTTTTAGTTATTACACCAACAAGTTTAGGATTTTAGGGCCTTGGAATAGGCGAGTGGAGAGTTAACTCTCCAAGGCCACATAAAATGTCAAACATAAGAGTCTTATTAACGAGAGTAAATCCAATAGCGTTAGGAAGACCAGGAAAGCTCCGGATTTGGGAGTTAAGCACGAGGGTCTGTGAAGACAGGGAAGAGAGATACCCCCTCTCCTACTTGTCCGAACTTACCTCACGACTGTTCCGCCTGGCTTCTGCGAGGAGTTGGTACCCATAGTTGCCTCTCCTAGGGATCTGCACAGGTGGCTGCGGAGGGGAATCCCGTGGCACCTGAGGTCGACGTTGTATCACTCTCGACAGTACTACTGGAGGGCACCCTTGCGAAGCTTGGGGGCTTGCACCGGCACAGGCTGTTGTTAGGAGGTCAACGTAACTTCCTCTGTTACCTTCGCTGATAGGACTGGGCCGTCATTATCCCAGACTATCTTCGGAAGGCCCCTGACTCCACTTTCTTGTATTTTGGTGTCCGGTCCTTATCACCCGGAGCGGAAATACTTGAAAGTTGTTTGACTGGCTGTTATCTTTAGGGTCTTTCTAGTGGGTGCTCTTTTCTCCTTGTATATAGTTGGCTTTAGGTATTTTTGTCTAGTCACCTTTGGACTTTGTGGTCTGAGTGACTGGCTTGTCACTCTACTGATCTTGAAAGGCTTTTGGCCGTTCTTTCGGAAGTTGTGGAGTTGCCTCCTCAAGGGCAAAGGTTTTGATTGCTTGTCCATATTCTTTGAAAAGTTATTTCTATATTCCCGCAAGGGAAAGGGTCTTTGGATCAGTTAGATATGGCTAATATTCCTATGGAAACCAACCAAGGTACCCTTCCAAAAGGGGATCCTTGTGCTTTTCCTTTCTGTGGAAACGTTGGTACTCCCTTGATGGCCACTTTGAATATTCCTGGGTTGAACGTTGGACTACCCGTTTGGCTGTGGTCCACTCCGAATATTCCAAATGCTCTTGAAGCTTCTCAGTTGAATGCTTTATTTCAAGGGCATCAAATGGGTGCTAATTTTTCATCTTCTTTCAAAGAGAAATCTGGGATTCCTTCTTCGCCTCCTTCTTGTAACAAGAAATCTAAAAAGAGGAGAAAGAGGAAGTCAAAGAAGAAGAATAATTCTACCCTTTCATCATCAACCTCTGCGAGTCATGTTGAAGATGAGTCTTCGGCCGCTGCAAGTCATGCTGGGGCATGAGTCTAGTCACTGTGAGTCATACTAGCAAAAAGTCACCGACCTCTGCAAGTCATGTTCAGGACTCTCCGCAAACCACTGCTACTCATGTTGGCGGAATGGAGGTTGATACGAAGCCTAGACGTAGAAGTTTGAAACCTAAGTTCCCTTGTAAGATATGCAAGGGAGACCATCTTACTCATTTATGCCCTGGTATTCCAGAGGTTCAAAAGATATGGTCCGAGTTTGAAAGTACTTCTACTCCTAGATCTGATATGGTTTCTCATCAATCCCATCAACCATTGGTTGATAATGTGGTGCAGCCAGTGCAATCGCTGGCTGATTACACTCCTCTTTTGGGGGGTGAAGTGCCTAACAAAAGAGTCTGTTTGATCTCTAGTACAGAGTCTTCTTCTATAGGGGGCATTCTGGTTTCTTCGAATGTTCCCCCTCCAAGTGCTAAGAGTGTTTCCTTTGATTGGGATAGTCTTGTTGAGCCTCGTCTTCCTTCCACTGTACCTTTCCAAATAAAGGTCAGAGTTAATTCCACAAATGTCTATCGATGTATGGTGGATGAAGGATCCTCTACAAGTATTATATCCTCTTTGACTTGGAAAGCTTTGGGTTCCCCAAAGTTGTTGACAGCTCAGAGTCAGTTGTTAGCCTATGATAGAAGACCTGGTGAATCTATGGGTGTTCTTCCTCAATTGCCTATCACTTTAGGTGGGAAGACTGTCTTAATCGATATGATGGTGGTTGATAGCCCTTTAGACTTTAATATGCTACTTGGGCGTGATTATGTCTATGCTATGAATGCTGTGGTGTCTTCACTCTTTCGAGTAATGTGCTTTCCTCATAACGGGAATATTGTCACTATTGATCAGCTTGCATCTGATAATCACCACCCTAATTTGACTTTACTGCAGAATGCCCCTTGGTTTGTTCCAAGTGTTCAAGTAGACTCTACCCCGCCACGGGTAAATTATGTGGCATTGAATCCTCAATGTTCAATTGCCTCTAAGAAGGATCCTTTGACTTATTATTCTCCTTCTTGGGACTTGGTCCTGGCAGTTGACCAAGAGATTCTTCCTATAGGGACATGGGACCCTTTAATTCCCTCTTTTGATCCTTGTAGTTCTCATGATTTCTCAGATCTTGTTTTGCCTTCACAGGAGGAACTCTTTGAAGCCATGAGTTATGACTACCAAAGGAGTCCTTGGTTTGAGCCCTGCAAGGGGTTTATTCCGAAGAGCTATTATACGTAAGCCGAAAGGTTGCGTGGTTCCCTGTACCATATTGTATATATGAGGTACGCATTTTCAAGTTTTGTATTCTATAACACAAAGATCTTATATGAAGTTTATATGTGGGATGTATTAACTTCGTGTCTAGTGTTCCTATTTATGTTTACAGAACTTGGAAGATTTCTCCTTTGGAAGTTTATGGTTGGTCCGTTCTGACAGGTATTGGTTCTCGAAACTGGCATATAGGTTAGATTTTTCCACTTGCATTGTGCACTTATCAGTTTCCTTTACCATTTTGCCTTAGGATCGACCCCACCAAGTTATGGTGCGGAACCTCCTCATTGTTTAGAAGTATCATGACTTGTGTGGTAGAGCCTACCTTATCATGGGTGCCCTAGTTAGTACCTTGTTGTCGCTTGGCACTCATGCTGTTTTTTTCATCCCTAGGCTCGGGAGTCCTCTGTAGTCCCGCCATGACTTATGCGTTGAAGACTCATTCCTCTGTGCTTCTTCGTTTCGTTCTGGCCTTATACCCTAGAGGCTCCTATGTGTGTTGAGTTGTACTTTTGCATTGCATGTTGACCATTTGCACCTTTTGGCCTATAGCCGGCTTCACTTGGACTCGTGTTTAAGCCTACTTTTGACCATGACGTCTGCAAAATCAACCTTGCATACCCTTGACTTCTGCAGCTTGACATACCCAGATCCGTGGAAGGAACCTACCTTTGAGTGTCACTGACCAGTTTTTCACCTCCCTGCATTGAGCATAGGAACGTTCCTTTCCCAGGAACTAGATCATCTGTTTCACCGACACTCGTTCTTTCCACTGTACCATAGCATTCTTTTATTCTTTTTCCGGCTTATCAGAAAAAGACAAAAAAAATTAAATATTCCAAAAAGAGCGGGAACAGGGACATTATTTCCATTTATTGTTGGCAGCTAGAGTCAGTCATGTCGCCCTTGAACAAAGCACTCAAAACAAAGGCTCCTCCGCATGGGTGGGATTTAGTTTGACTTAGGTACGCCATAACCTTGTTATCGAGTAAGTTCTCCCTCGATTGGTTATCTCTTCCAATCATATGGAGGGTTCATTCGTGCCTCCTGCATGACGAACTTATACAGATTCATCATATGCTGCCACATAGTCACATTGAGTCGTGCTTTTGTTCAAGGGAAGTTAGCCTGAGTCGGCCTTTCTGCGGTGTCTCTTGACTCATTTTTCAGTCGGCCATCCCTGGTTGTCAGTGTCATGTCTATCATCACATCAGTTATATTGGTCCTTTACTCGTGCTGGTTTGAGGAGGTCCCCATTGACTTCTTGCTGGTGGGTCTTGTCCTTATCGACGACGACACATTGCTCTGAGGACAGGCCTAGAGCCGCACCCTGGCCCTATTTTCATTATTGATAGGTTACCTTGTGCTCAACATCGATCAGTATCATGGGTCTTTGACTGAGTGGTTTCCCTTGTGTTCGACATCAGCATACATTATCACACATTGGGATTCGTGCAGTACCTTGGTTTCCATTTGACCCTATTGGTGGATACCTCGCCTCTGTGTCGGTTTTCATTATTGGTTGGTTCAGAGGGTTTCTGCTGTGCGCTAGCCACATCTTGTGTACGCCGGAAACGTACTTCGGTTGGGTTACTACATCTTTTTCGTCCGATTCCTTCCACATTATTGGCCTACGGGTTACACTCGCGATAGATTGATGAAGGATGCCTTAATGCCTTCCTTCTAGCGGATCTTTCCCTATCGACTCCGACTCATTGCTCTGGGGCAAAGATCTAGAGTCCATTTGGCAGTACCTTGGGGTTTGCAGTCATTAGTGGTAGATTCCTTGCTATCGACAGTGGGAAACCATCATTGTCTCCTGATTGATAGATTCTTACAGGTGTTCGACTTCAGCTCATCTATTCACACTTGTTAGATTTTACTGGGTACCTTGACGCTCATTATCATTATCGGTGAGTAGTCTCGCGTTTGTTAACGGTATACATCAACGACCGGCAATCAAACGATTTCTCACATGGTCGACTTCAGATCATTTATTCCCATGATGTAGAAATGTACCACGGCGGTCGGTGAAGACCTCAGGTTGTATCAGCATTCATTGGTTCACTTGACAGTTGCTCCTGTTGCTGCTAGTTGATACCACTCCACCTTATATGTTGCAGTCAGTCATGGCGACATTCTATATGCTGGCACCTGATTTTGCAGTGTAGTACCATCCTATTCCATCATGTTCAGTTGGTACCTTATGGGATCAGTCTTTGATTTCAGTGATCCGTTGCATCTTTCAACATCATTGACAGTCTTATATGTGATATTCAGACATGTACTTTCTCATTATGATCAGATGATCCATTATGTATTTTCCAGTCAGTTATACTTGTATACTTAGTGGATCCGCTTGTACTTGATATGCGGACATGCTTTACTTTTCCTGAGCATGGGTATGCCCGCCTCAGAGAGTGTTTCTTTCTGATCTCCTTTCGGTGGCTTGGCAGGCTGAATTCTGGTGAAGTCCTCCTCGATTTTTCGGCAGAGTTCCTTTCCTTGTACTTACTTAATATATTTCGGCCATCATGTTCCCCTTCTGACCTCATACATTAGGGGGCATCTGTTATAGCTCCAAATCTCACTCTTATGGTTTGTGATGCTGCACTCATGGCCTAGGGCAACCCCTCCTTCCAGACCTAGTCCAAAAATTTAAAAAACAGTGTTTTATTCCCTATACGCGACATTGCCCTGAGTTAAACGCGTGTACACGCGGGTCTGTTATACCCAACCCGCGTGTATCTATTAAAACACTTAAAAAAATAATAAATTCCTCTTTTTCGGGCGGAGATCGCGGGTTTTACCTGCTGGATCACCTGTTATTGCCCGTGGCCCAACTGTTCCCAACTAACTCCTAACTAAAAAACTACTTTGGAGAGGGTATAAAAAGATATCAAAGGGAAGGCCAAGGGGAGAGAGAAGAGAGCAAGATTATTATGCTGAGATTTTTCCCTTAGACCAGGTCTGAAGTCCTTGGTGCTTTCTGCACTTCCCCCATTTTGCATAGGAAACCCTTGTTTCCATGTGTCTTGGTGATCATTCATCCTTGATATCATCATTTGAGTAGGACTTGGAAGGAGCTCTTGTTGGAGGCTTGAGGCTGGAACGAATCCGGGAGGAAGCTTTGCTTGGAGCCTGCTGAAGGTGTTCAGGTGATATCTTTCCGATATATGTACTTTATTTGCCTTTATATATAAAGAAACACGTCTTTGTTCCCGAAACAATCTTTCTTTATGCTTATGAGATTCTTGTCTTGAATTCTTATGCAAGTGGTTACTTAAAGATTTTTATAACTAACTTTATAGTGTAAAGATGGTTTATACATAAATATCTGTACATGTACTGTTGTGTTCCTTGATTTGTTTGACTTGCAGATCGAAGGAAGAAGAAGGGAACTCCAAGAAGGGTTTGGACCCTAAAGGCCTTCTCGAACGTTGGACCTTAGGTACGTACCCTAAACATTAGAATTTGCTTAAAAGTAAAAATGATGGCTGTGTGTGTGTTTCTTTGAATAAGCAATTTTCAGTCTGGTAGAGTCTTAGCCCAAAGGACCCTAGGGGTACTTTCCCTTCAACCAATTGGCTAGAATAGAGTTTTACGACTTTTGGCCTAGCCGATATATATCCCCTACAAATATCCATAACATACCCAAAGCATCATGTTTTGATACCAACATGATTTATAAATTTTTGTGGATATTCCACTCGATATTTTATCATAATATGTCTGATAAAACTATAAAATATGAAATATACGCTGTTAGGGCTTTATTTGTCTTTATATTTTTGGATTTATAGATTATTGTTAATTGCATATGCATGCAAAATTAAAAACAATAATCACAAATGTGTCAGTGACATTCCTTTCTTCTGCTTACAAATATGAGCAACCCCAATCACAACTGTATGAAGCCACTGATGGATTGTGTTGAAGGTCCCTCACCAATTTGAAGAATATACAACTCTCTAATGCTATTTCTCAAATGAAACCTAAGAAAACAATGTTCTGAAACCACAAGGTATTTATTATTAGCTCCATATTTTCCAAAATTTTAATTTTTTGTCTTACAAATGATCTCAAGCTAAGTTGTCTTCTTTGAGCATAGATGTAGACGAACAATTTGCAAATGATGAAGAGGAATGAGGGATTTAAAAATATAAATTTGCATGCCTGCTAGTTCCTAAAGAATATCCCAATAACTCCAGTACATATAAAGAGAAAGTGTTGTGTACGAAAAGAAAAGGTAAATCTGTTAAACTTACATGATTAAATATGTTGCATAAATTTGCGACCAACAACGTTGAAACAATACATTTATATTGGTCTCACGAAGAAGCATGAACCCACCAAGTTCCAACACTAAAATACTTTTTAAAACGTATATATGGAAATTTGTTCATCTATTTATTGAATGCGTTTTTCATTTGATATTCATAAGTTCTCTTCGTGGGCACACTTCTTCTTTCTTGACACAGACTTAGTGTTTGATTCTTGGTGACATGCTTGGTTTTTTCAACACCTAGGTATTTGCTTGTTGGCACTCTTGGTCTGCTCATCGAGATTCGAAAAGTGGAATGGAAAAAACCAAAAGTGGAATTGCATGGGGGTGTTTCCCTAGTGGTGAGCTTCACCAATGCACAATATACACCTAGTTAACTTGAAACCCAAATGAGCCATACACCCAATTGACTTTAACAAAATTTCATATTTCTGGCACATTTATGATCCTCTTAGATTAGCCATTTTCTTGGCTATTTTCAAACATAGTTTTTACTTGTGTCTCTTCCAATTTTCTCTACAAATCATTACACAAACCACTTCCATTTAATGGCCCCTCAAACAACAGATTCAATGTACCTTTTGCCAAGCGAAATCATACCAATTTCCATGGCTAATTTGTGCTAAAATTTACTTTGTTTTGGTTGCTACTTCCCCAGCGAAATCATGCCTCTTTCAACTACATTTCATGGCCCTTCAATACAGCGATTTGATGGGCACCTTACAAACTAAAAATGTGCTCCCTTTTGTTGTGACTTGCTTGGTAAATTCTCAACAAAATCATGGATCGAATCCTAGTGAATTCATCCTCTTTTTATACTGCATTTTGGTGACCAAAACACATAGCAAAAATGAACCTCTTAGCTCTGTCAACTGTGTCTACAATTGTAAATTTTTGATATTACCTCTTTGACTTTGCATATTACATTCTTTTTCAACCTTCATTAATTTCATCTTACTGGACCCTGTCTATCCACACATCTGCATCTGCTCACAACTTATCCATATTTTCATTCTTGGTTTGATCAAATATCACTGGTGATATGTTTCTCCCACTGTCATTGTTCATTGTAAGCAGATTTTTTGTATCTGCATTCAAATCTTTCAAGGCAATGTCCCTATTTATTGTAGAATCTATTGACAGAAAAGAGACACTTGCAGTCACTATAGGAAAAATGTATCATCATTTGATATATTGATTGATCTATATTCCATAGGAAGGGGAAGCTGGGTAGAATGTACCATATACATGAGCTCCAGCTTGAATTTCACAGCCCCAATATCTCAATGCAACATTAACATATATATAATTACTAAGGTTTGTTACAAGGTAACAGAAAAACTTCAGTGGGTCTGAAAATTCTCTTGATCCTTTCTATAACATGTTGTCAAGCTTCTCAGAATTAAGCAAATTGAGACAAACAAATAACAAATGCGTCATCCTTTCATCCTTGTAATGTAACTAAGTTGGCAGTCAGAATCATGATTGGCCTCTGGAAAATGCCCTTTCGACCAGTGAATTCAATACCAAAACTAAGGATTGTAAGAAGATCCATCCTTGAGTTCTCTCCACTCGTGAATGACTAATTGATTAGAAGTATGGAATATCTACTTCTATTTGGAAATAAAACATATTCCTGAGATATCTTTGATATGACTAATGAGGAAGTTTAATCTAGTTTCCACCGACAATATCAAAATCATAAAACGAAGTGAAAATAGAACATTTCTTGCCCATCCATTCATTGTTCCATCTGATTGGTATGAACATATATGCCTCACATTCATTACAGAACCCTGGCATTGTTATGACTACAATTCAATGACTTTTGTTGGTGCAATTAAAAACATTGTGAAATAGATGCAACAAAAGGTGATAATGCCCCTATCATAGTACTAACACTAAGGTATTCCATTGATAATGGTCAAGTAATAAAACCCTATAATATATTGAATACAACTTGACTATGATGCAAAGAATACAATGAAAAAATCTTTGGCCATATACCAATTGTTATGAGAATAAGGACACCCAATAAAGCTGGTGGATTTCTGGAAAAGCTCAAAAATTTTAACTGTGTCATTTTTCCAGGAAAATGTTACAACATCCCTAATCAAATAAATCATTCATGGGAGTTAAAACACTCTAAGTGGCTAGAAACATCCATCTTTGACCTTCTTCTCCAATGCATGAATGTCTTGATAAGCATTTCTTCTAGGGCTTCATCTTCCTCAACTTCTTTGGGAAACTCTATGTCCTGCTCCTTATTACTCACATATGAATATATGTTGCATCACCAATTCCATACATCTAGAAGCTTCATTCAATGGTGCATGTAGAATTGTTTCCAAATGAAAGGCTAGACATGTGTTCAAGAAAATAATAGAAAATTCCTCATTAGCATGTATGCAGAGGATCTTTAGTACATATAATGAGGGAGACAAACCCTTCATTATGGCCTTCTCCTTAAGAATCTGTACATCCAAGCTTCGTTTTATTTTGATTTGGAAACCTTTTCAAGTGCATGAAATTCTCATAATAAATACCATCCAGAGGATTACTACACATTCAAAGTCGTTATATCCATCTACTCATCCTCCATAGTTTATATCTTTATGGGTAGAAGAAAAGATGATACCTCACAAAAACGAAATCACGAGTTGTTCCAACCTTGTACATTAAGTGCAGATACTAGATCTTCAACATTATTGCCAAATACAATAGAATTATTACATTGACCATATCAAAAACAACTTCATGACTTCCCACAACTCCATTCAATCTGAAGAAACAGAGTTGAATATCTCGAACAGGTGCATTAAATCAAACTGCGTGTAAAAATGGTTCCACTATGACATAAATTAAATTTTGTAATTTGTAGGGATTCAAGACCAATTTACAATTAGCATGAGGCCTTATTATGAATGTAAAATCAACACTTTTTCAAGTATAAATTTCTATGAGAAAATAGTGACTACCATTAAGGGTACAAATAGATCTGCTGGGAAACTTGACCAAAAATCACTATTAGAACATTGCACACATGAGTGCTGTGCATAAGAAAATTGTTAAGTATCTTAATAGCATGATTACATATATCATAGGCAAGTAAGGAATACATCAACTGAATAAGATATTTCCCTTGATATTATATAGACAACATGGATTGCAGAAACAAGTGTTCAATTTTTCTTTGTTTTCTAAAAATGCAGAGAATGTTACCTCATTTTAAGAGTTGAGTCACATTTTGTAAATTCCAGATCTAAGATCAATAGCACTCCAAAGAGCTATGTTGAAAGCAATAATGACGAATGTATCAATGATATTCCTTTCTTCTGCCTCCAAATATGGGCAGCCCCAATCACACCTGTATGAGTGTTGTTTACTTTTTCTTAGACCAAAAGAAGCTGAAGCTCATAATATGTTCGGATCTACTCTTGTTGACAAGTGGTTTTAACACCACAGAGCATCAACTGTAAGCAAGGACAACAAAATATTCGGAACTCCAGTATGAAGCAAATGTAAATTTCTTCTAATGTTGGCATTCCACTGGGGGTTTTTCCCATTGTAATGATCATATAACACATGTGGACTCAGACTTACCCAAGAACTAAAGGCAATAGGGAATGAGACCTATTATCCATGGCTGACTAGAGGGAAATTCAGTTGGAAGGTGATGAATCTACAACAAAACTAATATGCGTAACCAAATCAAACAAAGAAACTTAAATTTATAGTTACTTTTGGAAGGACTCAATAACATAAATGAGCATCAAGTGCAAAATGGAGATTTACATGGTTTGACAAAGATGATACCCCTTTAAAAAAAATTAGTTGCAAGGAATTATAATGCACAAGTAAAGCTATGAAACAGTTCTCAATTTATTGTCTCCCATAGAAGTCCTGCCAGACTTAGAATTTGAGAATCCAAATGCTCATGAGAAACATTAGAACTCTAAAACTATTATCATGCATGTATAACATCATTAAAAATAGGCATTCTGTCACTAGTTCAGCTCTCAAGCGGAAATTATTATTGAGATAATTTGCCAAAAAATGTCAATCGAGGTTGTGGGCAATAAGGCACGTGACAACAAAGAAAATCCACTAAACCACAGATAGAACTGAACTCTCCCTTAGAAGGAATTTTTACATGACTGAGGGAGAAGAATGCCATGAAGGCACCTCCTCCAAGCTTTTCTCACCAAGATTCTCTCCCCATCTCAGATTGCTTTTGGTTCTTCTTTTCAAAGAAAATATATCCCACCACCACTGCTGATGTTGTCTTTGATAACTCCCTTTTCAGTTACAATATATGAACAAAATTTATCCATTTTTTCAA
Source organism: Pinus tabuliformis (assembly GCA_031772625.1). NCBI lineage: Eukaryota > Viridiplantae > Streptophyta > Pinopsida > Pinales > Pinaceae > Pinus > Pinus tabuliformis. The sequence goes on from CM062810.1 coordinate 810,214,464, forward strand.
TTATGAAAATGGTCTGTGTTAACATACCCTTATTCACGAATCAACCTTGCCACTATTGAGATTTGTAGTGTCCACATTTTCAATATCAACTAAAAACCCATGAACCATATTCGGATTCCAATTCTCGCGATTAGTGTGAACACTTTTCAAGTTGCAACACCTTATCAATGTCCAACTGACAACCCATGAACTGTATTAGCAAGGAAATCCTTGGTTAATGGATATGTTATAAAACCTAAGAGAAAACAACAGGATTTCAAATTAGGAATATGTTAATAAAACCCAGTTTATTTCCCCAGGGGAAAGATCAAGAGGCATCATTGCTAGAGAAATGGTCGTCAACAATTCTCCAACTGAGTGGCCTTTACATGTTGGCAGCAGTGACCCAAATTCAGATGGGAGTGTGTTAAGAACAGTTGACCCAACGCGTAATGTTAAACTAAAGCTCAACAACCTTCACTCCACTCCATGGTCGTCTACCTTCACTCTGCAATGCAACGCAACCCATGGCAGTGTACCTTTAGTGTTCACTCGTTGTTAAAAGATGAAGTTTAGATTGTTATTGTTTCAGTTATAAATTTTTGATTAACAGTAGAAAGTATTTTAATCGTCTAACATCAAATCAAATGGATCATAGTTTGACACGTAATATGAGATGGGAGTGGATTTCGGAGGGGAACGCCTTATGGCGTAATAAAAAGAAAATAAAGAAATAAAATAAATTATAAGAAAATACAAAATTAATAATTATAATTATAATTAATAATTAAATCATCATAGATTCATCGTAACTCCGAATCTACACATTTTAAAATAAATTTGTATCTCAATATATTAGATCCCTCTAGGCCCTTAATAAATCTAGGTTTGTATCTCAAAGATTTAATCCTTCTCAACACTTGGTACATTGAAAATTAAATTCAATCCATATTAATTTATATATCTCTATTAAATTGTTTCATTGTAATATATTATTACACTATATAATATAATAAAAATTTTAAAATTATATAAACTAAATCTAAAGTATAACACTTCATTCCATAATCACCTATTAAATTTAATTTACATTATATAACAACAAAACTAGTATTATATATAACAAATATATTATAAAAAAAAAACTTTTTTTATAATTACAACCATATTTCTCATTTTACATTGAAAAAACTATTTGACCCCTATCACATGTATCAGTCTTTCCTTATACATTTACAAAGTCACAAGATAATTTCCCTTACCTCAATTTCGTAACTAGGTTGAAGATTAAAAGGATATGATTCTTATTTTTCCACTGAAGGTGTTCCTCTATGGGCTCTGCCTGGGTAGATTTGGCCAATCAAATGCTTCGGTTTTTGTCATCATCTAGTGAGTCATTTTCTACCGCGTGCAAGATTTGACAACTCTTGGATTGTTTTTTTCTTGACCTCAAGATTCCAACACAACTAATGGCACTCAAACAGACCTCCTAGATCTCCTTGAAGGAGCCTCCTAGAAGTCCTTCTCATGGACGCCACAAGACTTGTTCTCACACATCAATGCAAGGTATACCATTTCTATTTATTGTTGATCTGGATCTTGATTGTTAAAATTATACTTGGTTTATCACACTTTTAAAGGTGTTTTATATGTATTGAAATCAACATTAAAAACCTATAATTAAATGAAATGTGAAAATTGAAGATAAATTATAGAAAATAAATAACGAAAACAACGCACACAAGAAAACAACATGAGAAATTGATAATGAAGTTCGACTATCTCAAAACCTACATCTTTGGGTCTGGTCTTCAATTGGGAGGCCTCTTTATTAATTCTTAAAAGTCATCAAAGTATATAAAAAATAGATAAATTATATTCTTGACTCATCCTGTTGTGTTTTGATCGACCTTAGGATTCCAACGCAACTAACTACACTCAAATATGCCTCCTAGATCTCTCGGAATGAGCCTCCAAAGTTTTCTTATCTTGTTGGTTTGTCACTGTCTCTGCACAAAAAATATTTCTCTTACGTAAAATTATAACTTCCGCCTCCTTGGCATGTTGGTCAATTTTTTATAAGAAAATGTGAGAGGTTGAGGGGTAAAATCCAAAACTCCCCATCAGGTTGTGATACAAATAATATATAATAAATAATTTTAAAAATAATGTCCGCAGATCCAACCTTCCCCACTACTCGCTAGTTCTACACCTATCCACATTATAATATATATAATATATGGCTTGTGGGCCATTCCCAAAGCCTTAACCCCTCGTTGGTTATGATATGGGGGCCTCTAGACTTAGTGGTGCATGGAAAGCGTTGGTGAAGTTGCTAGATATGGAGTGCTCTACCACACCCCCCACTTTTTTTAATATATAAAAGCCATTACATAATAAGTAAATCTAGTTCTGAGAGTTATAACATGAATAAAACAATGGTGTAGCGATGAATGAGTGGATTTGGTGTTGAGAGGTCTTTGGCTCGAATCTGTCTGAGGATAGTCAGATCCATAACAATAATTTTGACGAATAAAAATAAGTCACGCATCACCCATTAATAGGTTGCATGGTGGCCTCTTAATTTCCATTCTTGGAACCACGAGGTGGAACCTTTACTGTTCGAACCCTACTTGCTGGAACCATGATTTTGAGCACTTTGACTTTGACTTTTGACCCGCTTAGACTAAAACTTTGACTTTGAATAACTTCTGCATATAGACTTAGTTTTCACATGTTCAAGTTGTGTTGGATTCATTTTTTTGAGCTCTATGTAGTGGAACTTTTTTTTTCTTGAATTTGAAGAATTTGAATTTTTGGCCTTTTTAGATCCCATTTGGATCAATTGTCTATCAATATTTTGCTCGTATTGTAATGTATACGAATAAAATGTCTACAATGTTTGAAGCGTAATAGAATTGTATCATTGTTTGTGAGACATAGGCTGATTCTATAGTATGAATGGAAAGGTTGCTTGTATATATCACAGATCAAATGACATTGTTTGACATTAGACAGCCAAAAAATGAAAACCCTACATAACCGAAAATTTATATTGCAAAGAAGAAGATCACTAGTACAATCCATTGTTTGCACAAGAACGGATAGGAAAACATTGTTAGTTCGGTGGATTGAGATTGTAATAGAGGACTCAGTTAGGTGATTCTCTTCATCTTCCCAGACGGAAGAGGAACAATTCATATCACCTTCCCCCATGACAGTAGCACCAGTGCACCAGAAGAACAGAGAGATAAACCTTTTCTTTGATTTCCATGAAAGTTTTGAAGGTTATACCCATGAATTTAGATATTTGTCCACAGAGCGAACACATTTATAGGCATGGAGACACTCATGTTCCATGCTCAATGATATTGAAAAATTGTATTGAATGTTCTAACGCGAGTTTGGTATGTGTATATCTATATATGTCTTGTCAATGGAGCAGAGATGTTTTTTGGGACCTCATTTTAGTGATATGTAAAACTACTTAAAATTTTTATTTAAAATATTGGTAAAGAGCTTTAGTATGTCTTCATTTCATCGTGACTTGATGATGTGCTTAACTTCTTTGGAATTTAATCATTTCTACACAATGATTCACCAAGAGACCGGTTGTCCTTCACCTTTATTAAACTAGCAATTGCCCCTAACTGTGCAACGATACACTAAAGAAATAGAAGATTTTGGAAGATCATCTTCAAAAACAAAACCACTAAATATGAAAACTCTTATATAAAGATCATATTGATCTCCATCTAGTTTAAAAAAAAAAAGTTTAAAGTCTTTATTACATTTAAAAGTAAGATGACATGGTATACTTTGATAGTTGTCACCAATCTTTTCTATTCTTTAGTTTTATTTACATAGCTCGACAACGTGATAGTTTGATTGGAAAAATGATTTTCAAGCATATACATTGAGTTTTCATCTAGATCCATTATTTTTTAGGGTTAATTCAATGCTATGACATTGCTTCCTCAACTTCAATCAACCTATGTAATTTCATCTCCATGACTTTCATTTTAGAAAAGGTTATGCTTATCATTTTTCTTATGGATTTTAAATTGTTGTTGATTCATTAGATACCTTTATTTTGTGGTTCTTCTCTTAAACCATTATGTTTTAATAAGATTTTCAAATTTCCATAATAAAATTACTTTATATAATTAAATTTCAACTTTTCAAACCAACAAATTGAATAATCATTTTCCTTATTAATATAAAATTCAAACTTACCATTTAATTTACTCTAGTAACATATAAAAACAATCAAATAATTAAAATTAAAAAATTATATCCTATTACAATCAATCTAATTTAAATTAAACAATAGTGTAACCTCCGTAATGAAATATAATGAAAAATTCAAATTATTTCCCTTACCCCTATTCATTGTCCAAAAAACTTTGTTATCATTGTAGAGAGCAAGATATATGTGGACTTTCAACTTGTCTTTGTACTTTATGTTTGTTACTCAATTCTACTTAACAATCTTGTGATTTAAGTCTCCTCGTGGAATGATCGGGTGGTGGTCTCATTGGGATGTTATCGCTGCCACCCAGTTTCAAATTCCACAAGGGGACACTATGACTCGTCATAGTAAGACTGGAATGATAGGCACCTTCGATGGCATTTGTAGGTCTTAGTCCTTGGCTGAGCTATCATAGTTTCTAGTATGTATGCCTTGTGGGTTGTTGGATATACATTTGGTCCTAAAGATTTCCCAAATTAATACAAAAATTTATTGATTTACCATGGTTAAAATATAAAATAAAATACAAAGACTTTATAATCTACTTCAACGACTTTATAATCTGCCATAAGAAATTCTTATTGGGATATTGTTGGTTTAAAATTTTTAAATTTAATTATATATAGGAATCTTGTTATGGAAATTGAAAAATATTATTAACACATTATGGTTTAAAAGAAGAACCACAAAGTAAAGGTATCTAATGAATCAACAACAACCAATTTAAAATCCATATTTAAAATGATAATAAAAGCCTTTTCTAACATGAATTTCGTGGAGATGAAATTCCCTAGGTTGATTGAAGTTGAGGAAGTAATGTCAAAACATAAAAAAGCCCCCTTAAAATGAATGGCTCTAGCTAAGAACTCAATGAATATGCTTGAAAATCAATTTTCTAATTAAATTAGCATGTTGTCGAGCCTTGTAAATAAAACTAAAGAAGAGAGCAAATAATTGACAACTATCAAAGTATACCATATCATCTTACTTTTAAATGTACTAAAAGGCTTTCAATGTTTTTTTAAAACCTAGATGGAGATCGATATCGATATTTATACACAATTTTCCATATTTGGTGATTTAGTTTTTCAAGATGATCTTCCCAAATCTTATATTCCTTCGGTATACCTTTGCACCTTTAGGGGCAATTGCTAGTTAACAATTTTTTTATTAAAAGGCAATTGATTGATTGGCATTTTGCGGAAGTAATGATTTTCAAACTCTACCAACATGATTCCCATTATTTTTTGAGAGTACCATTCTAACATCTTATTTTATAACTTTAATTAGGGAACCCACCAAATCTAACTTATTTGCACAAGATCATTGGTCCACTTGTTCCTACTGAAAAACATTTTCTAAATTATGTTGAATCTATTTGACTAAAAATTAGTTAAGCCTAATAAGAAGGCTACAAAATTCACTAAATCTTGTGACTTATGCTTCTCAATTGCCAATCAAATTTTTTTTACTTTGATTGTTATGCTCTTGACCTGTGAGAAATTGAAAAATACCAAATATGTGAAGAAATACAACCCAGAACACAAAATAAGATGAGAAAAACAACAAGTATTATATTATTCAGAGATAAAAGCAATGTTCACTTGCCTTTTCGAGGGGGAAACCTCCAGTAGGGCAGAGCTTGATTACAAAATAAGACTCAATGATATTTTCCTTCTAACTACGACTATTTATAGCTAAATGACCTTCAACAAGTGGTGAACAAAAATGGCATCACCAAGAATTCATAATGGCCTTCATGAGTGCAGAAAGCAACCTTGGGAATTTCTAGTTCTTTCATGTGTATTTGGTGATAGCCAAAGTGAAGATCTAGCTTGGTAAAGAATTGAGCACCATGTAGTTCATCAAGAAGATCATCAACAATCAGGATAGAGAATTTGTCTTTGACAGTGAGCTTGTTGAGGGCCCAAAAGTCTGGAGACATGCATGATTCCCCATGTTTCTTGAGCACCATGACCACTTGTGATGAATAAGGACTTATGCTAGGACGAATAACACATGCTTCAAGGAGTTCCTTGATTATTTTTTTAATTTCATTCTTTTGTGTGAATGGATATCGATATGGGTGCACATTAGGCGGTTGGGGCCCTGGGACCAAAGTGATGCTATGATCATGCTCCCCTCTAGAGGTTGGAAGATCTTTAAGTTTGCCAAATACTTGCAGGTGGTGGTTTAAGACTTGTTGTGTCTCAGGATGAATATGAAGAGGAGTGGGTTCTATGGCCTAGACGACATTAAATTGGGTGATGACTCCATGATGGCCTTTTTTCAACAACTTTTCCATTCGAAGCAAGCTGATGATAGAAGGCGCACCTCCCTATATTCCATGGAGTGTATGAATGTGGTCATTCTACTTAAAGCTCATATATAACTCCTAGATATCCATTGTGATTGCGCCTAGTGTGTGAAGCCATTCAACACCCAAGACAATGTCACAACCACCCATGTGAACTGCAAACATGTGGGTCTTTAGGTGGTAGTCTCCCATCTGAAGTTTTATATTTTCACATTTGCCTTCACATTTCATTGTACCCCCATCAACAATAAGGACTTGGAAATTAGAGACTACCCTTACAAAACAATGAATAACTTCGGTGACTCACTTATGGATAAAGTTATGAGTGCTTCCACTATCAATCAATACTACTACAGGGAAATGTTTAAGAAAGCCTTTGATTTTGACAGGTTGGTGCGCATAAATTCCCACCAAAGCATGCAGCGAGATAACTGGTTCATCTGGTGTAGCCGTGAGATCATTGTCCTACTAGGTCTCCTCAACTTCATCCTCTAGTCTCCCAAGGGGTGGGGCTTCCCCAGATGAATTTTGATTAGTAGCATCAATTTGAAAGAATTTTGGCTCCTGGCATTTATGCCCCAGGGAGTATTTGTCATTAATGTAGTAACACAATCCTTATTTTCTTATTTTCACCATTTCTGCTGGAGACACCTTTTGAACCTTAAGTGTTTGGGTAGGGCCCTAAGCCTGGGTCTAACTCCCCTTGACTATGAAATTTGGACGAGTAGTGTAGGTACTAAGGCAAGTTATACCTTGACATCCTTTTTGCACATGTCTATCCATGTAGGAGGGTGGTACATTCGGACATGTGCTTGGATGGCTTCTTTGAGACCACTGATGAAACACTCCAAGTAGAATTCATCTCCTAGACCTTTTGTTATGAAGGCCAATGTCTTAAAGGCTGCAATGTAGTCTTTTATTATGTCTGTCTGGCGAAGCTTAGTGAGACAACCCAAAAAATTAGATTCTCTGTCAAATTGGTCACAAAGTGCTTTTGAGAACACATAGTTTAGTTTGATCATCATAGATATCATTCAGGGTGAAATATTCTTTCATTTGTGCTACCTATACTGCTAGATTAGAGCCATCAAATTTATAGATGTCCAGCTTGGGTGGGCAAGAGTGGGAATGTTGGTGATTTCGATGGAAGTGAATATGATGGCTAGATTATCCCTCAAGGTGTTCATCAATATTAGGCACCTTCAGATGATACCTATCATGCTCTTTCGTGAATTGTTTAAGCATTTTTTAAATGTTGTTTCATTGTTCCTTGAATCAATCCAATGTTGTTTCAAGTTCCTTGATATTCTCATTGGCCATGACTTGAGCTTTGGTTTCTACCGTGCATAGAATCTGGTTACTTGAATTCACTCCAAAAAAAATTTGGTACTACTTGAAAATTGAGGCTGACGAGTGAATGGTACCACTGTGATCAACTCGTCGTCTTGAATATCATGGGCAAAGTCTCTTGTAAGCTTCCTGGGAATGATCCAAAAGAAGGCCATGATGATGACCATTGTTGGAAACTACATCCAAAAATGAGACCAAAGAAGTTGAACATCAAGAGGAAACAAAAGACCTCTGCAACAACTCAACAAGATCTAGAATCTAATGTAGGTGATGAGACCAAAATCACAGTCATCAGAATGAAGGGTAAAGCTTCTATTGCAAGTGGAATTTCTTTTAGTAAGCCTATTGAGTCTCAAAGTGATAAAGAAAGAATTGAGCTTTTCCATATTAGAGACATTCCAAAACATACCAAGGTTGATACCTTATTTGATAGTGGATCTCAAGTTAACCTTATTTATGAAGCTAGTGTCAAGAAACTAAACTTAGCAACTATATCTCATCCTAAACCTTACCCTTAGGGTTGGATATGTGACAATGCCAAATTGAAAGTGACAAGAAAATGTAAGCTTAAATTATCCATCACTGCAAACATTATTAATGAGGTAGAGCTTGATTTTGTACCACTATACATATGTGGAATTGTTTTAGGGAGTCCATACTTGTATGACTGAAAATCCATATTCTATCTTCATGAGAACAAATATCATCTTTTTAAATATGTAATTGAGTATATCAATATAACACATCAAAATAAGATGAACTTGTCTCTTGTAATTGTTGGTCAGAGGAAATGGATTATAAATGCTAGTAAGAATTTTGTATTATTGATGCTCAAATCCAAAGATACTGTTGAATCTCAAGATTTCCAAGGATCAAATGCAAAACTCAACTATGATTTGGCTGAAGTTGTTAACACATAAGATACGATGTTTTAGGAACCTGCAGTGTTTCCTCTTATAAGAGGAATCCAATATGAGATTCAATTGATGTAGGATGCACCTTTTCTAAACATTGGCATGTACAAAATATTAGTTTTGGAGAATGTAGAAATCAAGAAGAAAATTCAAGAGCTGCTTGAAGAAGGGGTCATTATACCAAGTACATATCCTTGTGGGTCTCCTATTGTCTTGGTTCTAATGAATGATGGTACATGGCGCATGTGTGTGGATTTTAGAGCTTTGAACAAAATCACATTAAAGAATTGATATCATCTTCCTCATATTTATGATTTCCTAGACCAGGTAAAGGGGTTGATTATTTCACTAAGTTATATTTGAGAAGCAGTTATCATCAGATCAGGATTGTTGAAGGTGCTATTTGGAAGACTGCTTTCAAGAAAAGACAGTTTTTTTGAATGGTTAGTTATGCCATTTGGTCTTTATAATTCATGTAGCACATTCACAAGTGTTATGGATGATTTGTTGAGACCATTCCTTGATGATTTTGTGATAGTCTACTTAGATGATATTCTGATTTTTAGTAAGACTCGTGAAGAGCATGTTAAGCAAGTTTTAGATGTCTTAAAGAAATAAAAATTATATTTGAATATATCTAAGTGTGAATTTGGGAAAACCCATTTAGTTTATTTGGGTGATATTGTTGGAGGGGGTGAATTGAAGATTGATCCCTCAAAAGTTGAGGTCATTGTGAATTGGCCTAAGCCCAATAATGTGAGAGAGGTTAGGAGTTTTTTGGGAGCAACCCAATATTGGAGAAATTTTATTTCTAATTTCTCATCTGTTGCAGCTCCATTACATGCTTTGACAAGTGTTAAACATGTCTTTCAGGGGAGGAAAGTAGAAGAACGCCTTTGATACAATGAAAGAGAAAATTAGCACAACACCAGTTCTTGCACTTCTAGATCTTAAGCAGTCATTTGAGATTCAAACTGATGCAAGTAGTTATGCTATAGGAGCAATTTTTATGCAGCATGGTAATCTTATTTGTTATATTTCTGAAACATCCACTGATGTAGTAATGAACTATCCAACTTATGATAAAGGGTTGTATACTTTGGTATAAAGCATGAAGAAATGGAAGCATTACTTAATGGGTAAAGAAACGATTATTCATAGTGACCATCAATATTTGAAATATTTACAATCGCAAACCAAGCTACAACAAGCTAGACATTCCAGGTGGATGGTATTTATACAACAATTACATTTGGTAATCAGGTACAAGAAAGGTATATACAAAAAAGTTGTTGATATGTTGTCAAGTCCTATTGTTAATGCATCTATCTTTATTAAGCATAACTCAATCATGCATGAAAGTTATATTGAAAAATATGCTCAAGATGACGATTTTAAAATTTTTTATGCAACTTTGATTCAAGGCCATCACGTTGAATAGTTGGATTATCATGTTCATAAAAATTCGATGTATCATCTTTGCAAGTTGTGTATTCCATAGGGTGAACAAGTCAACATCATAAGGGAAGCTCATACTTCTCTTATTGTTGGCCACTTTGCTGTGGGAAAAAAAGTTGCACAATTACAAAGGTAATGTTATTGGCCTCGTATGAATGAAATTGTATCAAGATATGTAAGAGGATGCTCCATGTGTGCTAATAGTAATCCTAGTAATAGAAAGTTGGGTTTGTACACTCTACTTCTTATTCCTTCTCATCCTTGGGAAAGTATTTCTATGGATTTTGTATGAGGACTCCTAATGTCAAAGAAAGGTCATGATTATATTTATGTTGTTTTGGATCGTTTCAAAAAAATGTGTGTGGTTATTCCATGTATGAAATAGGTTATAGTTGAACAAACCACAAATATATTCTTCGAAAATGTATGGGTACACTTTGGGTTGCCGTACTCTATTATTTCTGATCTAGATTCTTGATTTGTTGGGAAATTTTGGTCAAGTTTATGGGAACTCATGGACACCAGGTTGAAGAACGGCATAACATTTCAGCCACAAACTGATGGCTAGACATAAGTGGTGAACGAAATAGTAGCATATCTCCTCCGACGATACTGTAGAAAGCATCCTAAGCTTTGGGATAAACATTTACATTACATCCAACATGCCTACAATCGAGCCGAGCGTTCATGGACTCAAACATCTCCATTCCAAGCATGTTTGGGATATTTACCAAAATCTCCCTTAGATTTTATCTTTGGTAAAGATGTTGTGGTGGATGGACACAGTGATATAGATAAGGCCAAGCGATTCTTTGAATAGATTTAGTTGGTGCATTAGATGGTAAAAGAATAGTTAGAGAAGGGTCAAGCCAAGTACAAGGTGAGACATGATAAGAATCTTGTTGAACACAACTTCCAGGCGGGAGATCAATTCTGGCTTTAATTAATTAATTAAATTATTTATTTATTTAATCAATTATTAATTTTTATTAATTATGGAGAGGGTTATGCTCAAAATTGGTGTCCAATCACCTTTGTGGTCACTAATGTCTATATAGGCACACCGCCACGAAGGATTGTAATCATCATTCAAGTATTTTATTCATTAATAAAGAAATTATTACACATTTTTGGGTCTTCTACCTCAAGTCTGCTACTACAGTTTCCATGTGGCTTTCCCAACAAGCTAAGGCATGAACCTCTAATTTCAACCACAAAAATGAAATGTTTTATTCTTCCTCAACATGATGGAAACTAAAATAAACTTCTTATTGCTACAACCAGTGATTTAGTTTCAGAGCATCGATCTCGCATTGATATAACATGATATAGACCTTTGTTTCCATTTTGAATATGGGTTATGAATTATTCACAACATTTGAATTAGGTTTATCTTTCTTGGGTCCTTTCTTTGGCTTGTTTTCTATTTCTTCCCAATCTCTTGATCTCCCCATTGATTTGTCCTCTACATTAGAACCCTAGTAATCTTCAAATATCCTGAGCTTATTTCTCAAGGTTGACATGAGGAGATTCATAATACGACTTATATTTGTAACTTGTACTTCGAGCCACAAAAACCTTTCCTTTGTAGGATAACAAGGGTCATTCATAGATTCATTGGCTATGATTAATGTTTTGCGACTTTTGGCCTAGCTAATATATATCCCCTACAAATATCCATAACATACCCAAAGCATCATGCTTTGATACCAACATGATTTATAAATTTTCGTGATATTCCATTCGATAGTTTATCATAATATGTCTGATACAACTATAAAATATGAAATATACATTATTAGAGCTTTATTTGTCTTTAAAATTTTGGATTTGTAGATTATTGTTAATTGCATATGCATGCAAAATTAAAAGCAATAATCACAAATGTGTCAATGACATTCCTTTCTTCTGCCTACTAAGATGAGCACCCTCAATCACAACTATATGAAGCCACTGATGCGGTGGGATGAAGGTCCCTCAGTAATCTGAAGAATATATGTCTCTCTAATGATATTGATCAAATGAAACCCATGAAAACAATATTCTGAAACCACGGGGAATTTATTATTAGCTCCATATTTGCCAAAATTTTATTACAAATGATCTGAAGCTAAGTTGTCTTCTCTAAGCATAGATGCAGATGAACAATTTGCAAATGATGTGGAGAATTAGGGATTTAAAAATATAAATTTGCATGCCTGCTAGTTCCTAAAGAATATCCCAATAACTCCAGCACATATAAAGAGAAAGTGTTGTGTACGAAAAGAAAAGGAAAATCTGTTAAACATACATGATTAAAAATGTTGCATAAATCTACCACCAACGACGTTGAAACAATACATTTATATTGATCTCACGAAGAAGCATGAAGCTACCAAGCTCCAACACTAAAATATTTTTTAAAACGTATATATGGAAATCTGTTCATATATTTATTGGATGCATTTTGCAGTTGATATTCACAAGTTCTCTTAGTGGGCAAACTTCTTTCTTGGGACACACTCAATGTTTGATTCCTGGTGACGTGCTTGGTTTTTTCAACACTTGGATATTTGCTTGTTGGCACTCTCGGTCTACTCGCCGAGATTCCAAAAGTGGAATGACAAAAGCCAAAATTGGAATTGCGTAGGGATGGTTCCCTGGCGATGAGCTTCACCAATGCACAATATACACCTAGTTAACTTGAAACCCAAATGAACCATACACCAAATTGACTTTAACGAAATTTCACATTTCTGGCACATTTCTGATCCTCTTAGATTTGCCATTTTATTGGCTATTTTCGAGTATAATTTTTACTTGTGTCTCTTCTAGTTTTCTCTACAAATCATTGCACAAACCAGTGTTTTTTAATGCCCCATAAAACAACATATTCAATGGACCTTGTACCAAGCGAAATCATACCAATTTCCACGACTAATTCGTGCTAAAATTTACTGCGTTTTGGTTGCTACTTCCCCAGCGAAATCATGCCTCTGTCAACTACATTTCATGGCGCTTCAATATAGTGATTTGATGGGTGCCTTACCAAAAAAAAATGTGCTCCCTTTTGTTGCGACTTGGTTGGTAAATTCTCAACAAAATCATGGATCGAATCCTGGTGAATTCATCCAATTTTTTTACTGCATTTTGGTGACCAAAACACACAAAAAACATGAACCCCTTAGCTTTGTCAACCATCTCTGCAATTGTAAATTTGTGATATTACCTCTCTAACTTTGCATATTACATTCATTTTCAACCTTCATTAATTTCATCTTACTGGACCCTGTCTATTCACATACTTGCCTCTGCTCACAACTTAGCCATATTTTCATTCTTGGTTTGATCAAATATCACTGGTGATATGTTTCTCCCATTGTCATTGTTCATTGTAAGCATATTTTTTGTATCTACATTTAAATCTTTCAAGGTAATGTCCCTGTTTATTGTAGAATCTATTGACATAAAAGAGAGACTTGTGGTCACTATAGAAAAAACGTATCATCATTTCATATATTGATCTATCTAGATTCTATAGGAAGGAGAAGCTAGGTAGAATGTACCATATACGTGAGCTCTAGCTTGAATTTCACAACCCCAATATCTCAATGCAGCATTAACATATATACAATTACTAAGGTCTGTTACAAGGTAACAGAAAAACTTTAGTGGGTCTGCAAATTCTCTTGATCCTTTCTATAACATGTTTTCAAGCTTCTCAAAATTAAGCAAATTGAGACAAAAAAATTAACAAATGCGTCATCCTTTGATCCTTGCAATGTAACTAAGTTGGCAGTCAAAATCATGATTGGCCTCTGGAAAATGCCCTTTCCACCAGTGAATTCAATACCAAAACTAAGGATTGTAAGAAGATCCATCCTTGAGTTCTCTCCACTAGTGAATGACTAATTATTAGAAGTATGGAATATCTACTTCTATTTGGCAATAAAACATATTCCTAGGATATATTTGATATGACTAATGAGGAAGCTTAATCTAGTTTCCACCGACAATATCACAATCATAAAACGAAGTGCAAATAGAACATTACTTGCCCATCTCATTGCTATGAACATATATGCCTCACATTTATTACAGAACCCTGGCATTTTTATGAATAAAATTCAATGATTTTTGTTGGTGCAATTAAAAACATTGTGTAATAGATGCAACAAAAGGTGATAATGCCCCTGTCATAGTACTAGCACTAAGGTATGCCATTGATAATGGTCGAGTAATACAACCCTATAATATCTTGAATATAGCTCGAATAGGATGCAAAGAATACAATGAAAAAATCTTTAGGCATATACCAATTGTTATGAGAATAAGAACACCCAATAAAGCTCGTGGATTTCTGGAAAAGCTAAAAAAATTTAACTATGTCATTTTTCCAATAAAATGTTACAACATCCCCAATTAGATAAATCATTCATGGGAGTTAAAACACTCTAAGTAGATAGAAGCTTCCATCTTGGAATTGCTTCTCCAATCCATGAATGCCTTGATAAGCATTTATTCTAGGGCTTCATCTTCCTCAACTTCTTTGGGAAACTCTATGTCTCGCTCCTTATTACTCACATACGAATATATTTTGCATCACCAATTCCCTACATCCAGAAGCTTCATTCAATGGCGCATCCAGAATTGCTACCAAAGGACAGGCTAGACATGTGTTTAAAAGAATAGCAGAAAATTCTTCATTAGCATGTATGCAAAGGATATTTAGTATAGATAATGAGAAAGATGAAACTTTCATTATGGCCTTCTCCTTAAGAATGTGTACGTCCAAGCTGCGTTGTATTTTGATTCAGAAACCTTTTCAAGCGCATGACATTCTCATAATAAATACCATCCAGAGGATTACTACACATTCAAAGTCATTATAGCCATCTACTCATGCTCCATAGCTTATATCTTTATGGGTAGAAGAAAAGATGATACCTCACAAAAACAAGATCAAGATTCGTTCCAACCTTGTACATTAAGTGCAACTACTGGATCTTTAACATTGTTGCCAAATACCACAGAATTATTACACTGACCATATCAACAACGACTTCATGACTTCCCACAACCGCATTCCATAAGAAGAAACAGAGTTGAATATCTTGAACAAGTGCATTAAATCATCAAAATGTGTGCAAAAATGGTTCCATTATGACATAAATTAAATTGTGTAATTTGTAGGGATTCAAGAATAATTTCAAATTAGCATGAGGCATTATTATGAATGTAAAATCAACACTTTTTCAAGTATAAATTTATATGAGAAAATAGTGACTCCCATTAAGGGTACAAATAGATCTGCTGGGAATCTTGACCAGAAATCACTATTAGAACATTGCAGACATGAGTGTTGTGGATAAGAAAACTATTAAGTATCTTAACGACATGATTACAAATATCATAGGCAGGTAAGGAATACATCAACCAAATAAGATATTTCCCTTGATATCATGTAGACAACATGGATTGCAGAAACAAGTGTTCAATTTTTCTTTGTTTTCTAAAAATGTAGAGTGTTACCTCATTTTTAAGAGCTGAGTCACATTTTGTAAATGCCAGACCTAAGATCGATAACACTCCAAAGAGATTTGTTGAAATAAATAATCACGAATGTATCAATGACATTCCTTTCTTCTACCTTCAAAGATGGGCACCCCCAATCACACCTGTATGAGTGTTGTTCACTTTTTCTTAGACCAGAAGAAGCTAAAGCTCACAATATGTTCGAATATCCTCTTGTTATCAAGTGGTTTGAACACCACAGAGCATCAATTGTAAGTAGGAACACCACAATATTCAAAACTCCAGTATGAAGCAAAGGTAAATTTCATCCATTGGGGGTTTTTTCCATTGTAATGATCATATAACACATGTGGACTCAGACATACCCGAAAACTAAAGGAAACAGGGAATGAGACTTATTATCCATGGCTGACTAGAGGGAAATGCATTTCGAAGGTGATGAATCTACAACAAAACTAATATGAGTCACCAAATCAAACAAAGCAGCTTAAATTTATATTTCCTTTGGGAAGGACTCAATAATAGAAATGAGCATCAAGTGCAGAATGGAGAATTACATGGTTTGACAAAGATGATACCATTTTAAAAAATATTAGTGGGAAGGAATTATAATGCGCAAGTAAACCTATGAAAGAGTTCTCAATTTATTGTCTCCCATAAAAGTTCTGCTAGACTTAGAATTCGAGAATCCAAATGCTCATGAGAAACATCAGAACTCAAAAACTATTATCATGCATGTATAACATCATTAAAAATAGGCATTCTATCACTAGTTCAGTTCTCAAGTGGAAATAATTATTGAGACAATTTGCCGAAAAATGTCAATTGAGGTTGTGGGCAATAAGGCACCTAACAACAAGCAAAATCCACTAAACCACAAATAGAACTGAACTCTCTTTCAGAAGGAATATTTACATGATTGAGGGAGAAGAATGCCATGAATGCACCTCCTCCAAGCTTTTCTCACCAAGATTCTCTCCCCATCTCAGATTACTTGTGGTTCTTCTTTTCAAAGAGAACATATCCCACCATCAATGTTGATGTTGTCTTTGACAAATCCATTTTTAGTTACAAAATATGAACAAAATTTCTCCATTTTTTCAATTATGAAAATGGTCTGTGTTAACATACCCTTATTCACGAATCACCCCTGCCACTATTGAGATCTATAGTGTCCACATTTTCTATGTCAATTGACAACCCATGAACCAAATTAGGATTCCAATTCTTGCGATTAGTGTGAACACTTTTCAAGTTGCAACACCTTATCAATGTCCAACTGACAACCCATGAATCGTATTAGCAAAGCAATCCCTAGTTAATGGATATGTATTAAAACATAAAATAAAAAAACATGATTTCAAATTAGGAATATGTTAATAAAACCCAATTTATTTCCCCAGGGAAAAGATCAGGAGGCATCATTGCTAGAGAAATGGTCGTCAACAATTCTCCAACTGAGTGGCCTTTATATGTTGGCAGCATTGAGCCAAATTCAAATGGGAGCACATTAAGAATAGTTGGCTGAGCGGGTAATGTTAAACCAAAGCTCAATAACCTTCACTCCACTCCATGACCGTCTACCTTCACTCTGCAATGCAATGCAAGCCGTGGTAGTCTACCTTCAAGGTTCAATGGTTCTTGAAAGATGAAGTTTAGACTGTTATTGTTTAAGTTATAAATTTTTTATTAATGGTAGAAAATATTTTAATCATCTAACATCAAATCAAATAGATCATAGTTTGACACGTAAGATGAGAGGGAAGTGGATTTCAGAGGGGAACGCCTTATGGCGTAATAAAAAGAAAATAAAGAAATAAAATAAATTATAACAAAATAAAAAATTAATAATTATAATTATAATTAATAATTAATTCATCCTAGATTCATCTTAACTCCAAATCTACTCATTTTAAAAGAAATTTGTCCCTCAATATATTAGATCCCTCTAGGCCCCTAATAAATCTAGTTTTGTATCTCAAAGATTTAATCCTTCTCAACACTTGGTAGATCGAATATTAAATTCAATCCATCTTAATTTATATATCTTTACTAAATTATTTCATTGTAATATATTATTACACTATATAATATAATAAAAAATTTAAAAATCTATAAACTAAATCTAAAGTATAGAACTTCATTCCATAATCACCTATTAAATTTGATTTACATTATATAATAAGAAAACTAGTATTATATATAACAAATATATTATAAAAAATACTTTTTTTTTTATAATTACAACTATATCTCTCATTTTACATTTAAAAAACTATTTGATCCCTATCACATGTATTAGTCTTGCATTCTACATTTACAAAGTCACAAAATAATTTCCCTTACCTCAATTTTGTAACTAGGTTGAAGATGAAAAGGATATGATTCTTATTTTTCCACTAAAGGTGTTCCTCTGTGGCCTCTGCATAGGTAGATTTGGCCAATCAAATCCTTCGGTTTTTGTCATCATCTAGTGAGTCATTTTCTACCATGTGCAAGATTTGACAACTCTCGGATTGTTTTTTTCTCGACCTCAAGATTCCAACACAACTAGTAGCACTCAAAAAGACCTCCTAGATCTCCTTGAATGAGCCTCCTAGAAGTCCTTCTCATGGACGCTATAGGATGTTCTCACACTTCAATGCAAGGTATACCATATCTATTTATTGTTGATCTAGATCCCGATCGTTAAATCGATACTTGGTTTATCACACTTTTAAAGGTGTTTTATATGTATTTAAATCAACATTAAAAACCTATAATTATATGAAATGTGAAAATTGAAGATAAATTATAGAAAATAAATAACGACAACAATGCACACAAGAAAATAACACGAGAAATTGATAACAGAGTTCGACTATCTCAAAGCCTACATATTTGGGTCTGGTCTTCAATGGGGAGGCCTTTTTATTAATTCTTAAAAGTCATCAATGTATATAAAAAAAATAGAACAATTATATTCTTGACTCATCCTATTGTGTTTTGCTCAACCTTAGTATTCCAACACAACTAACTACACTCAAAAAGGCCTCCTAGATCTCTCGGAATGAGCCTCCAAAGTTTTGTTATCTCATCGGTTTGTCAATGTCTCTGCACAAAAACTCTTTCTCTTACATAAATTTATAACTTCTGCCTCCTTAGAGCGTTGGTCAATTATTTATAAGAAAATGTGAGAGGTTGAGGGGTCAAATCCTGAACTCCCCATCAGGTTGTGATACGAATAATATATAATAAAAAAATAAAAAATAATGTCGGCGGGTCCAACCTTCCCTGCCGCCCGCTGGTTCCACACCTATCCACATTACAATATATATAATATATGGCTTTTGGGCCATTCCTAAAGCCTTATCCCTACATCGGTTATGATATGGGGGCCTCTAGACTTAGCGGGGCGTGGAAAGTGTTGTTGAAGATGCTAGATATGGAGGGCTCTACCACAACCCCACCTTTTTTAATATATAAAACCATTACATAATAAGTAAATCTAGTTCCGAGAGTTATAACATGAATAAAACAATGGTGTAATGACAAATGAGTGGATTTGGTGTTGAGAGGTCTTCGGCTCGAATCTGTCCAAGGACAGTCAGATCCATAACAATAATTTTGAAGAATAAAAATAAGTCATGCGTCGCCCATTAATAGGGTTGCATGGTGGCCTCTTAATGTCCATTCTTGGAACCACAAGTTGGAACCTTTACTATTCGAACCCTGCTTGCTGGAAACATGATTTGAGCACTCTGACTTTGACTTTTGACCCGCTTAGACCAAAACTTTGACTTCAAATAACTTCTGCATACAGATTTAGTTTTCACATGTTCAAGTTGTGTTGGATTCTTTTTTTTGAGCTCTATGCAGTGGAACTTTTTTTTTCTTGAATTTGAAGAATTTGAACTTTTGGTCTTTTTAGATCCCATTTGGATCAATTGTCTATCAATATTTTGCTTGTATTGTAATGTATACAAATAAAATATCTATAATGTTTGAAGCGTAGCTAAATTGTATCATTGTTTGTGAGACATAGGATGATTCTTCAACATGAATGGAAAGGTTGCTTGTATATATCCCAGCCCAAATGACACTGTTTGACATTAGACAACCAAAAAATGTAAACCCTACATAACGAGAAATTTATATTGCAAAGAAGAAAATCACTAGTACAATCCATTGTTTGCGCAAGAATGGATAGGAAAGCGTTGTTAGTTCGATGGGTTGAGACTGTAAGAGAGGACTCAGTTCGGTGATTCTCTTCATCTTCCCGAAAGGAAGAGGAGCAGTTCATATCGCCTGCCCCCATGACATTAGTGCAAGTGCACTAGAAGAACAATGAGATACACCTTTTCTTTGATTTCCGTGAAGGTTTTTAAGGTTATACCCCTAAATTTCGATATTTGTCCACAGAGTGAACACATTTATAGGCGTGAAGACACTCATGTTCCATTCCCAACCATATTGAAAAATTATATTGAATGTTCTAACTTTAGTTTTGTATGTGTATATCTATATATGTCTTGTCAATGGAGAAAAATTGTTTTTTGGGACCTCATTTCAGTGATATGTAAAACTATTTAAAATTTTTAATTAAAATATTGGTAAAGAGCTTTCGTACGCCTTCATTTCATCGTGACTTGATGATGTGCTTTACTTCTTTGGAATTTAATCATTTCTACACAATGATTCACCAAGAGACTGGTTGTCCTTCACCTTTATTAAACTAGCATTTGCCCCTAATGGTGCAACGATACGCTAAAGAAATAGAAGATTTTGGAAGATCATTTTCAAAAACAAAACCACTAAATATGAAAACTATTATATAAAGATCATATCGATCTCCATCTAGTTTTAAAAAAAAGGTTAAAAGTCTTTATTACATTTAAAAGTAAGATGACATGGTATACTTTGATAGTTGTCACCAATTTGTTCTATTGTTTAGATTTATTTACATAGCTTGACAACATGATAGTTTGATTGGAAAAATTATTTTCAAGCATACACATTGAGTTTTCATCTAGAGCCATTCCTTTTTAGGGTTAGTCCAATGCTTTGACGTTGCTTCCTTAACTTCAATCAACCTAGGTAATTTCATCTCCATGACTTTGATTTTAGAAAAGGTTATGCTTATCATTTTGGGTATGGATTTTTGATTGGTTGTTGTTGATTCATTAGATACCTTTATTTTGTGGTTCTTCTCTTAAACCATTATGTTTTAATAAGATTTTCAAATCTCCATAATAAAATTACTTTATATAATTAAATTTCAACTTTTCAAACCAACAAATTTAATAATCATTTTCCTTATTAATATAAAATTCAAAATTAGCATTTAATTTGCTCTAGTAAGATATAAAAACACTCAAATAATTAAAATTAAAAAATTATACCCTATTACAATCAATCTAATTTAAATTAAACAATAGCGTAACCTCTGTAATGAAATATAATGAAAACTTCAAATGATTTCCCTTACCCCTATTCATTGTCTAAAAAACTTTGTTATCATTGTAGAGAGCAAGATATATGTGGACTTTCAACTTGTGTTTGTACTTTATATTTGTTACTCAATTCTACTTAACAATCTTGTGATTTAAGTCTCCTCATGGAATGATCGAGCAATGGTCTCATTTCGATGTTATTCCTGCCACCTAGTTTCAAATTCCAAAAGGGGACACTATGACTCATCATAGTAAGACTGGAATGATAGGCGCCTTCGATGGCATTTGTAGGTCTTAGTTCTTGGCTGAGCTATCATAGTTTCTAGTATTTTTTCCTTGTGGGTTGTTGGATATACATTTGATCCTAAAGATTGCCCAAATTAATACAAAAAATTATTGATTCACCATGGTTAAAAAAGAAAATAAAATACAAAGACTTTACAATTTGCTTCAACGAATTTATAATCTGCCATAAGAAATTCTTAGTGGGATATTGTTGGTTTAAAAAGTTTAAATTTAATTATATATAGGAATCTTGTTATGGAGATTAAAAAATATTATTAACACATTATGGTTTAAAAGAAGAACCTCAAAGCAAAGGTATCTAATGAATCAACAACAACCAATTAAGAATCCATATTTAAAATTATAAGAAAAGCCTTTTCTAAAATGAATTTCATGGAGATGAAATTACCTAGGTTGATTGAAGTTGAGGAAGCAATGTCAAAGCATAAAAAAACCCCTTAAAATGAATGGATCTAGCTAAGAACTCAATGCTTATGCTTGAAAATCAATTTTCTAATTAAATTAGCATGTTGTCGACCTATGTAAATAAAACTAAAGAATAGAGCAAATCACTGACAACTATCAAGGTATACCATATCATCTTACTTTTAAATGTACTAAAAGGCTTTCAACATTTTTTTAAAATATATATGGAGATCGATATCGATACTTATATACGATTTTTAATATTTGGTGATTTAGTTTTTCAAGATGATATTTCCAAATCTTCTATTCCTTCGGTGTACCTTTGCACCTTTAGGGGCAATTGCTAGTTAACAATTTTTTTATTAAAAGGTAATTGATTGATTGCCATTTTGCGAAAGTAATCATTTTCAAACTCTACCAACATGATTCCCATTATTTTTTGAGAGTACCATTCTGACATCTTTTTCTCTAACTTTAATTAGGGAACCCACCAAATCTAACCTATTTGCCCAAGATCATTGTCCCACTTGTTCCTACTAACAAACATTTTCTAAATTACGTTGAATAAAATTGAGTAAAAAGTAGTTAAACCTAATAAGGAGGCTACAAAATTCACTAAATCTTCTGACTTATTCTTCTCAATTGCCATTCATTTTTTTTTTTTTACTTTGATTGTTATGCTCTTGACTTGTGAGAAATTCCAGAATACCAAATGTGTGAAGAAATACAACCCAGAACACAAAATAAAATGAGAAAAACAACAAGTATTTTATTATTTGGAGATAAAAGCAATGTTCACTTGCCTCTTCAAGGGGGAAACCTCCAATAGAGCAGAGCTCGATTACAAAATAAGACTCGATGATATTTTCCTTCTCACTACGACTATTTATAGCTAAATGACCTTCATCAACCTAACGACTAGTGGTCCCTTGCATAACATGGGTTAGCCACTTTATTTATTAATTATGGTCCATTTGCAACTAAATCTGGTCCCTTTCTTAAATGCGGGTCAACCACTTACCATTATTAATATAGGCTTTATTGACTCTTTAACTAACTATGAATATGACTCGACCCTATTGGGTTTATTACATAAGGAAAGGGGTTAGGTTTAGACCCTAACATGCCCTCCCCCATAAAAAGTAGCCTTGTCTTGAAGGCTGAAGTTGTGGAAACTGCTGATGAATAGTGGTTGGTTCCCAGGTTGCATATTCTGGGGAGGTGTCTCTCCACTTGACAAGCACTTCCTTCATTATATGGATGCGCAGATGTCTTTCACGAGTATTGAGGACATGTTCAGGTTGGAGCCAGAGTGAACCTTCCTCATCCAATTCGGGTAGACTGGTTTGAATTTTTCAATTGTTGCCCACCACTTTCTTGAGGCATGATACATGGAAGACTTGAGGGATTTTTGAAGTTGGTGGAAATTCCACCTTGTAGGCTACTACTCCAATCCGCTGAATTATTTGATAAGGTTCGTAGAATTTGGAAGCTAATTTCTAGCAACCCTTTTCTTTGAGTGATGTTTTCTTATATGGTTGCAGCCACAGGAATACCTTATCCCCTTATTGAAATGTGCACTTTGAATGATGTTGGTCTACCTATTTCTTCATTCAATTTTGTGCTTGAAGGAGATTATCTTTGAGACAAGCTAGCATGGCAACACATTTCTATAGGATTTGATCAATTGCTTGCACCTTAGAGCATGCAGGGATATAAGAAATAGGTGAAGGTGGGATTTGGCCATACACTGCTTCATATGGAGTCATCTTGGTGGCTTCATGATAGTTAGTATTATACCACCATTTAGCTAAAGGTAGCCATTTTACCCATTGATGCTGCTTTTCTGGAGTGAAGCACCTTAGGTATGTCTCCAAACATTTGTTGACTACTTCAGTTTGACCATCATTTTTGGGATGATAGGAAATACTTAGTTGGATTTGGGTGCCCTGTAGCTTGAAACGGTTTTGCCAAAATTTTCTTGTGAAAGTTGGGTCATGATCAAACATAATGGAAGTTGGCATGCCATGCAGTTTCAAGATCTAGTCCATGAAAGCTTGAGCCAAAAAAGTGGGGGTAAATGGGTGGGGCAGAGTGCAAAAATGAGCATATTTAGTGTTAAGCCCCTACACTAGTGATAGAAGGATATATGAAGAAGAAAATAGTTCAAGAAGTGAAAGATCACATAGATAAAGAAGAAATGAATCCAAGCATATCTTATAATGCATTGGCCGGAATTAACACTCCTAAAACTATTAATATAGAAGGACATATCAAAAAGAAAAATGTTCAAGAAGTGAAAGATCACATTGAGCATTAAGAAATGAATCCGACCATATCTTGTAAAGCATTCAAAGAAATTACCACTCCTAAAACTCTCAAGATAGAATGACATATGAAGAAGAAAAGGGTTCAAGCAGTGAAAGATCACATCAAGCAACAACAACAAGTTCTCAACATTTAAAGGATAATTCCACTTTGGTGAAAAATCAAATGAAACAACAAGTAGATCAACATCGCAGTGAAAAAGTTTTTGATGTAGGTGATTGGGTATTTTTACTACTATATCTCAAGCAAGCTATTTATGAGAAGGAAATGTTGGAAATATTACATGCACTTAAGAAATGGCGACCTTACCCAATGGGAAGACACTTCAAGGTAAAAATGGATCATGATAGTCTTAAATACTCTTTAGAACAAATATTATCTTTAGAAGAATAGAAAAAATGGGTCACAAATATGTTGGGTTATGACTTTGACATCATCTACAGAAAAGGGAAGCAAAATTTTGTTGTAGATGCACTCTCAAGAAAGGATGAGCATGTGGAAACATTGTTTTGTGCTATTTCTATTATCCAACCATATTAGATAAATGAAGCAAAGGAGGAATGGAAGAAGGATGAAGAAGTGTGGCTACTCATTCAAAAGTTACAAAAGATCCCAATTCAAACAATATTGCCAGAACTTGAAGAGAAAGGAAAAATCATATTGGAACCTGGAGCAGTCACAGAAACAAGAACTCGACAGCTACGAAATTGATCAATTTCAGAGTATCTCATCAAGTGGAATAACTTAGCCGTTGAAGATTCCACATGGGGGGACAAGAATTTTATATAGAAGCATCAAGAACTACTCAAGTGTTGAGGACAACACTTTTTGAAGGAGAGGGGCATGTTAGGCCCTTATACTACTAGTGTAACCCCTTATTGTCATTAGTACAACCCCCTTATTATATTGTTGTACCCATGTAGTCCCCATATTGTTATTATTGTGCCCTTACATTATTATTGTTATGTCGGCTATGATTATATTATGACACCTTAGACTCCTATATATAGAAAGGAGGTCTTGTCATTTGTATCATCCAAGAATTGTTCATTTGTGTAATGTAAGGGAGGTTTCCCCCTCGAAGAGGTTTATTTATAAGGCATTCATCTATATTTTCTATCCTTTTGTGAGTTCATTTCATAACATTTAGAAAGTCTTTCCAAAACCACCATGATGACTAATTAGTTTCCTGACTTTGGGAGACCAGTAATGAAACCTATCGAAACATCCATCCAAACAGAGGTAGGAATTAGAAATGTTTGTAAGGTTCCTCATAACTTGATTGTTTCTCCTTTCTCGCATTGATACACATCACATTCAGCTACAGAGGTAAGAATTCCATTTTTCATCCCCATCCAAAAGAAATAACTATGATTTCAAGCATGAGTCTTCTAAAAGCCCGCATTCCCGACAGTGGGAGATGAGCGCAACTCTACCAAAATGTGAGTTTTGAGGGTGGATGTTGATGATATCACTAATTGATCCTTGTAGCGAAGAATCTCATCCTTCCAAGAGTAGCCAACTGAGGAATTAGGATCTGATCTCAATTTATTAATGAGTTGGGAGAGAGAGAGGTGTGAAAACCATTCCTTGCAGGCTTCTTCAATCGAATCTGGTATGCGAAGAGATATTGATAGCAAGGTGATTTCTGTTGGCATTATGATTCAGGTTTGGCACTATGGCACATGTTTTGTACTTGATGGAAACTCATTCAAGTGGCAGATCTCTGTTCAGGCTCTCAAAATCATAGAAAATGAGATACCCGCAGGTGATCCTAAGAGAAGTTGCGGACCCACAGGTACGCCGACCAAGAAGTGCGGACATACCTGCAAGTGCTCCGTTCAGAAGGTGCGGACCCTAGTTCACTCACTCCAATGCAGAGAAGCGTGCACACGTCGGAATTCTATGTTTGGTCCTTGGTATTTAGCCCGTCGTTCATGATCCTATGGTTTTGGTCCATGGTATAGGATCTAAATTATTGAACCTCGGTTTGGATTCCTTGTATTGGTTTTCGATGGTTTTGTCCCATGGTTTGAATAAGGGCTTGCCTATAAAAAGGAAAGGAGATCACTTGGCTTGACACTTGTGAAATTTGAATATCTTAAGATCTAAAATTTTGGGTAAATGGTTTAAAAAGCTAGATCTAAATCAAGGTGAAATCTGTAAAGTGTAAGGCGGATCTGTTGATAGGTCGTGATCTTTTGGGGACATGATCAAATCTGTGGATCTGACTGTCTGTGGCACATTGGAGCACTGTTAATTTGGCACTATTCAGAGGTCCGCAGGTGATCCACGGCACAGGTGCGGAGGTCCGCAGCGCAGCAGAAGGCGCGGGTGCGGGGATCCGTAGTGAAGCAGAAGGCACTAGTGTGGAGGTACGCGGTGCAGAAGAAAACAGAATGTAGAGGTACGCAGAGGAAGAGAAGGACTAGGTGCGGAGGTACGTTGTCAAGCAGATAGTGCAGGTGCGGATATGAGTAGAGGTACGCAGTGCAGCGGAAGGAGTAGGTGCGGAGGTACGCAGAGCAAAAGAAGGACTAGGTGTGGATCTGCACAGTTTAGACACAGAAGAGATGCGAATATCCATAGGTTTATATTGGTGAAGTTGCGGACTTTTATTGAAATAATTATTGGTTTCCTTCTATCTATTGCTGCAGAGTTCTGCGTTTAGATTACTGGTGTTGCTTTTTTGTTTACAGCATTCTAAGAAGTTGGGTGATTCATTGGTTGATTGTATAAGGAGATTGGTTGATTCACATGTACTTGATGATTATTTGATGTTCTTGGATCCAGTCTGAAAATTAATGAAACGTGGTCCTTAAAGAAGTAGAAGAGCTAAGGGGGTTGTAGCTCCCTTCCAGGAGAGACTAGAAAACGAGAGAGAGTTGTAGCTCTCTGCAGGTTGCAGCCTGCGTACTGGTAAAGGACTGCACCAGTACAAAATCATTGTAAAAGAAGTTTCTAATTGAAAGAAGATAGAGACATATTGCAGCAGGTGGTTTTCTCCCACATTGGGTTTCCACCTTATATCTGGTGTTCTTTGGTGTGATTATCCATTTTTCCTGTTCTTGCTCATTATTATATGGTACTGACATACAAACTAATGATCCATATCTGAAGAATAAATTAAAGTATAAATATGGAAGATATATTGAAAATAATTTGATAATACTGATTCACCCCCCAGTATTATTTCCAACAATTTCATCCTCAAATTGGCCCAATAAAGCATCTGGTACTACATTTTCACACCCTTTCTCGTAAATTATCTCATAATCATATCCCAACATTTTGGCCAACCATTTATTTTGATGTGGTGATGATAAACGTTGCTCCAAAAAATATTTGAGGCTTTGATGGTCTGTGCGAATTTGGAAACTTCGTCCCAATAAGTATGGTCCTAAAGTATCTACTCCATGTAAGATGGCCATCATATCTTTCTCATGGGTATATTTTCCTAGATGTTTCCCACTCAGTTGTTGGCTGGTGAAAGTCAAGGGTCGACCTTTCTACATTAAGGCAACACCAATACCAGTACTTGAAGCATCAGATTCAATCACAAAAGATTTCGTGAAGTCAGGTAGTGCCAATACTAGAGTGGAACAAATGGCAAGTTTGAGAGCCACAAACGATTTTTGTGTTACATCAATCTAGAGGAATGAAATTTTCTTGAGAAGGTTACTGAGCAGCCTAGCAATGCGACAATAATTGCATACATATTTGTGATAGTAGCAAGAGAGACCCAACAGTCCCCTCAAACTCTTCAAGGTTTTTGGTTGGGGCCAATCTTGCATTTCCTGTATCTTTTTGGGATCAATTCTGACCCCTTCATGATCCAAAATGTGTCCCAAATACTCAACTTCTTCCACGCCAAAAGAGAACTTGGACAATTTGACAAATAATTTGTGATTTCAGAGTAGTTACAAGATTAGGTCTACATGATGAAGATGTTTTTCCTAGGTTAGGTTGTAGATGTGAATGTCATCAAAGAAAACAAGGAAAAATTTTCAGAGATATGGTTTTATTAGGTGATTCATGAGGCATTGAAGAGTGGATGGAGCATTACAAAGATCAAATGCCATGACCAAGAATTCACAATGGCCTTCTATTTCTTTCATGCATATTTGGTGATAGCCAGAGTGAATATCTATCTTGGTAAAGAATTGAGAACCATGTAGTTCATCAAGAATATCATCGACAACCAGGATAAGGAATTTGTCTTTGACAGTGAGCTTGTTGAGGTCCCGAAATTCCTGACACATGCACCATTACTCATCTTTCTTGAGCGCCATGACCACTGGTGATGAATAAGGACTGATGCTAGGATGAATAACACCTGCTTCAAGGAGTTCCTTGATTATTTTTTTAATTTCGTTCTTTTGCATGAAAAGATCTCGATATGGGTGCACATTAGGTAGTTCAGGCCCTGGGACCAAAGTGATGCTATAATCATGTTTGCCTCTACAAGTTCGAAGCTCTTTAGGTTTGTCAAATACCTGCTGGTGGTGGTTTAAGACTTGTTACATCTCAGGATGAATATGAAGATGAGCGGATTCTATGGCCTGGATGGAATTAAACTATGCGATGACTCCATGATGGCCTTTTTTCAACAACCTTTCCATTCGATGCGAGAAGATGATAGAAGTCGAACCTACCTGTAGTCCATGGAGTGTATGAATGTGGTCATTTTTCTTAAATCTAATATCTAACTCCGACAAATCCATTGTGATTGGGCCTAGTGTGTGAATCCATTCAGCACCCAAGACAATGTCACAACCACCTATGTTAATTGCAAACATGTGGGTCTTTAGGTGGTAGTCTCCCATCTCAAGTTTAATATTTTCACATCGGCCTTCACATTTCATTTTACCCCCATCAAAAATAAGGACCTGGAAATTAGATACTGCCCTTACAAAATAATGGACAACTTCAGTGACTAGCTTATGGATAAAGTTATGCGTGCTGCCACTAGCATGTAGCGATATAACTAGTTCATTTGGCATAGCTGTGAGATCATTGTCCTACTGGGTCTCCTCAACTTCGTCGTCTGGCCCCCCTAGTGGTGTGGCTTGCTCAGATGATTTGTGATCAGTATCATCAATTTGAAAGAATTTTGGCTCCTTGCATTTATACCCTAGGGAGTATTTAACAAAATCCTTATTTTCTTCTTTCCACCATTTTTGCTGCAGACACCTTTTAAACCTTAAGTGTTTGGGTAGGGCCCTGAGCCTGGGTGGAACGCCCCTTGGCTATGAAATTTAGATGAGTAGACTGGGCAGCTAAGGCAAGTTCTACCTCGACAACCTTTTTGCAAGCATCTATCCATGTAGGAGGGTGGTGCATTCAGACATGTGCTTGGATGCCGTCTTTGAGACCACTAATGAAACACTCCAAGTAGAATTCATCTCCTAGACCTTTCATTCTGAAAGCCAATGTCTCAAAGGCTACAATGTAATCCTTTACTGTGCCTATCTGTCGGAGCTTAGTGAATTTAACCAAAAAATTAGATTCTTTGTCAAAGCGGTCACAAAGGGATTTTGAGAACACGTGCCATGTTATGTTCCTGGGATAACATTTCCGATGCCACTGCCACCATTTCCATCTTTCTTGGTCCAAGTAAAGGTCTCCCACACGTAGTTTAGTTTGATCATAATTGATATCATTTAGGGTGAAATATTGTTCCGTTTGTCCTACCCATACTACTGAATTAGAGCCATTAAATTTATACATGTCCAGCTTGGGTGGCCGAGGGTGGGAATGTTGGTGGTTTCCATGGAAGTGAATATGATGGCTAGATTCTCCTTCAAGGTGTTCATCAATAGTAGGCACCTCCGGATGATACCTCGTCATGCTCTTGGTGAATTTTTCAAGCGTTTTTTAAATGCTATTCATTTTGTCCTTGAACGAATCCAACGTTATTTCAAGGTGCTCAATATTCTCATTGGCCATGACTTGATCTATGGTTTCTACCATACATAGTTTTCGGTTACTTGAAGTCACTCCAAAAAAAATTAGGATTGCTCGAAAATTGAGGCTAGCTAGTGAATGGTACTACTATGATCAGTTCGTCATCCTGAATATTATGGGCTAAGTCTCTTGTAAGTATCCCAGGGACGACTAAAAAGAATGCCATGATGAAGACTATTGTTGGAAACTACATCCATAAATGAGACCAAAAAATTTCAACAACAAGGGGAAACAAAATACTGCTGCAACAACTCAACAAAATCTAGAATCTAATGCAAGTTATGAGACCAAAATCATAGTCATGGGAATGAAAGGTAAAGTTTCTATTTGAAGTGCTATTTCTTATAGTAAGCCTATTGAGTCTGAAAAATATAAAGAAAGAATTGAGCTTCTCCATATTAGAATCATTCCAAAACATACCAAAGTTGATACCTTGTTTGATAGTCGATCTCAAGTTAACCTTATTTCTGAAGCTATTGTCAAGAAACTAAAATTAGAAACTATACCTCATCCTAAACCTTACCCTTTGGGTTGGGTGTATGACAATTCCAAATTGTAAGTGACAAGAAAACATAAACTTAAATTTTTCCATCACTGCAAACTTTACTGACGAGGTAGAGCTTGATGTTGTACCACTACACATATGTGGAATTGTTTTAGGGAGTCCATACTTGTATGACCGAAAATCCATATTCTATCATCATGAGAAAAAATATCATCTTTTTAAATATGGAATTGAGTATATCATTAGAGCATATTGCAATAAGTTGAACTTGTCCCTTGTATGTGTTGGTCAAATGAAATGGCCTGTAAATGCTAGTAAGAATTTTGTATTATTAATGATCATATCCAAAGATACTATTGAATCTCAAGCTTTCCAAGGATTTGATGCAAAACTCAAGTATGATTTGGTTGAATTTGTTAACAGATATGATAAGATGTTTTACGAACCTGAGGGGTTCCCTCTTATAGGAGGAATCCAACATGAGATTCAATTGCAGTAGGATGCACCTTTTCTAAACATTGGCACGTACAGAATGTTATTTTTGGAGAATGCAGGAATCAAGAAGAAAATTCAATAGCTTCTTGAAAAAGGGGTCATTATACCAAGTACATATCCTTGTGGGTCTCCTATTGTCTTGATTCCAAAGAAGGATGGTACGTGGTGCACGCGTGTGGAATTTATATCTTTAAACAAAATCACATTAAAGAATCACTATCCTCTTCCTCATATTTATGATTTTCTAGACCAATTAAAGGGGTTGCTTATTTCACTAATTTATTTTTGAGAAGAAGTTATCATCAGATTAGGATTGTTGAAGGTGATATTCAGAAGAAAAATTTCAAGAAAGATAGTTTCTTTGAATGATTGGTTATGCCATTTGGGCTTTGTAATGCACATAACACATTCATGAGAGTTATGAATGATGTGTTGAGACCATTCCTTGATCATTTTTCCATATTCTACTTAGATGATGTTCTAACTTTTAGTAAGACTCGTGAAGAGCATGTTAAGCAAGTTTTAGATGTCTTAAAGAAAGAGAAATTATATTTGAATATATATGTGTGAATTTGGGAAAACCCCTTTAGTTTATTTGGGTCATATTGTTGGAGGGGGTGAATTGAAGATTGATCCCTCAAAAGTTGAGGTCATTGTGAATTGGCCTAAGCCCAATAATGTGACAAAGGTTAGGAGATTTTTGGGAGGAACCCAATATTGGAGGAAGTTTATTGCTAATTTCTCATATATTGTATCTCCATTACATGCTTTGACAAGTGTGAAACAATTCTTTTAGTGGGGAGGAAAGTAGCATAATGCCATCGATACAATGAAAGAGAAAATCAACACAACACTGGTTCTTGAACTTCCAGATCTTAAGAAGCCATTTGAGATTCAAACTAATGCAAGTGATTATGCCATGGGAGTAGTTTCGATGCAACATGGTAAGCCTATTTTTAATATTTCTGAAACATTTACTGATGCAGTAATTAACTATCCAACTTATGATAGAGAGTTGTATGCTTTGGTACAAAGCGTGAAGAAAGGGAAGTAGTATTTGATGGGTAAAGAAATGATTATTCATAGTGACCATTAACCTTTGAAATATTTACAATCACAAATCAAGCTACAACAAGCTAGACATTCCAGGTGGATGGGATTTATACAAAAATTCCATTTGGTAATCAGGTACAAGAAAGCTACATACAACAAAGTTTTGATATGTTGTCAAGGCCTATTGTTCATGCATATGTTTTTCTTAAGCATAACTCAATCATACATGAAAGTTATATTGAACAATATGCTCAAGATGATGATTTTAAAAATGTTTATGCAACTTTGATTCAAGGCCGTCACGTTGAAGAATTGGATTATCATGTTCATAACAAGTTGTTTTATCATCTTTGCATGTTGTGTATTCCATAGGGTGAACAAGTCAAAATCATAAGGGAAGCTCATACTTCTCTTATTGTTGGCCACTTTGGTGTGGAAAATCAGTTGCACTATTACATAGGTATTGTTATTGGCCTTGCACGAATGAAAGTGTGTCAAGATATGTAAGAGGATGCTTGATGGGTGCTACTAGTAATCCTAGTAATAGAAAGTTGGGTTTATATACTCTACTTCCTATTCCTTCTCATCCTTGGAAAAGTATTTCTATGGATTTTGTAGGAGGACTACTAATGTCAAGGAAAGGTCATGATTACCTTTATGTTGTTGTGGATCATTTCAACAAAATGTGTGTGGTTCTTCCATGTGAGAAATAGGTTACAGTTGAACAAACCACAAATATATTCTTCCAAAATGTATGGGTATACTTTGGGTTGCCTGATTCTATTATTTTTTATCGAGATTCTCAATTTGTTGGTAAACTTTGGCCAAGTTTATGGGAACTCATGGACACCTAGTTGAAGTAGAGCATAACATTTCATCCACAAACTAATGGCCAGACAGAAGTGGTGAACAGAACAGTATTACATCTCCTTGTTGGAG
Source organism: Pinus tabuliformis (assembly GCA_031772625.1). Taxonomy (NCBI): domain Eukaryota; kingdom Viridiplantae; phylum Streptophyta; class Pinopsida; order Pinales; family Pinaceae; genus Pinus; species Pinus tabuliformis. Next base: position 810,247,678 of record CM062810.1, read on the forward strand.
GGAATTGCTCATTTAGGGTTTTTGGGTTGAAACCCTAGCAGACTGAAAGTTGTCTATTCAAAGAAACATGCATTCACACAACCATTATGCTATTATAAGCAAATTATATGATATGGGTACGTACCTTTGGTCCTACGTTTGAGAAGGCCCTTAGGGTCCAAACCCTTCTTGGAGTTCCCTTCTTCTCTTTTGTGCTACAAAACAACCAATTCAAAGAACATAGCAGTATATGAACAAAAACTTATAAAGAAACCATCTTCATGTTATAAAGAAAGGTAGTTAGTTATGAAATCCAAACATCCATTTACATATGAATTCTAAACATAAGTATCATCAACATAAAGAAGATTCATTTCGGGAACCAAGACATATGTTTCTTTTATTATAGACAAATAAAGTACATAAAAAAGGAATATTTTCACTTGAGTCACCTTCAGCAGGCTCCAAGCAAAGCTTCCTTCCGGATTCGTTCCAACCTCAAGCCTCTAACAAACTCCTTCCATGACTCCCTCCATGATGTCATAAATGGTGGATGAACATCAAGACACAAGGAAACAAAGGTTTCATGCACAAAATGGGGGAAGTGCAAAAGGCACAAGGGACTTCAGACCTGGTCAAGGGAAAAATCTCAGCATAATAACCTTTCTCTCTCTTCTCTCTTCCCTTTGGCCTTCCCTTTGAGGTCTTTTTATACCTCTCCCAAAGTAGTTTTTTAGTTGGGAGTTGGTTGGGAACAGTTGGGCCATGGGCACTAACGGGTGATCAGCAGGTAAAACCCGCGATCTCCGCCCGAAAATAAGGAATTTTATATTTTTTTAAGTGTTTTAATACATACACATGGGTTGGGTATACACATACCCGCGTATGCACGCGTTTAACTCAGGGCAATGTTGCGTATAAGGGATAAAACATTGTTTTTTAAATTTTAGGACCAGGTCTGGAAGGAGGGGTTGCCCTAGGCCATGAGTACAGCATCACAAACCATAGGAGTGATATTTGGAGCTATAACACTCCTGCATGGATACTGTAGTAAGAAGCCTAAGATTTCGGATGAAGACTTACATTACATCTAGCATGACTATAACAAAGCCTAGCATTCATGGACTCAAACATCTCCATTTGAAGCACGTTTGGGATATTTACCAAAATCTCCCTTAGATTTTATCTTTGGTAAAGATGTTCTGGTGGATGGAAACAATGATATAGATAAGGCCAAGTGCTTCATTGAATAGATTTAGTAGGTGCATCAGTTGGTACAAGAATAGTTGGAGAATTGTCAAGCCAAGTACAAGGAAAGACATGATAAGCATCATGTTGACCACAATGTCTAGGTGGGAGATCAGTTTTGGATTTAATTAATTAAATTATTTATTTATTTAATAAATTATTAATTATGGAGAGGATTGTGTTCAAAATTGGTGTCCAATCACCTTTGTGGTCAGTCAATGCCTATATAGGCACATCGCCATGATGGATTGTAATCATCATTCAAATATTGTATTCATTAATAAAAAATTATTACACATTTCTTTTGTCTTCTGCCACAAGTCTGCTACTATAGTATCCATGTGGCTTTCCTAACATGTGAAAGCATGACCCTCTAATTTCAACCACACAAATGAAATGTTTTATTCTTCCTCAACATGATGGACACTGAAATAAACTTCTTATTGATACAACGAGTGATTTAGTTTCAGAGCATCGATCTCACATGGGTATAACTTGATATCGAACTTTGTTTCCATTTTGAATACGGGCTATGAAATATTACAACATTTGATTTAGGTTGACATTTTTTGGGTCCTCTCTTTGGCTTGTTCTCTATTTCTTTCCAATCTCTTGATCTCCCCTTTGATTTTTCCTCTACATTAGAACCCTCGTAATCTCCAAATATCCTGAGCTTATTGCTCAAGTTTGATGTGAGGAGATTCATATTATGACTTATATCTGTAACTTGTACTTCCAGTAGCAAAAACCTTTTCTTTGTAGGATAAAAAGGGTCATTTATAGATTTGTCGGCTATGATTAGGGTTTTATGACTTTTGACCTAGCCGATATAGATCCCCTACAAATATCCATAATATACCCAAAGAATCATGTTTTGATACCAACATGATTTGTAAATTTTCATGGATATTCCATTGGATAGTTCATCACAATAGATTTGATAAAACTATAAAAATCTGAAATATACACTATTAGGGTTTTATTTGTCTTTAGAATTTTGGATTTGTAGATTATTGTTAATTGCATATGCATGCAAAATTGAAATTAAGTAGAAGATAGAGAATAATGAAATGAAAAATCACAAACCATGGTTTGACACAAGATATGACCTAGGAAACCCTTTAGGGAGAAAACCCAACTAGAAGGTGAGGTCACTTTGCTCTCTTCCTCTGAATAGAAAATGGCTGTGAGTATAAGGAAGTATAGTTTGTGGCCCATGGGATACTATAGTACATAAATCATCTTTGTTTTATTTATATCCTATCCCTCTCAACTTTATTTTTTTCATCTATGGAGAAAATGCACTCGAAATAATGGATCCCCTTTTCCTCCTAGTGGCCTAGTTGTAACACAACCCAATAGCCTACTAGTGGTTAGGTTTGACTACCTCAACTGTTAACCAGAGTTACAATATGGATTCCTCTAGACTCTTCTTCACAATAATCATGTGGCTTGCCCCTTTTCCATGAATAATAGGGGCTGATGTGACATCCTCCCAAATTATGGTGGTGAAAACAAGAAGCTCAACTTTTGAGCGACATAACTTTTGCATACAGGATCTGATTGATGCAGTTCTTGCACCGTTGGAAAGGTATTTGTATGTACAATACGAATGTATTGTTTCATTCTAAATAAAAAACAATTATCCCGAAAAAACATTATTTGATGCCTCTAAATGCTCCTTAGAGGTTTAAGACCCCAATTTTTCAAACTGAGTCTCGACAATAAAAATGGTCCCATGAGCTTATTCCTCCATTTTTTCCACTTTGAAAGCATTGAGATGGACGAAAAAAAAATATAATTATCCAATCCAGATCAAGGATGAAGAAGTGTGATGGAGTTGGAGGCCCAAGGTACTCATGACGCCTTACAGGGAAACCAACACACATTGAAGGTGAAAACTCAAATCCCACACACATCCTTACAACAAAATAGTGGCATCTTCCTAGTCATGAAGGATGTTACCTAGGATATTGTAGATATCCCATGCATTGTCACTAGTGATGTGCGTCTCCTGGGCTTCTAGGTATGCTACTATGCACGATAACAATGGGGGATGCTCTTGTCGAATTTCTCTATTCCCTACCTATACGAGGGGGGAAGAGGCATCCTACCTCTACCTCTACTACCACTAAGAGTTCTACCATGTTCCCTTACCGATGCAGCTGCAAAGGAGTTCTAAGACAAATTATTTTGATTTTGATTACCTTTTACTGTTAACAACCTTCGCTCATACCAGTTGATACCACTATTTGTGGTGCCCTTAAAATTATTTGTGTGTGAGCCATAATTTCGAACAAGATAATGAGTGTACAATGGCCTGAACACCCATCAAGTCTTGTTTGAGAGGAGGGTGTCATTTTAGCATATGTTGGAGTGATAGACAGGCGAGGGGGTAGGCTCAAGGCACTGTCGTTCCCTTGGATTAAATACAACAAGTGGGTCAACCATCGAGGTTGTAAATGTTTCCCTCTGCCAATGTGACACCCAAATCCAAGGTTATCTTTTTAATGGTTAATATTGAAAAATGAAATGAATTTAAATTAATATATTTCATTTTAATGTATTATTATTTTATTTATAATATCGATAGGCCTGTGTATTTCACAATAGGACTTATACCATTAACTTAAATAACTAAAGGCTTCAAAACTTTCCTCTTTTGTTTCTAAAATAATCATTCTCTCTAGTTTTGCTGCAAACTATTGCCAGGTTCACATTTACATAACTAAAGAATCAAGGAAATCTCATCACTCTTCTTTTCGTTCACCACAAAGAATCTTGTGTTTTCATTTCAATTTGAGATCTATATTGGATCCTGGCATATTGTTTATTTGTCAATTTTTTTTTATAAGTTCTTGGGATTCTACAGTTGTGACATCAAGTTGGTTATACATGTGTTTTCATAGTAATTTACATATTTCTTTTTAATAATATTTCTTTCTATTTAAATCAAAATAGCTATCCAAAAAATGTAATGAGATTTTACAATAATTTTAAGAAAATAATAATAATAATAAACTTGTATGCAATCAATCAAACTATTTTTGGTGGACTTGACACTTATAGCTTGATTTAACTACATTATTTTATAGATCGTTGTGGTAGTGTTTATAAAATTCAACTATTACAATTATAAAATTTGTCTTATTGAAATTCTAGAAACAAGGAATTAAATATACTCTCAGCAATGGCATATACCCAAATTGTCTATTCAAGACTCAAAAACATAGAAATTTATTCCAATTTTAGTAATATTTCCCTACAATATTTAATAATATAATTTAACAAGTGCCACTGGCATAGTGGTAGTTTGCAATTCAATTTTTTCTAGGGTAAAAATGGTAATTTGTAACATGAAGAATTGCTAGGTACATTTTGATTGCATGTTTCGGATCTCTATAAATTTTAAGGAAATATTGTACATGTGTACATGATAATATAGTGCCAATAAGAATCAGTTAAATTTATCTGTATATATGACATAAGAATTTGTTGTACAGGCAAGTTTTGTGGACCTCTATAAATTGTAAGGAAATATTGTGCATGTGTACATGATATTATAATAATAGAGGATGGGGTTCGAGAAAGATTTCAATGATAATGTAGTGGCAACCAGAATTACCCAAATTTATCTATATATATAAAAGAAGCATTTGTTGTACAACCAAGCCTTTTATCAACCTAAAAAAAAATGCTATATGAAAATTAAGTATTTTGATATTTCTTATATATTAATGCCTATTAACAATTATGAACTATTTAATTATATCTAGAGGCACTGCCACTATGGTAGATATGCTGTAATACAACATAATGTCTTGTAAGCATTTTAATAGGTCAAATTATATAAGAATAATTTAAAGAAATAAAATGAATTACAACAAAATATAAAATTAATAGTATAATTATAAATAATAATCAAATCATCCTAGATTCATCTTAACTCCAAATCTACTCACTTTAAAATATTTGTGTATCTCAATATATTAGAGCCCTCTAGGCCCTTAATACATCTAGGTTTGTATCTAAAGAGATTTAATCCTTCTCAAGTAGATAAAAAATTAAATTCAACCCATATTAATATATATAACTATACTAAATTATTTCATTTTAATATATTATTACACTATATAATATAATAAAATTTGTAAACATATATAAACTAAATCTAAAGTAGAACCCTTCATTCCATAATCACCTACTAAATTTAACTCACATTATATAATAAAAAAACTAGTATTATATATAACAAATATATTATAATCATTTTACATTCAAAAAACGTTTTGATCCCTATCACATGTATTAGTCTTGCCTTAGACATTTACGAAGTCATAAGATAATTTCCCTTACCCCAATATCCAACTAGGTTGAAGATTAAAAGGATATGATTCTTATTTTTCCCATTTACGAAGTCATAAGATAAATTATAGAAAATAAATAACGACAACAATGTACACAAGAAAGCAACAACAGAAATTGATAACGAAGTTTGACTATCTCAAATCCTACATCTTTGGGTCTAGTCTTCAATGGGGATACCTCTTTATTAATTCTTAAGTCATCAAAGTATATAAAAAAATACATCAATTATATTCTTGATTGGTCGTGTTGTATTTTTCTCAACCTTAGATTCCAACGCAATTAACGACACTCAAAAAGGCCTCCAAGATGTCCTAGAATGAGCCTCCATTTTTTTTTTTCTCACTGGTCTGTCACTGTCTCTGCATAAGAATTATTTCTGCTACATATAAATCTAACTTCTGCCTCCTTGGTGCGTTGGTCAAATTTTTATAATAAAATGTGAGAGGTATGGGGGTCAAATCCAGAACTCCCCGTCGGGTTATTGTGATACGAATAATATATAATCAAAAAAATTAAAAATAATGTTGGCGGGCCCAAAATTCCCTGTCGGTCACTGATTCCATGGCCTATGGGCCATCCTCAAAGCCTTAACCTTGCATTGGTTATGATCATATGGGGGCCTTCAGACTTAGAGGAGCATGGAAAGCATTGGCAGAGCTGCCAGATATTGCAGGCTCTACCACACTCCCCACCTTTTTTTAATATATAACAACCATTACACAATAAGTAAATCTGGTTCCAATATTTAAAAAATGAATAAAAAAATGGTGTAATGGTGAATGAGTGGTTTTGGTGTTGATAGGCCTTTGGTTTGAATCCCTCTAAGGACAGTCAGATCCATAACATTAATTTTGACGAATAATAATAATTCGTGTGTAACCCATTGATAGGGTTGCATGGTGGCCTCTTAATGGGTCCATTCTTGGAACCTTTACTATTCGCACCCTACTTGCTGGAGCCATGATTTGAGAACTCTAACTTTGACTTTTAATATTCTTTGACCAAAACATTGACTATGAATAATGTTTGCATACAGACTCAGTTTTTTCCTATTCAAGTTGTGTTGGATTTGTTTTTTCAAGCTCTATGTAGTGGAACTTTTTTTCCTTGAATCGGGAGACTTTGAATTTTTGGCTTTTTTAGATCCCATTTTGATCAATTGTCTTTCAATCTTTTACTCTTATTGTAATGTATATGAATAATTTATCTGCAATATTTGAAGTGTAAATGAATTTTACTATTGGGTGTGAAACATAGGATGAGTCTGCAACATGAATGAAAAAGTTTCTTTTATATATCCAAGCCCAAATGACATTGTTTGACGCTAGACAACCAAAAAATGTGAACCCTACATAACTAGAAATTGATATTGCAAAGAAGAAAATCAGTAGTAAAATCCATTGTTTTCACAAGAACAAATGGGAAAGTGTTGTTAGTTCGGTGGATTGACATTGTAAGAGAGGACTCGGTTCAATGATCCTTTTCCTCTTCCCGGAAGGAAGAGGAACAATCCATATAGCCTGCCCCATGATAGTAGCACCTATGTGAGAGAAGAATAGAGAGATACGCCTTTGCGTTGATTTCTGTGAAATTTTTGATGGTTATACCCATCAATTTAGAGATTTATCCAGACAGCGAACAAATTCATATGCGTGGAGACACTCATGTTCCATTCCCAACCATATTGAAATTTTTTGTTGAATTTTCTAAATTGAGTTTCCTATGTTTAGAAGTTAGTATATCTATATACGTCTTATCAATGGAGAAAATATGTTTTTTGGGACCTCATTTCAGTTATATGTAAAACTATAAATTTTTTAGTTAAAATATTGGGAAAGGGCTTTCGTACGCCTTCATTTCATCGTGACTTGATGAAGTGCTTAACTTCTTTGGAATTTAATCATCTCTACACAATGGTTCACCAAGAGACTGGTCGTCCTTCACCTTTATTAAACTATAAATTACCCCTAAAGGTGCAATGATACACTAAATAAATAGAAGATTTTGGAAGATCATCTTGAAAAAATAAATCACTAAATATGAAAACTCTTATATAAAGATCATATTGATCTCCATCTAGTTTAAAAAAAATGTTAAAATTCTTTATTACATTTAAAAGTAAGATGACATGGTATACTTTGATAGTTGTCACTAATTTGTTCTATTCTTCAGTTTTATTTACATGGCTCAACAACATGTTAGTTTGATTGGAAAAAAGATTTTCAAGCATATACATTGAGTTTTCATCTATAGCCATTGATTTTTAGGGTTAAATTCAATGCTTTGGGGTTTCTTCCTCAACTTCAATCAACCTAGGTAATTTCATATCCATTAATTTCATTTTAGAAAAGGCTATGCTTATCATTTTGAAGATGGATTTTAAATTGGTTGTTGTTGATTCATTAGATAACTTTATTTTATGGTTCTTCTCTCTAACCATTATGTGTTAATAACATTTTCAAGTTTCCATAGCAAAATTACTTTATATAAATTAAATTTCAACTTTTCAAACCAACAAATTTAATAATCATTTTCTTTATTAATATAAAATTGAAACTTAGCATTTAATTTACTCTAATAACATATTAAAACACTCCAATAATCAAAATTTAAAAATTATACCCTATTACAATCAATCTAATTTAAATTAAACAATAGCATAACCTACATAATGAAATGTAATGAAATCTTCAAATGATTTTCCTTACCCCTATTCATTCTCCAAATGACTTTGTTATCATTGCAGAGAGAAAGATATATGTGGACTTTCAATTGTATTTGTACTTTATGTTTGTTACTCAACTCTACTTAACAATCTTGTGATTTAAGTCTCCTCATGGGATGATAGAGCAGTGGTCTCATTGGGATGTTATCCCTGCCACCTAGTTTCAAATCCCATTATGAGACACTATGACTCGCCATAGTAAGGCTGGAATGACAGGCATCTTCAATAGTATTCGTAGGTCTAAGTCCTTGGATGAGCTATCAGATCTTCTAGTATGTTTGTCTTGTGGGTCATTGGATATACGCTTTATTGTAAACATTGCCCAAATTACACCAAAAAATTATTGATTCACCGTGGTTAAAAAATAAAATAAGATCCAAAGACTTTACAATCTTCTTCAAGGAGTTTATAATCTGCCATAAGAAATTCTTATTGGGATATTGTTGGTTTAAAAGGTTGAAATTTAAATATATATAGTAATCTTGTCATGGAAATTTGAAAATATTATTAACACATTATGGTTTAAGAGAAGAAGCACAAAGTAAATGTATCTAATGAATTAACAACAACCAATTTAAATCCATATTCAAAATGATAAGCAAATCCTTTTCTAAAATTAATGTCATGAAGATGAAATTACCTAGGTTGATTGAAGTTGAGGAAGCAATGCCAAAGCCTAAAAACAACCCTAAAAATGAATGGCTCTTGCTGAAAACTCAATGTATATGCTTGAAAATCAATTTTCTAATTAGACTAGCATCTTGTCGAGCTTTTTAAATAAAACTAAAGAATAGAGAAAATCAATAACACCTATCAAAGTATACCATGTCATCCTACTTTTAAATGTACTAAAAGGATTTCAACATTTTTTTAAAATCTAGATGGAGATTGATATCAATCTTTATATACGAGTTTTCATATTTGTTTATTTAGTTTTGCAATATGATCTTCCCAAATCTTTGATTCCTTCGATGTACCTTTTCACCTTTAGGGGTAATTTCTAGTTAATAACTTTTTATTAAAAGGTAATTTATTGAATGGAATTTTGTGGAAGTAATCATTTTTGAACTCTACCAACTATTATTCTTTTAGAGTACCATTTTGACATCTTTTTTTCTAACTTGAATTAGGGAACCCACCCACTCTAACCTATCTGCACAAGATCATGGGCCCACTCGTTCCTACTACCAAACGCTTTCTAAATTATGTCGAATAAAGCTGGCTAAAAAGTAGTTATGCTTCTCAATTGTCAATCAAAATGTTTTTAATTTGATTGAATCAAAATGTTTATATAACATAATAGGATATTACATTACATATCTTCTATATTGAGTTGGGTATAATCAATAATTATTAGGTGAATGGTAGATATTTAACCACCACAGAATATTCTAAAATATTCTTAGTATTAGTCACAAATGAAAAGTTGATATTTATCTCAAAAGTATAATAGCCATTTTTGATATGGCGTTGTCTAAACATGCTATGTTTTGGAGCTTTTGGCTAGAGTCCAAAGTTTTTGTTTTTGGCCAAATCTTAATTTTTTTTTTTAAATGGGTTTTTCATTGCATATATGGATTCAAAACCCTGAAAAACTTTTTGGGCACTTGGATTGTGGAGATTTTATAACTCAAACATGTGGTTCCAAGAAATCCCTACTAGATTTTGGGAAAATTAGACTAAAAAATATGCCCAAAAACCCTAAAAACCATAGAAAAACTAAACTACAACTTTTCATATCCCTCTTGTAAAGATTGCTATGAATTGTAATTCATATAAATAATATGGAAATGTAACCCATTGACTCATTGAGCAAAGTAGACATAGGTTCAAAGGTCTAAGGAGGAGGAGATGCTTATAAACCCAAACCACTGTATTTATTTCACCACTTGTATCCCTGATGGATTTATGGCTTTGATAGTGTAGCGTTGAATTCAAGAATGGGTTTCCTATGTGAAGGATAATCCATGTAGTCTTTGTCCTAATGTGAAGCATGAGTGCGAGTCAACATGCATGGAAACAAATTGGGAAGCAAAAGCCCTATAAGAGACAAGGCGAAGAGGATATCTGCAAGACACGTAAATGAGAAAAAATATGGTGTAGTGGTGTCAAGTAAGGGAGAGTTCATTGTTAAAAATAAATAACAACGAATGCGCAAAAAATGAGAACATTTAACTTGAAACTAGTAGTGTTCCTGGATCTGCTAGGGAGAATTAGCCTTTCTCCATCCTGTGTTTTCTGTTTGGGATAACATTTGTTGTCTTTCGTTAAGGCTAGTGTGTGTACCTATGACTCAATTGGTAAGGGAGAGTTCAATGGAGTTGAAACAACCAATGTTATCCTTGGGGCTAATAAACCACTACGGGGTTAGCTGAGGTTGATAAACCACTTGACACGTTGAGACGCTTAGGTACTAGTTTAAAGAATTGATACAATACTAAGTGCTAGAATTGGGGTCAATAAACCACTTATGTACTTGCTTAGTAAGTGGATAAACCACCTAGATAGTGGGCTTATGGCTCTTATAGTGTTATCTTAGAGAAGCCAATTTATAAGTCACCGAAATAGTGTGTTCATTCTCCTAGAATTGAGTTGTAACTCATTGAGAATTGAATGAACCCATGTGGTTGATTTCCTATTGAATAAAGAGTCACTATGGTGTTACTATTGGGGGAAGTTCATAAATCATGTGGAAAGTGGACTCTTCTTCTTACTATTTTTTGACTAGTTATTGGTGAGAATACTCCTTTGAGAAATTACCCCATCAGACTCTCAATTTGACTCGAGGGTTGTTAGCTACAAGACGGATTGAAGTGTAATAAAAGAGTTTAATTTTTTCCATAAATTTATATAACTAATTGTACTATTATTATTCATTTTCTTTTTGTGTTTTTTTTCAAGCTTATATAGTTATGCACTTCCTCTTTAGCCTAAATAAAACATAGTAATCAAATGATATCATAGTTAGTTGAAAGATGTAAAAATATTTTTCTCAAAAAACTTCCTTGGTTGACATGTTTAAATGATGAATCCAAGGAAACTCTACCTATGTCCAATGTGTTCACTGTTTTCTGTTTGTAGCCTGCAATTCAATTTTTTCTAGGGTGAAGATGGTACTCTGTAACATGAAGAATTATCAGCTACATTTTGCTTGCATGTTTTGAATCTCTATAAATTATAAGGAAATATTGTACATGTGTACATGATAATATAGTGGCAATAAGAATTAGTTAAATTTATTTGTATATATGATAGAATCATTTGTTGTATAGGAAAGTGTTTCAGATCTCTATAAATTCTAAGGAAATATTATACATGTGTGCATGATATTATAATAGAGGATGGGGTTAAAAAAAAATTCAGTGATAATGTAGTGGAAATAATAATTAGCCAAATTTATTTTTATATATGACATAAGCATTTGTTGTACAACCAATCCTTTTATCAATCTCTGTAAATTGTAAGGAAATATTGTACATGTGTACATGATAATATAGTAGCAACAAGAATTAGTTAAATTTATCTGTATATATGAGAGAAGCATTTGTTGTACAAGAAAGTGTTTTTGATCTCTATAAATTGTAAGGAAATATTGTACATGTGTACATATATTATAGTAGAGGATGGGGTTCGAAAAATGTTTCAGTGATAATGTAATGGCAATAAGAATTAGCCAAATTTATTTGTATATATGACATAAGCATTTGTTGTACAAGCAAGCCTTTTATCAACCCAAAAAAAAAGTGTTATATGAAAAGTGCATATTTTGATATTTCTTATATCTTAATGCCTATTAACAATTATGAACTATTTACGTACTTATTGCCCTTACCTCAATTTGTGTATTTCTTTTTAATAAGATTTCTTTCTATTTAAATAAAAATAGCTATAGAAATCAAAATAGCTATACTAGGAATGTTTGAATGAGATTTTTACAATAATTTTAATATAATAATAATAATAATAATAATAATAATAATAATAATAATAAATCGTATGTTATTAATGAAAATATTTTTTGTGGGCTTGCCACTTATAGTTTGATTTAACTGCATTATTTTATAGATCATTGTGGTAGTGCGATAAAATTCAACCATTGTAATTATAAATTTTGGCTTATTGAAATTCTAGAAATAAGGAATTAAATATACTCTAAGCAATCGAATATACCCAAACTGTCTATTCAAGACTCAAAAACATAGAAATTTCTTCCAATTTTTGTAATATTTCCCTACAAAGTATTTTAATAATATAATTTACTAACATATAATATATACGTAAAATTTGATTTCATATTTTTAATTAAATAAAAATAACTTATTATTTATGTTTATACAAACTAGCATACCTTGAGAGCATGAACATAAACATAATGCAAAGTGTAACAAAAGAGTTTTCTATTTTCTATAAATTTATGGAACTCATTGTACTATTATTATTCATTTTCTTTTTGTGTTTCTTTTCAAGCTTATATAGTTATGTGCTTCCTCTTAAGCCTAAATAAAAAATAGTAATCAAATGATATCGTGGTTAGTTAAAAGAAGTACAAATATTTTTCTCAAAAAAATCCTTGGTTGACATGTTTAAATGATGAAGCCAAGGAAACTCTACCTATGTCCAATGTGGTAAGTGCATTCTGTTTGTAGCCCACAATTCAATTTTTGCTAGGGTGAAAATGGTTGTCTGTAACATGAAGAATTGCTAGCTACATTTTTCTTGCATGTTTTGGATCTGTATAAATTGTAAGGAAATATTGTACATGAGTACATGATAATACAGTGGCAATAAGAATCAGTTAAATTTAACTATATATATGATGGAAACATTTGTTGTACAGGCAAGTGTTTCGCATCTCTATAAATTGTAAGGAAATATTGTACACGTCCATGATATTATAATAGAGGATGGGGGTTGAGAAAGATTTCAGTGAAATGTAGTGGCAACAAGAATTAGCCAAATTTATCTGTATATATGACAAAAGCATTTGTTGTACAACCAAGCCTTTTATCAACTAAAAAAAAATTGTTATATGAAAATTGAGTATTTTGATATTTCTTATATATTAATTCCTATTAACAATTATGAACTATTTAATTGCATCTAGAGGCACTACAACTATGTTAGATGTGTTGCAATACAATATAATGTCTTATAAGCATTTTAATAGGTCAAATTATATAAAGAAATAAAAAAAATTACAACAAAATAGAAAATTAATATTAATATTATAATTAATAATTAAATCATCCTAGATTCATCTTAACTCTGAATCTACTCACTTTAAACGATTTTTGTATCTCAATATATTAGATCCCTCTAGGCTGTGGATAAATCTAGGTTTGTATCTCAAGAGATTTAATCCTTCTCAAGTAGATCGAAAATTAAATTCAATCCATATTAATTTATATAACTCTACTAAATTATTTCAATTTAATATATTATTACACTATATAATAGAATAAAAACTTTAAAAATATATAAACCAAATCTAAAGTAGAACCCTTCATTCCATAATCACCTACTAAATTTAACTCACATTATATAATAACAAAACTAGTATTATATATAACAAATATATTATTAAAAACCTAAAATCGTTTTTTTATAATTACAAATATATTTCTCATTTTACATTTTAAAAACGTTTTGATCCCTATCACATGTATTAGTCTTGCCTTAGACATTTAAGAAGTCATAAGATAATTTCCCTTACCCCAATATCCTAACTAGGTTAAAGATTAAAAGGATATGATTCTTATTTTTCCCATTTACGAAGTCATAAGATAAATTATATAAAATAAATAACGACAACAATGCACACAAGAAAATGACACCAGAAATTGATAACAAGGTTCGACTATCTCAAATCCTACATCTTTGGGTCTGGTCTTCAATGGGGAGGCCTCTTTATTAATTCTTAAAGGTCATCAAAGTATATAAAAACATACATCAATTATATTCTTGATTGGTCCTATTGTTTTTTTCTCGACCTTAGGATTCCAACGCAACTAACGACACTCAAAAGGGCTCCAAGATCTCTTAGAATGAGCCTCCAAAGTTTTGTTATCTCGCTAGTATGTCACTGTCTCTGCATAAAAACTATTTCTGCTACATAAAAATCTAACTTTTGCCTCCTTGGTGTGTTGGTCAAAATTTTATAATAAAATGTCAGAGGTCGGGGGGTGAAATCTCGAACTCCTCATCAGGTTGTTGTGATATGAATAATATGTAATCAAATAAATTAAAAATAATGTCAGCAGGTCCAACCTTCCCATCACTCGCTGGTTCCACACCTATCCACATTACAATTTATATAATATATGGCCTATGGGTCATTCCCAAAGCCTTAACCCTATGTCAATTATGATATGGGGGCCTTTAGACTTAGAGGGGCGCAGAAAGCATTGCCGAAGCTGCCAAATATTTCAGGCTCTACCACACTCCCCACCTTTTCTTAATATATACCAGCCATTACACAATAAGTAAATCTAGTTCTGAGAGTTAAAACAAGAATAAAAAAATGGTGTAAATTTGTAATGGTGAATGAGTGGATTTGGTGTTGATAGGTCAAAGGCTTGAATACCTCTAAGGATGGTCAAATCCATAACATTAATTCTCAAGAATAATAATAAGCTGTGTGTCACCCATTGATAGGGTTGAATGGTGCCCTCTTAATGGGTCCATTATCGGAACCATGAGTTGGAACCTTTACTATTCAAATCTTTCTTATTGGAACCGTGATTTGAGCACTCTCACTTTGACTTTTGACCCGCTTTTACTATAAATTTGACTATGATTAACTTTTGCATACAGACTCAGTTTTTGCCCATTCAAGTTGTGTTGGATTTGTTTTTTCGAGATCTATGCAGTGGATGTTTTTTTCTCGAACCTGAAGAATTTGAATTTTTGGCCTTTTTAGATCCCATTTGGATCAATTGTCTTTGGATATTTTACTCTTATTGTAATGTATACGAATAAATTATCTACAATACTTGAAGCGTAAATGAATTGTATTATTGTGTGTGAAACATAGGGTGAGTCTGCAACATGAATGACAAGGTTTCTTATATATATCTAAGCTCAAATGACACTGTTTGACACTAGACAACCAAAAAATGAAAACCCATATCACTAGAAGTTGATATTGCAAAGAAGAAAATCAGTAGTACAATCCATTTTTTTTGCAAGAATGGATGGGAAAGCATTGTTCATTCGGTGGATTGAGATTGTCAGAGAGGACTTGGTTCAGTGATTCTCTTTCTCTTCCCATAAGGAAGAGGAATGATCCATATAGCCCACCCCCATGATAGTAGCATCTGTGCGGGAGAAGAATAGAGAGATACACGTTTGCATTGCTTTCCGTGATTTTTTTGAAGGTTATACCCATGAATTTAGAGATTTGTCCACAGAGCGATCAAATTCATATGCGTGGAGACACTCATGTTCCATTTCCAACCATATTGAAAAATTGTACTAAATTTTCTAAATTGAGTTTCATATGTGTAGAAGTTTGTATATCTATATAAGTCTTGTCAATGGAGAAAAGATGTTTCTTGGGACTTCATTTACATTATATGTAGAGCTATAATTTTTTAGTTAAAATATTGGGAAATGGCTTTTGTACGCCTTCGTTTCATCATGACTTGATTAAGTGCTTAACTTCTTTGGAATTTAGTCATATCTACATAATGATTCACCAAGAGACTAGTTGTCCTTCACCTTTATTAAACTAGCAATTGCCCCTAAACGTTCAACGATACACTAAAGAAATAGAAAATTTGGGAAGATCATCTTGAAAAACTAAATCACTAAATCCAAAAACTCTTATATAAATATCATATCAATCTCCCTCTAGTTTTAAAAACAAATGTTAAAAGTCTTTATTACATTTAAAAGTAAGATGATATGGTATACTTTGATAGTTGTCACTGTTAGTGCCTAGATTTACCTTAGGTTGAGGAAGGTAGGATCCAGGGCCAACATCAAACCACGCTTAACCTGGTAGCTAGCCCTACCAGGTCGAGAGAGGGTTCTCTCCGGGTCAATCTCAACAAATTATAATCGATTAGGGCTTGAGATGACTGATATAAATACTGATCTTAGGCTAGGTATATGTGTGAAAAGGTTTGATTGAGTAAAATGATGTTTTTGTTGGCTCAGATGGAAAGGTAGATTTTGGGTGTAGGGATTGAGGCTCAATCTTATAGAGATCTAAATGGGGCAAGGTAGGAAAATGTTTTTGGCACTTAAAATTGAATGATATGGAAGGATTTAGATAGGTGAGGAGATGGAGAGGGCAAGAAAACTCATGGATCCTCTCCAAACAGCTGAAAACATAAAAAACTAAAGCAGACCTCAAGTAGAGCACTGCAATTTCAATGGATTCTACTTACACTCTTGTTTGATTTAGCTGAGAAGAAATAAGAGAGATTGATATGATAATCACCCTATGAGTGACCTCAGTTGAAGATTTATTAAACAAAAGGTATTACAGACCCATGTGTTGGTGTGTGTGTGTTTTGTGTTATTGAAACAATGGATCGATCAGATTGCAAATACATAGAAAATAAGTTGAAAGACAACAGAGAAATACAGTAAGAAACAAAAAGACACAAACACTTTTTAATAAGGATTTCACCCTATTCTCCAGGACTACGTCTCCGGTCCAGCCTCAGTGGTGGCCTTGTTTTATTGTGTCTTTCAGTAGAGGAATTACAATATAGGAACTCAATGAGTTCTCCTGAAGCAGGTTTCGCTTGGCAGGGTGGTCCTTGGATTCCCCAAGCCACTCGGAGTACACAGACTCGTGTTCTTCCTACCAGCTCTATGACCCTCTATCTACAGTGGAAAGAGCCAACTGTGATGCTCAATCTGGAAATATTCCTCTATTGGAAGGCTTGAATCTTCAAGCTCTCTGGTGCTTGATGCTGCCTGCGGTCAGCTTGGCCCTCTCTCTCCTCTGCTTGGCTTTACTACTCACTGTGCTCAGTCCTCCTCTCAGGGTTCACCTTTCACTGTCTCTCTTAGTCGCTTGGACTCTTCTCTCTCTCTCTGTGAATCTCCCTTTGGCTGTCTCTGTTCATGGCTTTAGCCATTCGACCTCCATGCTTGTTCAGTTCCTCTCCTGCCTGCGTCGATTCACCTACCACCTACGTGCTTAGAGTTCCCCGTTCGGCATCAGCATGAACACTCAGGAAGTAGCCACGTGTCCTCATTGGAACAATGACAGCCCACTCGTCGATTCATTTCTTTCGTTATGCCATGGATATGTTCTTTCTCCACCGTGGTGGTCAACGGATTCCAAATCCCCTTAAATCACGGCTTAATTCCCTGTCGATTCTACTTCTGTCTATCGGGTGCAATCTCAGCTGTCCGATCTAGGCTCCTCTAGATCCAACATCATACGCATGTAGAGCGCGGTTGACTTGCTCGACCGATAACATGCGATCACGATGGTTTTTCTCTCACCTCCGCTGCCACACGTCGATCGCTGAGTGTGATCACTCCATTTTCTCTAAAACCTCTTACCGTTCGAGGGCACCCCAATCAAACCACCGGTTTCCAAGTCGTGGGTCCCACCTTCATACGATGGCACTTTTCGTTTCTCCGCCCAGGTCCTCTGGCTCCCAACGTGACCGAGTGCTTAAGGCTCTACCATTTCAGCCCTAATCGTGCATCGAAAATCAGCTCCTTTTCCCATTCTGGGGCTCCCATGGGCTACATCGACGTTTTGCGTAGTCTCCATGGGCCTCGGTTAGCGTGCATTGACCAAGGTCCTCATCGTTCCACGCCGGCTGCCATGGCCACTGGTTCAAGATGTTTTCGATTGTTGTTTTGGATTTCATTTGAGATTTGTTTCGTCCCGATACAGTCATGGTTCTATGACAGTTGTTTATGGATCTGATTTGGATCATAGGTAATGGCATACAATCACATAAATAAATGCACAATTACAAAGGAAAGCACTGTACCAAGACAAGTTGCCACATGGATCCCAAAGAGTGCTGCAAACCCTGGTCTCATTTCCTTAGCCAAAATGCTAATATGAGTGTACAATGAAGCTCAAGGCTTTCTCAAAAGTCCATCCTTCTACCAAAATCCAACCCCTACACTATGAAATTCATAAAATATATACATTTTCTCATCCTTTTACTAAGGGATTGAGCTCAACCATTTTCTTCAAAATAGAATCAATTACATTAAACTTGGGCCGAATTTCTGAAAATAGGTGTTGAAGATGAACTCATATCTTATAAACCATAGAACCTGTTACAAAAATAAAAGAATTTTTTGTAGATAATTTCATGTTGGAGAAAAACATCTCTCCAATTTGGGAAATTTGTTTCCATTTGCTCGCAATCCATTCCACAAAATCATCTCTAAAATAGAAAATCATTAAAAATTTAAATATGTGAAAATGAGCTGTAAATATCTAGTCACATATCCCAATTCGTGACACCTGTGAATAAAATGAAAGAGGTTTTTGTTATATATCTTGTTCTTAACAAAACCCTCCTTGGGTTTTTTAAAATTACTTTCCATCTATTGTAAAATGGCCCCTCACTAAAATGGCTAAAACAGTAAAAAATATGAAAATTTTGACTTGTTTTAATATAAGCTCCAAATATCACTGTATATCTCCAACATAGTAGCACCTATGCATAAAATGAAGGAGGTTTTTGTTATTTGGTATTTTATGAATAGAAACCTCTTTCACGTTTGAAAAATTCCTTACCATTATTTTACAAACTGATTTTGTACTAAACTTGTCATTGTTTGCAGCAACTGACCTCAAAACATGAATAACCAAGAATTACTCATTCATTTCAATCATATATTCTAATTCGGGAGCCGGTTATGGGAGTGTGATATACTGTTGGAAATATTTTTCTGAACTTCTTCTGATGGACACACTTGTGACATGTTTTTTTCTGAACACCATGTGCAAAACATCTAACAAAACCAGACATAGTAAGAGCTCATGTTGATCCTTGGTGACAGGCCGCAAAGACTAAAACTAATAGTCACTAATTTGTTCTATTCTTTAGTTTTATTCACATAGCTCAACAACATGATAGTTTGATTGGAAAAATTATTTTCAAGCATATACCTTGAGTTTTCATCTAGAGACATTGTTTTTAAGGCTTAATTCAATGCTTTGGTGTTGATTCCTCAACTTCAATCAACCTGGTTAATTTCATCTCCATGAATTTCATTTTAGAAAAGGCTATGCTTATCATTTTGAATATGGATTTTAAATTTGTTGTTGTTGATTTATTAGATACCTTTATTTTGTGGTTCTTCTCTTAAACCATTATGTGTTTATAATATTTTCAAATTTCCATAGCAAAATTACTTTATATAATTAAATTTCATCCTCCGGTGAATCATTTTCTACCACATGCAGGATTTGAAAACTCTTGGATTTCGTCTCTGAGCTCCCAAGACTAAAGTATATGGATCTCTCTGGAAATAAATTTAGCGGTTTGGTTCCCACCGCCTTCGGATAGCTACGAGAGTTGCACGTTGTAGATTTCAAACTATCAAGGTCTGCTTTATTACCAGATATAGAAGATTAATCTCTAGATCATTTATCAATTGTGTTGTAAGTTGTGTATTGTTGTGTGACGACCACCAAAACCAACACATTTCTCTCTGAAATTAGCCATTATCTACTAGTTTGTTTACTTGAGTTTACCTTGGCGAAGGGCTATTGAACCAACCTCTCAATTATCTGTTTCTAGATTACATGACATATGGAGTCCAAAAGAAAGCCTTTAGATAATATTCAAAAGAACTCCTCTAGGATGCCCTAGGCACCACTCTCCTATCAACCCAGAGGTTGTCTCTAGGAGGCTTCTATATCTTCTGAAGCACTTGTGTGACAGGAGATAGAAAAGGCTACAACAAGACAAAAGCAAGATACAATTTCTTTGAGTAGTCCCGAGGTAGAGTATATTCTAGCCTTTGAAGTAAGCATAGATGTGTTCTAGTTGAGGAAGCTACTAATTAACCTATTTGAAGGACCAATGATCCCTACAATGATACATTGTGATAACACCTGTTGTATATGCTTATTTGAAGACCCGGTGTTTCATGGAAAGACAAAGCATATCAACAACAAGTGTCACTACATTTCAAAGCTAGTACAATATGGTGTGTTGCAGCTACATTATATCTCCACTGATGAGCAGTTAGCTGATATATTGGAAAAATCACTTCCTAATAAAAAGCTTGTATATTTGAGAGAAAAGCTTGGTTTGGTTGATGTATCCTCCCTAATTGAGAGGGAGACATAGGAACATCATTCTTGTCTTCACTTGGGAATATAGAATGGAGGATTGGGTAAGCATCTAGCATCTGATACTCTTTGAGGATGAGGTAGGTAATCCAATATGAGAGTAGTCGTGGATCAATATTATTTGAGGACTAGTTATCCAATATAATAAAGTCCAAAGAAGATCATACTTTGTGAATACCTCGGTGGAGTATGTACCTTGAGAGATAATGATGATGGTGTCTATAAATCATTGGTCTCACCAGCATTGTGCTTTGATCTTGTGGAGAGATAGAGTTGTTAGTCAATGCCTTGCTATGTGAAAATGTTGGTCGATATGATGCTAAAAAAATGGGTTACTAATCCAACTCCTCTTATGAGATTTGTTTAGATTGAGAATGTCCATGTACCATTTATGAATACCTCGCTAGTTAAGAGGGAGCATTGAGAAATGTGTAACTAGGTTCGGTCTTCATAAATATGTAATGTACTTTGATTCTTGTAAATTGTAAAATGAAAGAAAATTACTATTATAATTATTATTTGGAGCATGGGTTTCATGCTCAGGGTATTTTATTTTATAGGTGAAGCAGTCATTGAGTGCTTCTAGGTTTTTTCATAGTCAAGAAGTGACAAGGGTCATTGTCATAAATTCAAGACCCCATTTAGCACATTATAACTTGTAAAAAATATTTTTGTCTTTAAATTCGGTTTGGCAGCTAGCAATTTAGCCTAAAAGGAAGAGCCACATCCACCCTAAAGATCCTATATATAGGAGGAAACTTGTCCTCCTTGAGAGACATTCATGAATCACTCATTCTCGCGAAGAAGGAGAAGAAGAAGAAACAACGAATGAAGAGGACGAAGTAGATTTTTATTTGATCTATTTTTCTCTCACATGTACTAAGGAGGACTAGGGTTTCTACTACATATCTAGGGTTTCTATCTACAAATTTCATCTTGGAGAAAAGAAGGCAAGAAGCTCAAGTGAAGGTCATCAAGGATCATCCTCAAGCTCCAAAAGTTAGAGAAAGGAAAGCGAAGGTCAAAGGAAGGCTCAAAAGGAAAATCAAAGCTAACACATATGGAAAAACTACTTGGGGGGTAAAAAAATCAGATTTGTAATGGAGGCTGAAATTCACTTGCTGGAGGTCGAAGAAGTGCTACTGGAAGAGATTTGACTAGGTTTGACTGGATCAAAGTTAGAACATCATCCGGAGAGGTTTTTGTTGGTCTTGGAGGGTATAGGTTTTAGTATTAAGGTATTGGAATTCATCAATTGAAGAATCTATAAGGAAGAGAAGAGATTTGCAGGTTTTCCTCTCAAGTGGAGAGGTTTTGGCCCTGGCTTGCAACCTATATTATGTGTTCCTATTATTCATTTTTTTGGTAGTTTCTTAATGATATACACACATAATAATAATAAACAAAACTAATAAGTAAAAATACATCACAAGTAGTTATCAAGTAAAGAGAAATCACTCTAATCATTTCCCTATAGATTTTTCAACATGCTATCAGAGCTTAGGTTTGCTAAGGGCATTATGAAGATCTATACTAAATTGAAGAAGTTCCTAAAGAAGTTTTCAAAGGTATCAATTCATTTCATGAAAGGCATCAAGGAAGCTTGAAATCTTATATTTACTACAAATAATGAAGTAATAATGACAAAGGGTGAGGGTCTCTTCTTATTACTCACTAGCACATTCCAAGATGATAACATTTGGGTAATTGATAGTGGTGCATATAGGCACATGACTGGTCATCACAAACAACTGAAGACATTATCAAAGGGAAAATATTCTTACTCACTGGAACTCGGATATAATAAGAGTTATCCTTAGGATAAAATGGATCAACTTCTATAGATTTGGAGAATGGAAGCAACATTCATCTCAATAACATCCTCTTTGTTCTAGGTTTTCATAAGAACTTACTTTTCATTTCAATTCTTGAATATATGGGTGATAGAGTAGCCTTCATTGATGGAAATTTTGTAGTATGGAGTAATAAATCAAACATAGAGAATGCTAAAGTAATTACTATTCGTGAAGGAAGACTTTGTAGGTTGATATCTCCTCTTGTACAAAATCTGGTTCAAATTGAAATCAACCCATGTGAACTTTGGCATAGAAGATTTGGTCATCTTCATTTCAAAATCCTTCCACTTCTAAGTTCTATAGTAGATGGAATCCATGAATTGAAACAACATCATGAAGGAGTATGTAAGGATATGCATTAGGTAAGAACACCAAGAGACCATTTGGAAGTAGTGCTTCATGGTCAAAATAAATATTAGATCGTATTCATTTCGATGTCTATGGACCTATGACCCCTAAAACACTTGGAGGTCATGTATATTATGTAACATTCATAGATGACGATTCAAGAAAAACTTGGGTTTACTTGATGAAATCCAAGGATGAAGTATTTAGAAAATTTCAAGAATCTAAAGCTAAAGTAGAGAACCTTACAGAAAGGAGAATCAAGATATTGATTTTCGATAATGGATGAGAATATAGATCCAAGGATATCATAGATTTTTTTAAGGAGTCTGGGATTAAGAGGGATTTAATAGTTCCATATAATCCTGAACAAAATGGAGTTACAAAATGAAAGGACCAAACCATTGAAGAAATTGTAAAAGAAATGTTGCATGTTCAATATCTATCGAAATTTCTGTGGGGAGAAGCCATGAAGATAGTTGCTTATATTCAAAATAAAATTCCTCACAAGACACTAGATAACATAACTCCTGAAGAAGTATTCACTGGGAAGAAAACATCTATGGATCATGTTTGAATCATTGGTTTTCCTGTCATAGAACAAGGACAAAGAAATATGTTAGACCCTTCAAGCATGAGAAGAACATTTTTTGACTACAATAACTCTTCTAAGACCTATAGGATCTACATAAAGGAAGGATACCGTGGACTCTAATGATGAAGAAATTACAGTATTTGAAGAAGAAGTTGATAGGGAAAAATAAGAATCCCACCATGAATATGAAGGTACCAATGAACCTATTCAACATGTGGTCATTCTCAAATCAAGAAAGAGTCCTAACTGGTTGAAGTCTACACTACTTGATGCAGAGGGTCATGGAGAAGCTCAAGGCACATTCAAGGAAAGAAAGAATCCTAAAAAATATTTTGGGTATGCATCCTACATGAGAAAACTAATAGAAGTAGAGCCATCCACTTTTGAATAAGTTTCCAATAATCAAGAATGGAAGAATGCCATGAATGAATAATATAAATCTATAATGAAGAATGGAGTTTGGGAGATCATTCCTAGGCTTGAAGACAAATCTTTGGTAACTTCCAAATGGACCTATAAGATCAAAGATGAAGTAGATGGAAGTATTGACAAGCATAAGACAATATTTGTGGCTAGGGGTTTCTCTCAACTAGAAGACATCTACTATGAGGAGACATTTTCTCTGAAAACAAGGTATACAACTATACATTTGTTGGTCTCTTTAGCTGCATCAATGGGATGGAACAACCATCAAATGGATTTCAAGACTACATTTCTAAATGACACAATTGGTGAGCAAGTCTATATAGAACAACACTTGGGGTTTGAAGTTAAAGATAGAAAGGAATATGTTTGGATATTGAAGAAGAAATTATACAACCTTAAGCAAGAACCAAAGGCATGGTATGCTAAGATGGAGGCATACCTACATAGATTAGGCTTCACAAAGCGTTATGTTGATCTGATTCTTTATGTCAAGTTTGTGAAGGGATAATCATTCTTCTGTATGTAGATGATCTTGTCTTAATAGGTGTAGAAGGTCAAATTGAAGAATGTAAGAAGAAACTAGCAACGGAATTTGACATGAAGGATATGGGTCTAATGCATTAGTATTTTGGACTAGAAGTATGTCAAGGACCTGATGAAATCTATATTGGTCAACGAAAGTATGTGATCAATATGTTGAAGAGTTTGATATGATGTAGTGCAAACAAATGACAACTCTAATTATCACAAACTTGAAAAGACTAAGGAGTTCTCAATCAAGCCCTATGGATCCTTCCAAGTATAGACAATTGATTGGCTCAATAATGTACTTGGTGAGTACTCGACCAAACATATGTTTTGCAGTTAATGTCCTCTGTCAATTCCAAGTGGAGCTGAAGCATGATCATTGGATAGAAGAAATACATATACTAAGATATATGCAAGGAACCATGCACTATTTCCTGAAATATGATAGGAGGAATGATTTCCACTTGATGGGATATATAGATTCTGACTGGGAGGTAGTGAACAGGGTGGAAGGAGCACTACTAGAGAATGTTTCAGTTTAGGATACTCCATGATCTCATAATGTTCAGAATCATTCGAGAACTCCAATAAAGATTAAAAAAGGGTTCCATCGCAAAATCAAAGGTCAACGGGCCATTTTCTCTCTCGTCTCGTTGGACACTCTGTGGTATATGATTGGCCTTGATAAGCTACAGTGTCATCCGATGTCAGCATGATGTGGCAGCACGACATGACATGTGGCAGGAAATTTTGGAATTTTGAGGGGCCTAAGGGGGATAATTTGGGTGACACATGTCACCACTCATGAGGTGCCATGTGGAGCGATGATGTCATATTGAAGGTTGGCATATTGGAGGTTGAGGATGTCAGTATTTTGTAACACTTGAAACTTGGAAAAGTTTTGATAAGGGGTCTTCAATATTAGGATTGACACATGGTCGAGAAGAGCTTATAGAACCAAGGGCGCTAAGCACTTAACAAAGAAAAAATGGCCCCAAGCAAGAATAAAATTCCTTAGTGCCTTAAAGCTAAGACTCGAGTCACCGAAACTAGTCACATGGAGGAAAATATAAAAGGGCTAAACAAAAGGGGCCAAGGACATCAAAACTCTGTTTTTGTAATGTCTTTAAGAATAAAATTCCTGATGAGTAAAAGCTATGATATAACACTATTGCAATAATATAAGACATATTGGGCTCCGATAGTGCAATACAGAGAGCTAAAGGCATATGTGTCAGCAGCTACAATATTTAATGTGGGAACAAAGGAGTTGGTCTGAGGAGTAATGGAAATTGTCAAAGATCATTGGGTCAAGGCAGTAAGGTCCATGATCCATGAGAAAGAGTGTTGGGTTTGACTTGATAGGATAAAAGCCATCTTTGTGCTCCGAAGCACATCTTTAGGGAGTAAATAGAGGTATGTGACTTAGGAAGAAGTCTATGGGTCACATGAGAATTAATTTCCTAGCATGGAGATCCACGTAGTTAGGAAATGAAAGGCTGCCAGGTCAATCTCTATTTTTGCACTGTGAGAAGCAACTGACAGTTGATCGCTCCCAACTCTAGAGAGTGGGGAAGTCAAGCAGTTAAGTCAAAAGAAACAGGTGAACCAGCTGAGTAACTAAAGAGGAACATCATGGAATAGAAGTGGCCTGATTGGAGGGCATAACAAGAATGACAGGGAGATATTTTCCTCAACCATAATTCAATTTTATTTATGTCTATTACTCTATAATTCTTGCATATTCAAGAACAAAATCAAATCTGATTGTAATCATTTTGGGTAGCAAAACCTTCGCACACTCAGACATCTATTCGATTAGATAATTGGATCTCCATTGAGATATTTTGTAATTGTGGTTCAAAGCTCCCCCTATCCTTATAAATAGAGGGAAGAAACACTTAAGAGAGGTTCCCCAATTCTACATTTCTAGAGGACTAAATTCAAATTTTACATGTTTTTTAGCCCTATTTTCAGAGAGAGTGGTTCCACTATGGTTCAATTTACTTGTTCATAAGGTGCTCGAGCATAATTGTTAAATGTAATGGACGAGTGATTTGGGCTCGACCTTCAGATATTAATGAAACAATTTTGTTGATTCCAATCGGAGCAATGCGTAGTATGTTTTCCCCTTTGTATATCATTTCATGTATGTCTTTCCTCATATGCGATTGTGTTATGAAGCTATCAGTTTCACTCTCTCATGGTTGTATACATGATGCTAAGTAGTGAGAAGTACCTGTGTAAACATAGATTTACTAGTGTTATTTGATATCCTATGGTACCTATATTTAAGCACATATTTACTCATGATAATTGGTGAAAAATGTATTCATGAGGCATAGAGATTGAGACCTTAATTCGTGCTCCAAATTTTCTGCATTTTCACCTCACCACTCTTCCATATTTCTACTTGAGATCGTTGCTTAGGATTTTATGTTATTTCTAGCCCTCTACATCGATTTCCCTCCTTTCCTTCCTCATGTTCATCTATCCTACAATAACAATGTTAATTTTTGTATTATTGTGTGTCAACCACCAGAACCAACACATTTCTCTTTGAAATTAACCATTATATACTAGTCTTTTTGGTTGAGTTTACCTTGGCGAAGGGATATTGAACCAAGATTTGAATTATCCCTTTCCAAATTACATGACATATGGAGTGTAGTAGAAAGCCTTTAGATAATATTCAAAATCACTCCTCTAGGATCCCCTAGGCACTGGTCTCCTATCAACCCAGAGGTTGTCTCTAGGAGGCTTCTATATCTTCTGAACCACTTGTGTCACAGGAGATAGAAAAAGCTACAACAACAAGGAGGAAGAGTATATTGTAGCCTGTGAAATAAGCAAAGAAGTTTTCTAGTTGAGGAAGGTACTAATTGACCTATTTGAAGGACCAATGGACCCTACAGTGATACATTGTGATAACACCAGTTGTATACGATTATCTGAAGACCCAGTGTTTAATGGAGAGAAAAAGAATATCAAAAAAAGTATCACTACATTAAGAAGTTAGTACAATATGGTGTGTTGCAACTACCTTATATCTCCACCAATGAGCAGTTAGCTGATATTTTGCCAAAATCGTTTCGTAATAAAAAGCTTGTATATTTGAGAGAGAATATTGGTTTGGTTGATGTATCCTCCCTAATTGAGAGGGAGAGATAGGCACATCATTCTTGTCTTCACTTTGGAAGACAGAATGGAGGACTGGGTAAGAATATGACATCCAATACTCCTTGAGGATGAGGTAGGGAATCAAAGTTGAGAGTAGTCGTGGACCAATATTATTTGAGGACTAGTTATCCAAGATAATAATCATCCAAAGAAGGTCATACTTTGTGAACACTTAGGTAGAGTATGTACCTTAAGAGACAAGGATGATGGTGTCTATAAATCATTGGTCTTGCCAACATTGTGCTCTAATATTGTGCAGAGATAAAGTTGTTATCCAAGGCCTTTCTATGTGACAATGCTAGTTGATATGATGCTAAACAAATGGGTTACCAATCCAAGCCTTGTTATGAGATCACTTTAGATTGAGAATGTCCATGTACCAATTATCAATACCTCCCTATTTAAGAGTGAGTGTTGAAAAATGTGTAACTAGGTTTGGTCTTCATAAATATTTAATGTACTTTTGATTCTTGTAAATTGTAATATGAAATAAAATTATTATTATTATTATTATTATTATTATTATTATTATTATTATTATTATTATTTGGAGGACGGGTTCCATGCTAAGGTCTTTTATTTTATAGGTGAAGCACTTGTTGAGTTCTTATAGGATTTTTCCTAGTCGAGAAGTCAAAAAAGTCATCATAAATTGAAGACCCCATTCGGCGTAGTGTAACTTGTAAATAATTTTTTTTCTTTTCTTTAAAAGTGTCTAAATACCCTCCAAGACCAAATTGGTTTGGCAACTGGGAATTCAGCCTAAAAGGAAGAGCCACATCCACTAGGAAAGAGCCTATATATAAGATGAAACTCGTCCTCCTTGAGAGACATTCATTCATCACTCATTCTAGCAAAGAAGGAGGGAGAAGAAGGCATCGAAGAAGGAAGAGGAATGAGAAGACTTTTGTTTGGGCTATTTCTCTCTCACACATGCCAAGGAGGACTAGTGTTTCTACAACAGATCTAGGGTTTCTAT
Source organism: Pinus tabuliformis (assembly GCA_031772625.1). NCBI lineage: Eukaryota > Viridiplantae > Streptophyta > Pinopsida > Pinales > Pinaceae > Pinus > Pinus tabuliformis. The sequence continues at coordinate 810,276,208 of CM062810.1, forward strand.
CTACAAGTTCAATCTTGGAGAAAAGAAGGCAAGAAGGTCAACTGTAGGTCACCAAGGGTCATCCTCAAGCTCCAAAAGTCATAGAAAGGCAAGTGAAGTTCAAAGGAAGTCTTAGAAAGAAAATCAAGGCTCACATATATGGCAGCATCAACTACTTGGGGGGTGAAAAATTTAGATTTGTAGTGGAGGCCAAAATTATCTTGCTAGAGGTTGAAGAAGTGTTATTGGAAGAGATTTGACTAGGCTTGACTAGATCAAGGTCACACATCATCCTGAGAGGTTGGTCTTGGTCTTGGAGGCTATTGGTTTCAGTCTTAAGGTCTTGGAATTCTTTAATTGAAGAATTAATAAGGAAGAGAAGAGATTAGCAGGTTTTCCTCTCAAGTGGAGAGGTTTTGGCCCTTGCTTGCAACCTATATTTTGTTTTCTTGTTCTTCTTGCTTTTGGTAGTTTTTTGATGATACACACACATGATGATAAGTAACAAAGATAATAAGTAGAAAAACATCACAAGTAGTTATCAGGTAAAGAGAAATCATTCTAATCATTTCCCTATAGATTTCTTGACAAAAATCTTCCAGAAGAAGATTCCTCTTAGGAAGCAGACAAGTTCTGACAACAATATCCCTCGTTACCTCTCCTTTGGGGGCAAAGCAATTTTTAAGGGAGGGACAATGTTATGAATAAATAATTAAATAATATCTATATCTATATATATATATATATATATATATATATATATATATATATATATTAGTTATTTATTTATTTATTAATTGTTATTAATTATGGAGAGGGTTATGGTCACAAAGGATTGTAATCATCATTCAAGTATTTTATTCATTAATAAAAAAATATTATACATTTTTTGTCTCTTCTGCATCAAGTCTGCTGCTACAGTCTCCATGTGGATTTCCCAACAAGTGAAGGCATGGCCCTCTAATTCCAATCATGCAAATGAAATATTTTATTCTTCCTCAACATTATGGACACTAAAATAAAATTCTTACTGCTACAACCACTGATTTAGTTTCAGAGCATCGATCTCACAATGGTATAACTTGATATTGACCTTTGTTTCCATTTTTGGGTCCTTTCTTTGGCATGTTCTCTATTTCTTCCCAATCTCTTGATCTGACTTTTGATTTGTCATCTACATTAGAACCCTCGTGATCTCCAAATATCATGAGTTTATTGCTCAAGCTTGACATGAGGAGATTTATAATACAACTTATTTTGTTAATTTTTATGATTTTTTTTTTTTTATCTTGGCATTGTGAAATATATCATGATGTTAATGTTTTTATGAATGTTTACTAGAGATTTAATTTTTAAGTTAGACTTGGTTCAATCATTAATCAAGTTTTAATTCATTTTAATTTCATTTTTTTAATTAAATATATCAAACTTTTAAAATTAGAATTATTTTCTTTTTTCTTATTATTAAATATAAAAAAATTAAAATGACATTACAATAATTACATTGATAGGCATGTCTATTTTAGAATAAGGCTTTGAGCATCGAGAATTTTAATTTAATTATTAATAATTAATACTTTAATTAAATCATCAATAATTGTTAGGTGGATGGTAGAAAATTAACTAACATAGTAGTCACCAATGGAAGGTTGAGGTTTATATTAAAAGTAGTTACACTTTGTCTGCACTTTTAATTAAATTGATTAATTAAAAAATATCATTTATAATCCCATGAAAATGTGGAGTGAATGTCAAAAGACAATATCTTGAGTGGATTGAGTTATACTCTTTGGAGATATGTTAGATTGTGTTGAAAACATATTTAATTTAGGTGGATGGTAGGCATTTAATGAATATTCTAAAATATTTTTAGTAGTAATTACAAATCAAAGATTAAGATTTATCTCAAAAATTGTTATGCTCTTTCCAATTTTTTAATTAAATTCATTAATTACATGGGAGTTTTGAGGTCGGCGTGTTTCGAACCACTGACTTCTTGATGATGAATCACACTAAATGGAGCTTCGATCTCAAAACTCTCATATAATTTATCCTTAAAAAATAACTTTATTACTTTAAGAAAATGTCATATAAATAAGGTCGTAGTCTAAGTGTTATATGAAAAGTGGGCGGTCACAACACTAACGAGTGTAGAGGAAGAAAAATACAAAGACATCGGGATTCAGCTAGAAGAGAAGAGTAGTGGCGAGGGTAGGAGTGGTAACAAGTTCAGGGTTCGAGTCTCGTGGTTGGAAGAAGAAGCGGGGAGTGGGTCCAGAAGAATGTTGAGTGTTTGCCGACTGCACCTTCCCTACAAAATTCCCATCATGGGTTGCAAGCTTAGGCCTTCTTTCCTCTCTTATCGTCCATATAACGCCATTACAACCGATGATGTTCCTGAATCAGCACCTGTAGATGGGTACTACCTTACATTCAAATGGTATCATATTATTCAGAGTGACAAAAAGGTTGCAGTGTGCAGTTTCCATCCATCAGAGCTAGCCACTCTACAGTCCTTGGAATGTGTGAAGGCTAAGATACCTATTTCAAAAAGCTATCATTGTTCACCAGAGCGTTATTTAGATTCATGGCGTCATAACCATGCATTGCATGCACGAGCGACTAGTGCAGTGCATGAGAATGGAACTGAGGATGATGAATTATTTGGTAGATTTGGCAACACAGGGAATCTGGTTGGTTCAAATTCAACTTCAAGAATTCAAAATGCATCTATATGCAATGGTTCTGCCTTGTTAAACCCGCCTAATGTTTCTGAAAGGGGTGGGGATGAGACATGGTATGAAGTTGGAGGTTAAAAAACATATACACCAATAGTTGATGATGTGGGCTATGCTATGAAGCTGGAATGTGTGGCAGTTGATACAGCCATAGGAATACTAGTAGGTCCATCTAGCACACTCACACTTCCCTAGTTATCCCAGTCCCTTCCCCCACTCCTCGACGCATGATTCCAATCAATTCAGTTGATGGAATTGCAAATACTGAGCTAGAAGGACGCACTATAGGTTCTCGCAGAATTCCGATGTAGGCCTAGGGCTCGCTGCTAGCATAACAATGCCAACAATGATGGTCCATTTACTTACCTAAGAAGAGCATAAGAATTTATTAGTTTCATGGATTTCAGTGAGTTGTCACTTCACCTATGTCCAATGTGTTCACTGTTTTTTGTTCATAGTCTGCAATTCAGTTTTTGCTGGGGTGAAAATGGTAGTCTGTAACATGAAGAATTGCTAGCTACATTTCGTTTACATGTTTTGGATCTCTATATCCAATGTGTTTCTTAGTGAAACATTTTAGGGTTCTATAGTTTGGAGGTGATGTATTTTCTATTTTGTGCGTGAAAGGATCACATTTAATGTGCTTTGCAAATCAATCCCTCTCAGGACACCACCTGCATATGCTATGTGCTGAAATGGAAAACTATTTTCATGTTTTCAAACTCTTACCCTATTCGCTCCACGCAAACATAGACTGGTGGTCTCATTGCAGGTGTAAGGATAATCGTTCAAATCTTGGAATGATCTCCTCTAGCGCGGTGGAAGTTCTTCTTCTATTTCCCTTGGAGTTTCAGTCATCTACCTCCAAACTTAGATATTCCACTAAAACAATTGAATTTCTAAATTTACCTTTAAAAATAACAAAACTTCACATACCTAGAACTGAAATAAAATAAAGCTCCAACTTATAACTTCTCAGGTCTGAAATCTATATTAACCCGCGTATACCTTTACCACGCGACTATCGTTATATCGCAGCCTCCACAACGGATGATTAAGATCATCCGTACTTCAACGGAATTAAGCCATAGTCAAATTGTTCATCGGGTCCAAATATTATATTAATCGTCGTTCACTTTTCCATGCGATATCCGTTGGAACTCACTCCTCCAATTTGATAGCCCAAATCAAGTACACTATTAACCTAGTTTGATAAAATATCGCGTCCAGTTTTGGGTTAAACCTCGACGTTGATTTGCACGCGACTACCATAGATCTAATGGTTCTGTTGGTCGAATGGTTCTAGGGTTCTTTCTTATGCTCTCTCGGCTTTTATCAAGTTTTTTTCTCCATTCCGCAAAGTATTTTCCTTCTGCCATGTTTAGACTGTGTTAAACTATATTTCTTTTAAACATATCCTAATTATCCAAACACATAGAAATAAATTTTTTAATCATTATAACACAAAGTTATATTATCAACCTCAAATTCTAAAGGCCAAACTGGAAATTAACAATACACAAAGATATTTCGAAGGAATCTAAACCTTCGGGATTTAACCTTTCATGCATAAAATACACAAAGGTACAAATATATGCCAATTCTTTTACAATCTAATTCTCCATAACCAAAATCTATACAAATCCTCTTACAATTGTTAAAAACTTACATAAATACTTTACATCCAACAATCTGATCCTCAATCCATGGATTGAATCTATCTAATCCTAGATAAATACCTAAACTACTTGATATTATCCTCAAGAAACTCAAATAAGTCTAAACTACTTGGATTAATTACAAAATCATTAAAATACCTACATTCTAGCTCAATTCCTATCTAGAAATCTTTGTAAATTGACAGCTAAAGGATCCCACTCCTTTGCTTGTAATGTTTTTTTTGGATTCTTGGAATAAAATGAAGCCTTTTGTCTTTAAGCCTCATGCTCCTGCATCAGACTCCTGAGGAAAAATTCTTCATGGGCTCCTATCTATGAGATATTCTATAGAATGGCCCAACTTTTGTAGCATGGTTTATGTCACCCAGGTAGCATCAGCAATTGGTTGATCTTTCCACTTGAGCAAGTACTATAAATACTCTTGTCCCCTTGTTTTCTTAAACACTCTTTTACCCAATATATTCTCTGGTTGCAATTCCTTTGTTGTAGGTAACTGTTTTAACCAATCCACCTCTTGTTCTTCCTTGTCGTCTACTATGTCATCTACCTGTCCCTTTTCATACCTGTACAAATCAGCAACAGTCAAAATTGGAGATATTCCAATACCAGGGGGTAACTCAATTTCATATGCATTTGCAGAAAATTTCCTTAAAACTCTGCATGGTCCAATCTTCTTTAGTTTTAATTTGTTATACTCCCTTTCTGGAAATCTTTCCTTCCTTAGGTGTGCCAAAACCAAATCTCCAACCTCAAAATTTACTACTCTCTTCTTCAAATATGCTCCATTCTTGTACTTTGTGTTGTTGTCTTGTAGCTGTTGTTTTACCTATTCATGAACTACTTGAATCTTTGAAGCAAAATCTTCTCCTAGGGCACTCCTCATTTCATCTTTACCCAAATCTCTCAATTCAAACACTCATCTTGGGTGCATTCCATAAACTATATGGAATGGACTCTGCCCTGTACTCCTATTAGGAGAATCATTATACGCATACTCAGCCTATGCCAAAACATGATCCCACTATTTTGGATGTTCACCTATGAGGCTTCTCAAAAAATTACCCAAGCTTCTGTTCACAAATTTAGTTTGCCGACTAGTTTGAGGATGATATGCAGAGCTAAAATTCAGTTTAGTACCAAGTTTCTTCCTCAAAGTCCTCCAAAAATGACCAAAAAATCTTGTATCTCTGTCTAAAACAATGCTCTTAGGTAACCCATGCAACCTTACAATTTCCTTAAAAAACAACTTAGCAACATAAGTAGCATCACTGGTTTTATAACATGGAATAAATTGTGCCATTTTTAAATCTGTCGATTACTACATAAATTGAATCATGTTCCCTTTGAGTTTTTGGCAAACCCAAAACAAAGTCCATACTTACCATATCCAACGGCCTATCTAGAGTAGGTAATGGAACATACAAAACTATTTTTTGGCTCTTTCCTTTTGCATACTGACAGACTTTACAATTCTTCACATACTTTTCTACTTCAGCTCTTATCTTTAGCTAGAAATAAAACTGATTCAACTGCTCATAAGTCTTGTCTGCACAAAAATGTCCTCCAAGTCCACCACTATGTTTTTCCTTAATCAAATTTTCTCTCATAGAACAATTTGGTATGCATAGATGATTTCTTTTAAATAACAGTCCTTCTTGCACGAAATAGTCCAGCCACTTACTTCTGTCTAACAGAACAAGATTTCTACAAGCTTCAAATGCCTCTTTAAAATCTAGATCTTTCTTATATAATTCCTTAAGAAAATCAATCCCCAACACTTGAATTTGACATTCTTGCACCAAAATGTTTTTTCTACTTAAGGCATTTGCTACTTTGTTTAATTGACCAGTTACATGCTTTAACACAAAATTTAAATTTTGACGGTATTCTACCCATTTTTCATGCTTTTGGTTAAGGTGTGGTGGTTGCATAATGTATTGTAATACATAGTTATCTGAATAGAGTAGGAACTCTTTAGACATCAAGTAATGTATGCACTTCTTCAAAGACTGCACCACTGCATAAAATGCCTTGTCATAAGAAGAATATTTATTCTTTGAATCATTCAACATTTCACTAAAATAAGCTACAGGTTTGTCCTCCTAACTTAAAATAGCTTCAATGGCTTCTCCACTGGCATCAAACTTCACTTGAAAAGGTTTATTAAAATCAGGAAAAATAAAAATAGGTTTCTCAGTAATCTTTCTCTTCAATAGCTGGAAGTTCCTTTCTGCTTCAATAGTCCATTTAAATGGTTGTTTGTCCTTATTTATAGTATCAATAATAGAAGCATTGATCTTACTAAAATTCCTTATGAATTTCCTACAAAAACTAGCCAGACTGTGAAAACTTCTTACCTCAAAGACACTTTTTGGGGAAGGCCTCTCCATGATTGCCTTGATCTTCTCAATATCCATCTTTAACCCCTCAACGGAAACAACAAAACCCAAATGGGTGGTAACTCATCACGCAAATCATCTAAAATGATATCACAATGTCTGTCCAACATCTCTTGAATTTCAATTGGTGAATCAGAAACCTTTGTGGAAGTAATTATTACCTTGGGTTTGCAAACCAATGCAAAACTTACCTCATCTTCTTCCATCTGCTGCAAGTACTCCTTTCCACTTAGCGAAAGGGTCTTTGGATTAGCTTTCTTTGATACGTCCTCTTCTTTCATAGGCAGCAATGTATGATTAACACCATCTTTGCTAAATTTATATATATTCTTCTTTCCATCATGCATAGATCCTCTGTCATACTACGAAGGCCTTCCCATAAATATGTGGCACACGTCCATTGGCATCACATCACACATAATTTTATCTTTGTATTTGCCCAACTGCAACTCCACTACACACTGCTCATTCACTATCAACTTATATCCGTTTTGAAGCCATGACACCTTGTAAGGTGTTGGGTGTTTCTTTGTCTTCAATTTAAATTTCTCCACCACTTATGTGGAGCCCAAATTCTCTGTACTACCACTATCAATTATCATCTGATAACACTTCCCTTGAACCTTGCACATAGTCCTGAACAAGGTTTTTCTCTATGCTGGTTCAACAGTTTCCTTAGCTGGCTTTAGTAAAACTTCTTTAACTACCAAAGACTCTCCTTTCTCTGGTACATTTTCTTCTTCTATTATCTTTGCTGCTTCCTCTTCAGTCTTAGCAACAATTGCATTCCTCTGATTCATTCCTATGTTTTCTGGGCACTCATAGGTTCTGTGTCCCAGCTTGTTATATATGTAACATTTGACTTCTCTTCCTCTGCCTCTACCTCCTCTTCCTCTAGAAAAGCTCCCTCTACCACTTGCATCACCTCTTGTGTGTGCATGATGACTTGAGCTGCTACTAGCTCCATCTCTAGTGTTGTAGACCTTCCTTTACCACCTCGACTTCCATTTCCTAGAAAAGTATCTATGTTTCTGGAAGACGTCTTCCTTATGAGTTTTTCTTCAGCTTTCATTACCATCTGATAAGCCTCTTCTACTATTTTAGGAGATAGTACACTTATCTCATCTTGGATCTCCATTGTAAGACCATTCACATATCTTGCAACCTTCTCATCTGTATCTTGGATTTGTCCTACTCTTATACTCACTTTGTAGAATTCCTCTATGTATTCCTTTGCTCTCATAGACCTCTGTCTAAGATTCTGCATTTGTCTAAATAATGTTTGCTAATAATCACTTGGAAAAAACATACTTTTCAATTTTTCCAACATTCCATTCCAATTCTTAATTGGTTGTTTACCAAGTCTTATTCTTTCTGCCTGCGCTCCATCCCACCAAAGTGTTGCATGTCCTTTTAATTTTGTGACAACAAAATTAACCTTCTTTCCTTATCCTATTTCTTCATAGTCAAATAATTTCTCAATGTCATTACTCCAGTTTATCAATTCTCCCGGGCTCAAGCTTCCTGTATAAATTAAAACTTCAAGTCTGGGCTTAGATGTGGATCTCAATATTGACTTAAAAAATCTCATTTCAATAGTTACATCTGCAGGTTCTTCATGTTTTGCAGCTCCAACTTCAGGTTCACTGACATCACCAGCATCTGCATCTCTTCCAATTTCCATTACTTCCAATCTAGGTTGCATTTGTTGCATAACTTCTAACAATTTTGCACTTGCAACTGGTCTTCCTCTTCTTTGACCACCACCTCTTCCTCCAACTATGAAAGCCATGGGGATTTCTTTTTCTGATCCTTCAGATCCCCTTTAGTGTCAGTAGGCTGCTATGATACCTCAAATGGTGGTCTATTTGCAAGTGTAAGGGATAATTGTTCAAATCCTGAAATGATCTCCTCAAGCGCAGGTGGAAGTTCTTCTTCTATTTCCCTTGGATTTTCAATCATCCACCTCCAAACTTAGATATTCCACTAAAACAACCGAATTGGTAAATTTACCTTTGAAAATAGCAAAACTTCACTTACCCAGAACCGAAAGAAAACAAAGCTCAAGATTATAACTTCTTGGGTCTGAAATCTGGATTAAACCATGTATACCTTTACCACGTGACTACCGTTGGATCACGACCTCCACAACGGATGGCTAAGATCATCCGGACTTCAACGGAATTAAGCCACAGTCGAATTGCTCATCGGGTCCGAAAATTTTATTAACTGTCGTTCACTTTTCCACGCGATATCCATTGGATCTCGCTCCTCCAATCAGACGGCCCAATTCAACTGCACTATTAATCTAGTTTGATAAAATATCGCGTCCGGTTTTGGGTTAAACCTTGACGCTTATTTGCACGCGACTACCATAGATCTAACAGTTCTGTCGATTGGATGGTTCTAGGCTTTTTTCTTAGCCTCTCTCGGCTTTTATCAAGTTTTTTCTCCGTTCTGCCAAGTATTGGCTTTCCGCCAAATTTAGACTGTGTTAAACTATATTTCTTTTAAACATTTCCTGATTATCCAAACACACGGAAATAAAGTTTTTAATCGTGATAACACAAATTTATATTATTAGCCTCGAATTCTAAAGGCCAAACAAGAAATTAAAAATACATAGAGATATTTTGATGGAATCTAAACCTCTGGGATTTAACCTTTCACGCATAAAATACACAGAGATACAAAGATATGCAAATTCTTTTATAGTCTAATTCTTCATAACAACAATCCAGCCAAATCCTCTTACAATAGTTCAAAACTTACATAAATACTTTACATCCAACAATCCGATCTTCAATCCATGGATAGAATCTATCTAATCCTAGATAAATACCTAAACTACTTGATATTCTCCTCGAGAATCTCAATTAAGTATAAACTACTTGAATTAATTACAAAATCATTCAAATACCTATATTCTAGCTCAATTCCTATCTAGAAAACTTTGTAAATTGATAGCTAAAAGATCGCACTCCTTTGCTTATAAACTTTTTTTTGGATTTTTGGAATAAAATGAAGACCTTTGTCTTTAAACCTCATGCTCCTACATCATAGACATTTTCTATCATTAGCTTAAATAACTGAAGGCTTCAAAACTTTCCAATATATTTTTTTGTTCATCCCGAAGAATCTTGTGATTTATCAATAATTTATTGCAAACTATATTGGTTAATTTGTTCATTTTTCTCTATGATTTACCCATAAAGAGCATAATCTAACCTTAAAAAAGAATCGTTGTTCTTGAATTTTTTTACAAATTAGTGTTTCATTTGCAATTTTTTATATAATTTATAAATAAACTACCTAAATAAAAATGAAGAGAAATCCATTTTTTATTTGGGATTTATTTGTAAATCACTCATTGAAACTTTCCAATAATATTTGTTATCCATATTTACTTGGAAGTGAGTGCTTCGGTGCGATTTCTTCTTAGCTCATAGAAAAAATGTGTTGATTGGCGAAGAGATCTTTGATATCCCGAATTTACTGCAAGTTAGTGCTTTGGTTGAATTTTCACTGCTCATATAAGATAAATTGGGTTGTTTGATGGGAAATGAGTTTTTTGCACTAATTTCATTATGTAAAAGAACATTTCATTTAAAACTTGCTTTTCTATATGCTTATATATGTAAAACAATAGCGCTTCCATTTTAGTTTCATATCTATATTGGATCTTGTGGTATTATTTATTTGTCAATTTTTTTTATAAGTTCTTAGGATTCTACAGTTATGACATTCATAGTAATTTACGTATTTCATTTCTTTCTATTTAAATCAACTTTTTTATAAGTTATTAGGATTCTACAATTATGACATCTAGTTGGTTATAAATTTGTTTTCATAATAATTTACCTATTTCTTTTTAATAAGATTTCTTTCTATTTAAATAAAAATAGCTATACGAAGAATGTTTCAATGAGATTTTTATAATAATTTTAAGAAAATAATAATAATAATAAAGTTGTATGTTATTAATCAAAATATTTTTCGTAGACTTGCCACTTATAGTTTGATTTCACTGTATTATTTTATATATTGTTGTGGTAGTGTTGATACAATTCAACTATTGCAATTATAAAATTTGTCTTATTGAAATTTTAGAAATAAGTAATTTATAGATTGTTGTGGTAGTGTTGATACAATTCAACTATTGCAATTATAAAATTTGGCTTATTGAAATTTTAGAAATAAGGAATTAAATATACTCCGAGTAATGGAACATACCCAAATTCCCTATTCAAGTCTCAAAAACATAAAAAGATCTTCCAATTTTAGTAATATTTCCCTACAAAGTATTTTAATAATATAATTTAATAGCATATAATATTATACAGGGAAAATTTGATTCTATATTTTTAATTAAAATAAAAATAACTTATTATTTATGTTTATACAAACTAGCATACCTTGAAAGCATGAACATAATCATAATGCAAAGTGTAATAAAAGAGTTTCCTTTTTTCTACAAGTTTATATAATTGATTGTACTATTATTATTCATTTTCTTTTTGTGCCTTTTTCAAGCTCATATAGTTATGTACTTCCTCTTAAGCCTAAATAAAACATAGTAATCAAATGATATCATGGCTAGTTAAAAGATGTAAAAAGAGTTTTCTCAAAAAAATTCCTTGGTTGACATGTTTAAATGATGAAGCCAAGGAAACTCTACCTATGTCCAATGTGTTCACTACTGTTTATAGCTTGCAATTCAATTTTTGTTAGGGTGAAAATGATAGTTTGTAACATGAAGAATTGCTAGCTACATTTTGCTTGCGTGTTTCGGATCTCTATAAGTTGTAAAGAAATAATATAGTGGCAATAAGAATTAGACAAGTTGTAAGGAAATATTTTACATGTACATGATAATATAGTGGCAATAAGAATTAGTTAAGTTTATCTGTTTATATGATAGAAGCATTTGTTGTACACGCAAGTGTTTCGGATCTCTATAAACTCTAAGCAAATATTGTATATGTGTACATTATATTATAATAGAGGATGGGGTTCGAGAAATATTCTAGTGATAATGTAGTGGCAATAAGAATTAGCCAAATTTATATGCATATATGACATAAGCATTTGTTGTACAACCAAGCCTTTTATCAATATTTATAAATTGTAAGGAAATATTGTACATGTGTACATGATAATAGAGTGGCAATAAGAACTAGTTAAATTTATATGTATATGTGACATAAGCATTTGTTGTACAACCAAGCCTTTTATCAATATCTATAAATTGTAAGGAAATATTGTACGTGTGTATATGATAATAGAGTGGCAAAAAGAATTAGTTAAATTTATCTGCATATATGACAAAAGAATTTGTTGTACAGGAAAGTGTTTTGGATCTTTATAAATTGTAAGGAAAAGCATTTTTTGTACAGACAAGTGTTTTGGATCTCTATAAATTGTAAGGAAATATTGTAAATGTGTACATAATATTATAACAGAAGATGGAGTTCAAGAAATATTTAAGTGATAATGTAGTGGCAATAACAATTAGCCAAATTTATCTGTATATATGACATAAGCATGTGTTGTACAACCAAGCCTTTTATCAATAAAAGAAGTGTTATATGAAAAGTGAGTATTTTGACATTTCTTATATTAATTCATATTAACAATTATGAACTATTTACATATTTATTGCCCTTACCCCAATTTACATGTTTCTTTTTAATAAGATTTCTTTCTATTTAAATCAAAATAGCTATACTAAGAATGTTTGAATGAGATTTTTACAATAATTTTAAGAAAATAATAATAATAATAATAATAAAGTTGCATGGTATTAATCAAAATAGTTCTAGTGGATTTGCCACTTATAGTTTGATTTAATTGCATGTTGTGGTAGTGTTGATAAAATTCAACTATTGCAGTTATAATATTTGACTTACTGATTTTAGAAATAAGGAATTAAATATACTCTGAGCAATGGAATATACCCAAATTGTCTATTCAAAACTCAAAAACATAGAAAGCTCTTCCAATTTTAGTAATATATCCCTACAAAGTATTTTAGTAATATAATTTAATAACATATAATATTATACAGGTAAAATTTGATTTTATATTTTTAATTAGATAAAAATAAATTATTATTTACGTTTATAGAAACTAGCATACCTTGAGAGCATGAATAGAAACATAATGCAAAGTGTGATAAAAGAGTTTCCTTTTTTTCTATAAATTTATATAATTGATTGTACTATTATTATTCATTTTCTTTTTGTGTTTTTTTTAAAAGCTTATATAGTTATGTACTTCCTCTTAAGCCTAAATAAAACATAGTAATCAAATGATATCATGGTTAGTTAAAAGAAGTAAAAAGCTTTTTCTCAAAACTATCCTTGGTTGACATGTTTAAATGATGAAGCCAAGGGAACTCTACCTATGTCCAATGTGTTCACTGCATTCTGTTTGTAGTCTGCAATTCAATTTTGCTACGGTGAAAATGGTAGTCTGTAACATGAAGAATTGCTAGCTACATTTTTCTGGTGTATTTTGGATCTCTATAAATTGTAAGGAAATATTGTACATGTGTACATAATATTATAATAGAGGATGGGGTTAAAGAAATATTTAAGTGATAATGTAGTGGCAACAAGAATTATCCAAATTCATATGTATATATGACAAAATCATTTGTTGTACAACCAAGCCTTTTATCAACCGATGTTATATGAAAAGTGACTATTTTGATATTTCTTATATATTAATGACTATTAACAATTATAAATTGTTTAATGGTATCTAGAGGGACTACCACTATAGTAGATTTGTTGTAATACAATATGATGTCTTGTCAGCATTTTAGTAGGTCAAATTATATAAAACTTATATAAAGAAACAAAATAAATTACAATAAAATATAAAATTAATAGTATAATTATAATTAATAATTAAATCATCCTAGATTCATCTTAACTCCGAATCTACTCACTTTAAAAGATTTTTGTATCTCAATATATTAGATCCCTCTAGGCCCTTAATAAATCTAGGTTTGTATCTCAAGAAATTTAATCCTTCTCAAGTGGATTGAATTTAATTAATTTATATAACTCTAGTAAATTATTTCATTTTAATATATTATTACACTATGTAATATAATAAAAAAATTAAAATATATATAAACTAAATCTATAGTAGAACCCTTCATTCAATAATCACCTACTAAATTTAGCTCACATTATATAATAACAAAACTAGTATTATGTATAACAAATATATTATAAAAAAACTAAAATCATTTTTTTATAATTACAACTATATTTCTCATTTTACATTTAAAAAACGTTTTGATCCCTATCACATGTATTAGTCTTGCCTTATACATTTATGAAGTCATAAGATAAATTATAGAAAATAAATAACGACAACAATGCACACAAGAAAACGACACCATAAATCAATAAAAGAGTTCGACTATCTCAAATCCTACATCTTTGGGTACGCTTTTCAATGGGGAGGGCTCTTTATTAATTCCTAAAGGTCATCAAAGTATGTAATAAAATACATCAATTATCTTCTTGATTGGTCTTGTTGTGTTTTTCTCAACCTTAGGATTCCAATGCAATTAACAACACTCAAAAAACCCTCCAAGATCTCCTAGAATGAGCCTCCAAAGTTTTGTTATCTTGTTGGTATGTCACTGTCTCTGCATAAAAACTATTTCTGCTACATAAATGTCTAACGTCTGCTTCCTTGGTGCATTGGTCAAATTTTCATAATAGAATGTGAGAAGTCGAGGGGTCAAATCCTAAAATCCCTGTTGGGTTGTTGATATATGAATAATATATAATAAAAAAAAATTAATGTCTGCTAGTCCAACCTTCCCCATGACTCGCTCATTCCACACCTATCCGCATTACAATATATATAATATATGGGTTGTGGGTCATTACCAAAGCCTTAAACCTGCGTCAATTATGATCATATGGGGGCCTTCAGACCTAGAGAGGCACATAAAGCTTTGGCGAAGTTGCCAGATCTGGCGAGCTCTACAACACTCCCCACCTTTTTTTAATATATAACAACCATTACACAATAACTAAATCTGGTTTCGAGAGTTAAAACAAGAAAAAAAACACTGGTGTAATGGTGAATGAGTAGATTTGGTGTTGATAGGTGTTCGGCTTGAATCCCTCTGAGGATGGTCAGATCCATAACATTAATTTTGAAGAATAATATAAAGTCATGTGTAACCCATTGGTAGGGTTGCCTAGTGGCCTCTTAATGGGTCCATTCTTAGAACCATGAGTTGGAACCTTTATTATTCAAACCCTACTTACTAAACCCATGATTTGAGCACTCTGAATTTGAATTTTGCCCCGCTTTGACCAGAACTTTGACTATGAATAACTTCTGCATACAGACTCAATTTTTGCCCATTCAAGTTGTGTTGGATTCGCTTTCTTGAGCTCTATGCAGTGGAACTTTTTTTTCTTGAATTTGGAGACTTTTAATTTTTGGCCTTTTTAGATCCCATTTGGATCATTTGTCTTTCAGTATTTTACTGTTATTGTAATGTATACGCATAAATTATCTACAATGTTTGAAGCATAAATGCATTTATTATTATGTGTGAAATATACGATGAGTCTGCAACATGAATGACAAGGTTTCTTGTATATATCCCAGCTCAAGTGACAATGTTTGACATTAGACAACAAAAAAATGCAAACCCTACATAACTAGAAATTGATATTGCAAAGAGGAAAATTAGTAGTACAATCAATTATTTTCGCAAGAACGGATGGGAAAACATTGTTAGTTCAGTGGATTGAGATTGTAAGAGAGGACTTGGTTCAGTGATTCTCTTTCTCTTCTCGAAAGGAAGAGGAATGATCAATAGAGCCGACCCCCACGATAGTAGTGCCCGTGCGCAACAAGAACAGAGAGATACGCCTTTGGATTGATTTCCGTGAAAATTTTGAAGGTTATACCCATGAATTTAGAAATTTGTCCACAGAGCGAACAAATTCATATGCATGGAGACACTCATGTTCCATTCCCAACCATATTGAAAAATTGTACTAGAATTTTCTAAATTAAGTTTTGTATGTGTAGAGGTTTGTATATCTATATACATCTTGTCAATGGAGAAAAGATGTTTTTTCAGAACTCATTTTAGTTATATGTAAAACTAGAATTTTTTAGTTAAAATACTGGGAAAGGGCTTTCGTACGCCTTCATTTCATCGCGACTTGATGAAGTGCTTAACTTCTTTGGAATTTAATCATCTCTTCACAATGATTCACCATGAGATTTGTTGTCCTTCACCTTTATTAAACTAACAATTTCCCCTAAAGGTGAAATGATACACTAAAGAAATATAAGATCTGGGAAGATCATCTTGAAAAACTAAATCACTAAATATGAAAACTCTTATATAAAGATCACATCGATCTCCATCCAGTGAAAAAAAGAATGTTAAAAGTCTTTATTACATTTGAAAGTAAGATGACATGGTATACTTTGATAGTTGTCACTAATTTGTTCTATTTTTTAGTTTATTTACATAGCTCGACAACATGTTAGTTTGACTTGAAAGATTATTTTCAAGTATATATATTGAGTTTTCATCTAGAGCCATTGTTTTTTAGGATTAATTCAATGCTTTGGTGTTTCTTCCTCAACTTCAATCAACCTAGGTAATTTCATCTCCATGAATTTGATTTTAGAAAAGGCTATTCTTATCATTTTGAATATTGATTTTAAATTGGTAGTTTTTGATTCATTAGATACCTTTATTTTGTGGTTCTTCTCTTAAACCATTATGTGTTAATAATATTTTCAGATTTCCATAGCAAAATTACTTTATATTATTAAGTTTCAACTTTTCAAACCAAAATTTAATAATCACTTTCCTTATTAACATAAAATTAAAACATAACATTTAATTTACTCTAATGACATATTAAAACACTCCAATAATTAAAATTAAAAAATTATACCCTATTACAATCAATCTAATTTAAATTAAACAATAGCATAACCTCCATAATGAAATTTAATGAAAACTTCAAATGATTTCTCTTACCCCTATTCATTCTCCAAACAACTTTGTTATCATTGTAGAGAGAAGGATATATGTGGACTTTCAAATTGTCTATGTACTTTATGTTTGTTACTCAAATCTACTTAGTAATCTTGTGATTTAAGTCTCCTCGTGGGATGATTGAGTGGTGGTCTCATTGGGATGTTATCCTTGTCACCTAGTTTCAAATCCCATTAGGGGACACTATGGCTCATCATAGTAGGATTGGAATGATAGGCGTCTTCGATGGTATTCGTTGGTCTCAGTCCTTGGTTGAGCTATCAGAGATTCTAGTATGTTTGGATTGTGGGTCATTGGATATACGCCTGATCCTAAACATTGCCCAAATTACTCCAAAAAATTATTCATTCACCATGGTTAAAAAAGAAAATAATATCCAAAGACTTTAGAATCTCCTTCAAGGACTTTATAATCTACCATAAGAAATTATTATTGCGATATTGTTGGTTTAAAACGTCGAAATTTAATCATATGTAGTAATCTTGTTATGGAAATTTAAAAATATTATTAACACATTATGGTTTAATAGAAGAAACACAAAGTAAATGTATCTAATGAATCGACAACAACCAATTTAAAATCCATATTCAAAATGATAAGCAAAGACTTTTCTAAAATTATTGTCATGAAGATGAAATTACTTAGGTTGATTGAAGTTGAGGAAGAAATGCCAAAAGATAAAAACAACCCTAAAAATGAATGACTCTCGCTAAAAACTCAATGTATATGCTTGAAAATCAATTTTCTAATTAAACTAGCATATTTTCGAGCTATGTAAATAAAACTAAAGAATAGAGAAAATCAACGACAACTATCAAAGTATACAATATCATCTTATTTTTAAATGTACTAAAAGGCTTTCAACACTTTTTAAAAATCTAGATGGAGGTCGAATATCGATCTTTAAATACGAGCTTTCATGTTTGGTTATTTAGTTTTTCAATATGATCTTCCCAAATCTCTAATTCCTTCAATGTACCTTTTCACCTTTAGGGGCAATTGCTAGTTAATAATTTTTTTATTAAAAGGTAATTGATTGATTGGAAGTAATCATTTTTTAACTCTAACAACATTATTCCCATTATTTTTTTAGAGTACCATTATGACATCTTATTTTCTAACCTAAATTAGGGAACCCACCCACTCTAACCTATTTGCACAAGATCATGGGCCCACTCGTTCCTACTGCCAAACGTTTTCTAATTTATGTCAGATAAAGTTGGCTAAAAAGTAGTTAATCCTAATAAGGAGGCTACAAAGTTCACTAAATATTGTGACCTATGCTTCTCAATTTCCAATCAAAATTTTCTTAATTTGATTGAATCAAAATGTTTATATAACATAATAGGATATTACATTACATATCTTCTATATTGAGTTGGGTATAATCAATAATTATTAGGTGGACGGTAGATATTTAACCGTAACATAATATTCCAAAATATTCTTATTATTAGTCACAAATCAAAAGTTGATATTTATCTCAAAAGTATGATAGCCATTTTTGCTATGGTGTTGTCTAAACATGCTATGTTTTGGAGCTTTTGGGTAGAATCCAATGATTTTCGTTTTTGGACAAATCTTAATTTTTGTTGTTTAAAATGGGTTTGTAGTATACCTGGGGAGATAATATGGGGTACAAAGGGAGGTACCCAAGGGAATAATGTAATAATGGAATGGGCCATAGTAATAAATAAGGTGGTTAACCCATATCATGTAAGGGACCACAAGTAGTTAGTAATAATGTAATGGGCTCATGGTATTAGATAGATGGTATTGAGGGAACCATGGTAATGACCCATGGTATTGTATGTATGAGGCCTATATAGAGGCTAAAAACTCCCATTGAAAGATGTCAAGGAATATTGTATGAACAGGCATATGGCTTGTGGAGTGCTCTCCTTCCTTAAGGAGTGAATGTATGGTGTTGTCCTACCTTAAGGGTTTGATCAATAAAGAAGAATTTCTATATTCAGATCTTTTTATTTTTGGTGATTATTTTTAATTATTGGGTATATTGGTGTTATTTTCATATATTTTCAGGTAGAGTCCATGGAATCTACATGGTGTGTGCTCCATGTGTTTCATTGGCTGTTGTAATTTTTTTGCCAAGTTGACATTTATGAGATTTTGCTTGCAACTCGCATTTATAGACACAATGATTTTCTCCTTCTGAATCAATCCATGAACCTACAATAAGGATATAATAGTAGGAAATAACCCCACATGTTTCCCCATATCTTATTTTCTAGCCGGAGACCATTTGTCTAAAAGGGCTCTTTCAAATTCTGCATCTAAAAGTTTGGTCAACTGCTTGTTGTCAAGTGAGAACCACCATTTAGCAGCCTCATCTTTGAAACCAAGCCACACTAAATCCTTCCAATATTTTTCCCATAATGACTTTTTTTTTTATGAATTCTTCAATAGTAGGGCCATTATCGTTTCTTGTAAAAATCATCTTGCTAGACGACACAAAAAAAAATTCACTTACTTGGTGAAAATTTAGAGTGGTCGCAGTTTAGTCAATATGCTCAGAATCTTTATTATGATCTATTTTAAAAAACGGAATGACCATTCTGCATCTTCCCATGTGATAGAAATCCCAACCTAGGCACTACAATTTTAGATCCATGCTACAACTCTCTCGCCATCACCAAAAATTCTAAAAAAGGAGCTGATCTTAAATCAACGATATCACCCTCATCTGGACTCCGATTCGACTGATTTTTTTTTTGAATTTGGGAATTTTTCACAAGAAATCCAAATATGAAATTAGATTTTTCACCAGAACAAACACATCTGCTTCGCAAACTCATCGCCCCAAAAATTGTCTGCAACAACACTTCTTTTTAAATCAACGAGATCTCCTTCATCTAGACTCCAATTCGGCCGATTTTTTTTCATAAAGAATACAGATCTGCAATTGGATTTTTCAGATTTTGCCCCAAAACGTATAGATTTGATCTGAAAACTCATTGCCCCAGAAAGTTCCTGCAAAAAATTAAAAAAAATTCTCCACTTTTTCCCAAGAAAGTGCTCTGATTCCACTTGTTATAGATCTGATCTGAAAATATATGAAAATAACACCAATATACCCACTAATTGTAAATAATTACCAAAAATAACAAGACCTAAATATAGAAATGCTTCTTTATTGATCAAACCCTTACGGTAGGTCAATGCCATACATTCATTCATTAAGGAAGGAGAGCCTCCACAAGTCATATGCATGTTCATACAATATTCCTTAACATCTCTCAATGGGGAGTCTATAGCCTCTATATAGGCCTCATACATACACTACCATGGGTCATTACCATGGTTCCCTCAATACCATCTATCTAATACTATGGGCCCATTACATTATTACTAACTACTTGTGGTCCCTTACATGATACGGGTTAACCACCTTATTTATTACTATGTACCATCCCATTATTACATTATTCTCTTGGGTACCTCCCTTTGTACCCCATATTATCCCCCCAGGTATACTAGAGGGTTTTTGACTGCATATATGGATTCAAAACCATGAACAACTTTTTGGGTACTTGGATTCTGGAGATTTTGTAACTCAAACATGTGATTCCAAGAAATCCATGCTAGATTATGGGAAAATTAGACTAAAAATTGTCCAAAAACCCTAAAAAATGTAGAACAGCTAAACTACAACTATTTGTATCCCTCCTGTAAATATTGCTATGAATTGGAATTGATATAAATAATATGGTAATGTAGCACATTGACTCATTGAGCAAAGTGGACATAGGTTCAAAGGTCTAAGGAGGATGAGATTCTTATAAAGCCAAACCACTATATTTATTTCAGCACTTGCATCCCTGATGGATTTATGGCTTTTCTAGTGTAGCATTGAATTCAAGAATGGGTTTCCTAAGTGAAGGATAATCTATGTAGTCTTTGTTCTCATGGGAAGCACGGGTGTGAGTCAACACACACCGAAAAAAAATGGGAAGCAAAAGCCCTATAAGAGACAAGATGGAGAAGATATATGCAAGACATGTAAATGAGTAAATATACGATGTAGTGGTGTTGAGTAAGAGAGAGTCCATTGAGAAAAATATAGAACAATGAATGCATAAAAAAGGAGAACATCTAACTTCAAACTAGTAATGTTCCTGGATCTATCAGGGAGAATTAGCCTTTCTCCATCCCGTGTCTTTTGTTTGGGATAACATTTGTTGTGTTTTGTTAAGGATAGTGTGTGCACCTATGATTCGGTTAGTATAGAGAGTTCAGTGGAGTGAAAATAGTCAATGTTATCCTTGGGGCTAATAAACCACTAGGGTGTTAGCTGAGGTTGATAAACCACTTGATAGGTTGAGACACTTAGGTACTAGTTTAAAGAATCGATAAAATACTAACTGTTAGACTTGGGGCTAATAAACCACTTATTTACTTGCTCAATAAGTGGGTTCATGGCTCTTGCAATGTTAGCTTAGAGAAGCCAATTTATAAATCACCGAAATAGTGTGTCCATTCTCCTAGAATTGAGTTGTAACTCATTGAGCCTTGAATGAACCCATGTGGTTTATTTCCTATTGAAAAAAGAGTCACTATGGTCTTACTATTGGGGGAAGTTCATAAATCATGTGGAAAGTGGACTCTTCTTCTTACCATTTGTTGACTAGTTATGGGTGAGAATACTTCTCTGAGAAATTACCCCCTCAGACTCTCAGTCTGAATTGAGGGTTGTTAGCTACAAGATGGATTGAAGTGTAATAAAAGAGTTTCACTTTTCTATAAATTTATATAACTGATTGTACTATTATTATTCATTTTCTTTTTGTGTTTTCTTTTCAAGCTTGTATAGTTATGTGCTTCCTCTTAAGCCTAAATAAAACATAGTAATCAAATGATATCATGGTTAGTTAAAAGAACTAAAAAGATTTTTCTCAAAAAAATTCCTTGGTTGACATGTTTAAATGATGAAGCCAAGGAAACTCTACCTATGTCCAATGTGTTCACTGTTTTCTGTTTGTACCCTGCAATTAAATTTTTGCTAGGGTGAAGATGGTAGTTTGTAACATGAAGAATTGCTAGCTACATTTTGCTTGCATGTTTTGGATCTCTATAAATTGTAAGGAAATATTGTACATGTGTACATGATAATATAGTGGCAATAAGAATTAGTTAAATTTATCTGTATATATGAAAGAAGCATTTGTTGCATAGGCAAGTGTTTCAGATCTCTATAAATCGTCAGGAAATATTGTACATGTGTACATGATATTATGATAGAGGATGGGGTTCGAGAAATATTTCATTGATAATGTAGTGGCAATAAGAATTAGCCAAATTTATCTATATATATGACATAAGAATTTTTTGTACAACCAAGCCTTTTATTAATCTCTATAAATTGTAAGTAAATATTGTACATGTGTACATGATAATATAGTGGCAATAAGAATTAGTTAAATTTATCTATATATATGACAGAGGCATTTCTTGTACATGCATTTGTTTCGGATCTCCATAAATTGTAAGGAAATATTGTACATGTGTACATGATATTATAATAGAGGATGGGGTTCGAGAAATATTTCAATTATAATGTAGTGGAAATAAGAATTAGCCAAATTTATCTGTATATATGACATAAGCATTTGTTGTACAACCAAGCCTTTTACCAACTGAAAAAAAAAAAGTGTTATATGAAAAGTGAGTATTTTGATATTTCTTATATATTAATGCCTATTAACAATTATGAACTATTTACGTATTTCTTCCGCTTACCCCAATTTACGTATTTATTTTTAATAAGATTTCTTTCTATTTAAATCAAACTAGCTACATGAAATCAAAATAGCTATAGTGAGAAGTCATAAGATAATTTCCCTTACCCAAATATCCTAAATAGGTTGAAGATTAAAAGGATATGATTCTTATTTTTCCCATTTACAAAGTCACAGGATAAGTTATAGAAAATAAATAACGACAACAATGCACACAAGAAAACGACACTAGAAATTGATAATGAAGTTCGACTATCTCAAACCCTACATCTTTGGGTTCGGTCTTCAATGGGGAGGCCTTTTTATTAATTCTTAAAATTCATCAAACTATATAAAAAATACATGAATTATATTCTTGACTGGTCCTATTGTGTTTTTCTCAACCTTAGGATTCCAACGCAACTAATGACACTCAAAAGGGCCTCTAAGATCTCCTAGAATGAGCCTCCAAAGTTTTGTTATCTCACTCGTTTATGGGTGTCTCTACATAAAAACTATTTCTTCTACATAAAAATATAACTTCTGCCTCAAATGACATTGTTTGACATTAGACAACCAAAAATTTCAAACCCTACATAACCTGAAATTGATATTGCAAAGAAGAAATTCAGTATTCCAATCCATTAGTTTCGCAAGAACGGATGGGAAAGCGTTGTTAGTTCGATGGATTGAGATTGTACGAGAGGAATCGGTTCAGTGATTCTCTTCCTCTTCCCGGAAGGAAGAGGAACGATCGATATGTCCCACCCCCATGATAGTAGTGCCCGTGTGCAAGAAGAATAGAGAGATACGCCTTTGCATTGATTTTTGTGAAATTTTTGAAGGTTATACGCATGAATTTAGAGATTCATCCACAAAGCGAACAAATTCATATGCATGGAGACACTCATGTTCCATTCCCAACCATATTGAAATTTTGTACTGAATTTTCTAAATTGAGTTTCGTATGTGTAGAAGTTTGTATATCTATATACGTCTTGTCAATGGAGAAAAGATTTTTTTTGGGACATCATTTCAGTTATATGTAAAACTAGAATTTTTTAGTTAAAATATTGGGAAATGGCTATAGTACGCCTTCATTTCATCGTGACTTCATGAAGTTCTTAAATGCTTTGGAATTTAATCATATCTACAAGCAACATTGGTTTCAATAACAACATTCATCTCAATAACATCCTATTTGTTCTAGGTTTGCATAGGAACTTACTTTCCATTTCAATTCTAGAAGATATGGGTGATAGAGTAGCCTTCATTGATGGAAAATTTGTAGTATGGAGTAAGAAATCAAACATAGAGAATGCTAAAGTAATTTGTATTTGTGAAGGAATACTTTGCAGGTTGATATCTCCTCTTGTACAAGCTCTGGTTCAAATTGAAATCAACCCATGTGAACTTTGGCATAGAATATTTGGTCATCTTGATTTCAAAATCATTCCACCTCTAAGTTCTATAGTAGATGGAATCCCCAAATTGAAACAACATCATGAAGGAGTATGTAAGGGATGTGCATTAGGTAAGAACACCAAGAGACCATTTGGAAGTAGTTCTTCATAATCAAAATAAATATCGGATCTCTTTCATTTTGATGTCTATTGACCTTGTTGGGTGTGGAGCCTGATTATCTTCTATATTCAAAGGTATTGCCACATTGGACCCTAGTTTGAAATGTCGCCCGTAAAATATTCACTACAGGGGGGTTCGGGGGGGTGGTTGTGACCTTTGGTGAGCGCCCCCCCCACCCCCCCCCCCCCCCCACGGGGGGTTTTAGGGGCAGCGCCCCCAAGGCTAAGAATAGATGTAAAATTTCCTTGTAAAAGTATATTAATTTCTAGTCAATCTGGGTCGTTCATTAGGAGGAGATCTAACAGTAGAAGTTATGTTTAATTTAGGGTTTTTTGCCCTAGAAGGAAACCCCTCACTATATATGAGGGAATTGTATTGCATCTATGTGGATTTGTATTTTGAGTGAGCAAGAGAGAGGAGATTGAGAGCGAAGAGGGTGTTACAGTGGATCTGCTATAGGTTGTATCTTTTCAGTTTTCTAGATAATATAAAAGGAAGGATTGGTTGTTTCTTCATGGACGTAGCCCAAACTGGGTGAACCACGTATATCTATGTCTCTCTTATTTTATGCATTTTCTATGTTTTTATTTATACAATATTTTATGTGTTCCATTGCTCCGTAATATATAATTTTCTAACAATTGGTATCGGAGTTGAAGGTATTTTTGGCTGAAAAACTGGCAGGAGAGAAGGATTCCTAGTTTGAGTTGGAGTAATGGCGGAAGATGGTAAGTTTAGGGTCGAGAAATTTAACGACCAAAACTTCTCACTGTGGAAGATGAAAATGGAAGATTATTTGTATTAGCAAGACCTATACCTACCATTGGGTGGAAAAAAAAAGATGCCAATGGGTATGACAGATGAAGAATGGAACCTTCTCGGTAGAAAGGCACTCAGAACAGTACGGTTGTGCCTCGCAGCGTCGGCTGCCTTCAATATTTCGAAGGAAACAACAATGGACGGTTTGATTAAGGCATTGGCGAAACTATATGAAAAACCCTCAGCCTCAAATAAGGTATTTCTTATGAAGCATTTATTTAATATGAAGATGTCGGAAGGTGGATCTGTTGCAGACCATTTAAATAAATTTAATACTGTTACAAGTCAGTTAAGTTCTGTAGGGGTAAACTTTGATGATGAAGTTAGAGCTTTGTTATTCTTGTGGTCTTTTCCAGAAACTTGGAATGGTTTAGTAATGGCCATTAGTAAGTCTGTTTCTGGATCTGGTAATTTAAATTTTGATGATGTTGTCGGTGCTATCCTTAGCGAGTAAATGCGACGAAAAAGCTCCAGTTAGACATTGGGTAATGCTTTGAGTGCAGAGTCTAGGGGAAGAAAAATGGAAAGACAAAAGAGCTCAGGATATCACAGTAAATCAAGGAAAGGCAAATCCAAGTCCAGATCGAGGATAGTCTGCTAGAAATGCGGAAAGAAAGGACACCTAAAGAAATATTGTAGATTTGAGAAGGGAAAAGAAGGAGATGCATAGCAAGAAAACAATCATGAAGCAAATGTGACAGGTGAGGTGTTACAAGATGCTTTGATTCTTTCTTTGGAAAATATTACTGATTCCTGGCTGGTAGATTCAGGGGCCTCATTCCATGCCATACCCGATAAGAAATACTTTCATGACTATGTTCAAGGAGATTTTGGACAAGTCCGTTTGGGTGATGATAAACCCTATAAAATTGTTGGAATGGGTAAGGTTCTTGTAAAACAACAGAATGGAAACCAATGGCTACTAAAGGAGGTAAGGTATGTTCTAGATCTGAAGAAAAATATGATTTCAACAGGGCAGTTAGGTGGTGAAGATTGTGTGACAACTTTCACAGATAAATCTTGGAAGGTCACCAAAGGAGCCCTGGTAATAGCAAAAGGTGAAAAGGTTGGTACATTGTCTTTATGTAATGGTATTTCTAAATCTGTTAATGCTTTAACTTCCAAAGGAGCAAATGCAACATTATGGCATCATAGGCTCATACACATGAGTGAGAAGGGGATGAAGATCCTTCACTCAAGGAATTTGTTGCTAGGTTTGAAGAATGTTGATTTGGACTTCTGTGAGAATTTCATTTATGGAAAACAAAGAAAGTCAGATTTCTGAGAGTTGGGAAAGAAAAGAAGAGCGAAAAATTAGAGCTTGTGCATACAGATGTATGGGGACCTGCTCAGGTATCATCTCTCGGTTGCTCTCATTATTATGTTACTTTTATTCATGATGCAACTAGGAAAACTTGGATTTATTGTATTAAGAATAAATATGATGTATTTGATACTTTCAAGAAATGGAAAGCTTTGGTTGAGATTGAGACATGAAAGAAATTGAAGTGTCTCAAATCAGACAATGGAGGTGAATATTGTAGCAACGATTTTGATAGGCACTGTTCAGAGCATGGATTTCACAAAGAGAAGACAGTTCCAAGAACACCACAAGAAAATGGTGTGTCAGAAAGGATGAACAGAACAATCATGGAGCGTGCAAGGTGCATGAGATTGCATGTAGGATTGCCTTTACAATTTTGGGCAGATGCTGTAGATACTATTGTTTATCTAATAAATAGAGGGCCTTCAAGTTCCTTGGATGGTGGTCTTCCAGAGGAGGTATAGACAGGTAAAAAGGTAAACTACTCTTTTTTAAAGCCTTTTGGTCGTGAGGCCTTTGTCCATATCAATAAAGAAAATATAACAAAGCTTGAGGAAAAATCAAAGAAATGTACCTTTATTGGATATGGTGTTAATGATTTTGGTTATCGCTTATATGATTATGAAAATCACAAAATCATTAGGAGCGGAGATGTAATATTCAATGGAAAGGTCTTGTATAAGAATCAGTTGCAGGAAAAGAAACAGGAAAAAGAAAACAAGGAATACACAGTTCTTGATGAGATCACTGAAAAAATAACAGTGCCTGAAAATAATAATAATCAACAACCACAACAACAACATCCACCACAACAGCAACAGACACCTCAAACACCTGAAAGTGGTGTTAGAAGATCTACCAGGATAAGTATACCCCCTGAACAATACTCTCCTTCATTATATTATTTATTGTTGATTGATTCTGGTGAACTCGAATGTTATGAAGAAGCAATGTAGGTTGAAAGCAGGAAGAAGTGGGAGTTAGCCATGGAAGAAGAGATGGACTCCTTAATGCATAACCAAATTTGGGACTTAGTCAGGTTGCCTGCAGGTAAAACTGCATTGCATAATAAATGGTTTTACAAGCTGAAGGAAGAAGATGGAGGAAAATAGAGGTACAAAGCTAGACTTGTGGTGAAGGGGTTTGCACAGAAGAAAGGAATTTATTTTGATGAAACATTTTATCTTGTCATTAAAATGACTTCAATCATAACTATTTTAAGTCTAGTAGCAGTTGAAGATTTTCATCTTGAGTAGTTAGATGTAAAGACAACCTTTCTCCATGGGGATTTGGAGGAAGAGATATATATGCAGCAGCCACAAGGATATGAGGTAAAAGGGAAGGAGAAACTAGTGTGCATGTTGAAGAAGAGATTGTATGGCTTAAAATATGCTCCAAGGCAGTGTTATCTAAAATTTGACAAGTTTATGTCTGAACAAGATTATACTAGATGTCACGCTGATCATTGTGTTTATCTGAAAAAGCAAAATGATGGCAGCGATATTATATTGTTATTGTATGTGGATGACATTCTTGTTGCAGGGTCTAACATGCAGGAAATAAATGGGCTGAAAAGAAAATTGACAAATTCATTTGCAATGAAGGATTTGGGAGCTGAAAAACAAATCCTTGGTATGAGAATAACTAGAGACAGGAAAAATCGCAAATTAACATTGTCTCAGAATGAGTACATACAAAAGGTGTTGAAAAGATTTAATATTCACAATGCAAAACTAGTTAGTACACCTTTTACTAGCCATTTCAAACTTAGTAAGGAAATGTGCCCAAAGACCCAAGAAGACATGGATTATATGTCTAAAGTTCCATATGCATCAGCAGTTGGAAGCTTAATGTATGCAATGGTATGCACAAGGCTTGCTATTGCATATGCAGTGGGAGTTGTACGTAGGTACATTAACAATCCAAGAAAGGAACATTGGATGGCAGTGAAATGGATTCTCGGATATTTGAAAGGTACCACAAATCAAGCATTATGCTTTGGTGGTTCAAACATTTCTCTACAGGGATATGTTGATGCAGATATGGCAGGTGACAGAGATAATAGGAGGAGCACTACAGGATATGTATTTACTGTAGGTGGAACAACTGTCAGTTGGGTTTCAAAAATCCAAAGTGTTGTTGCACTTTCAACAACAGAAGCATAGTATGTTGCTGCTATAGAGGCTAGTAAAGAAATGATTTGGTTACAATGGTTTATGGGTGAATTAGGTAAAGAGCATGATATGGGCATGTTATACAGTGATAGCCAAAGTGTCATTCATCTTTCAAAGAACTCATCATTTCATTCTAGGACTAAACACATATAGCTCAAGTACCATTTCATACGATCAGCGTTGGAAAATGGAGAGTTGAGGCTGGAAAAGATACACACTAGCCAGAATCTTGAAGATATGTTAAAAAAAGTTGTAACCAAGGAGAAACTAAGAATATGCTCAGTTTCAGTTGGTCTTCAAGTATGATGAAGAAGATGAGAAACAACCAGGTCCAAAGAGGAGTCATTGTCGAGCAAATGAAGCAGCGGTGGAGTTGCTATAATCACTCTCCAAGTGGTAGATTGTTGGGTGTGGAGCCTAATTATCTTTTGTATTCAAAGGTATCACCACATTGGATCCCAGTTCGAAATGCCGCCCATAAAATATTCGTTGCAAGGGGGGCAACTGTGACCTTTAGGGAGTCGCCCCCTTGGCAGGGGGTTTCAGGGGCAGCGCCCCTGAAGCTAAGAATAGATGTAAAATTGCCTTGTAAAAGTATAGTAATTTATAGTCAATCTAGGTCGTTCATTAGGCAGAGATCTGACGGTAGAAGTTATGTTTAATTTAGGGTTTTTTGCCCTAGAAGGAAACCCCTCATTATATATGAGGGAATTGTATTGCGTTTATGTGGATCTGTATTCTAAGTGAGAAAGAGAGAGGAGATTGAGAGCAAAGAGGGTGTTACAGTGGATCTGCTGTAGGTTGTATCTCTCCAGTTTGCTGGATAATATAAAAGGAAGGACTAGTTTTTTCTCCGTGGACGTAGCCCAAACTGGGTGAACCACATATATCTGTGTCTCTATTGTTTTATGCATTTTTTGTGTTTTTATTTCTGCAATATTTTATGTGTTCCATTGTTCCGTAATATATAATTTTCTAATAGACCTATGACTCCTAAATCACTTGGAGGTCATCTATATTATGTAACATTCGTAGATTATTATTCAAGAAAAAATTGGGTTTACCTAATGAGATCCAAGGATGACGTATCTAGAAAATTTCAAGAATTCAAAGCTAAAGTAGAGAACCTTATAGAAAGGAGAATCAAGATACTGAGGTCTGATAATGGATAAGAATATAGATCCAAGGAGATCATACCTTTCTATCAGGAGTGTGGGATTAAGAGGGATTTAATAGTTCCATATAATCCTAAAAAGAATGGAGTTACAAAATGAAAGAATCGGTACATTGAAGAAAGTGTAAAAGAAATGTTGCATGTTCAATATCTATCGAAATTTCTGTTGGGAGAAGCCATGAAGGCACTTTCACATATTCAAAATCAATGTCCCCACAAGACACTAGATAACATAACTCCTAAAGAAGTATTCACTGGGAAGAAAACAATTGTGGATCATCTTTGAATCTTTGGTTTTCCTATCTATATTCAAATACCAAAGCACAAAGAAATATGTTGGACCCTTTATGCATGAGAAGAACATTTTTTTGCTACAATAACTCTTCTATGGCCTATAGGATCTACATAAAGGAAGGATACCATATAGAAGTAATTCAAGATGTTATATTTGATGAAAGTATTGCGTTATCTAAGGAAATTCCCATGGAATCTAATGATGACGAAATTCCAGTATTTGAAGAAGAAGTTGACAGGGAAGACGAAGAATCCCACCATGAATATGAAGGTACCAATGAACCTATTCAACTTCTGGTCATTCTCGAATCAAGAAGGAGACCTAACTAGTTGAAGTATGCAATACTTGATAAAGAGGGTCATGGAGAAGCTCAAGGCACATTCAGGGAAATCAAGAAGCCCAAACAATATTTTGGGTATGCATCCTACATGAGAAAACTAACAGAAGTAGAGCCATCCACTTTTGAATAAGCTTTGAATAATCAATAATGGAAGGATGCCATGAATGAATAATATCAATCTATAATGAAGAATGGAGTTTGGGAGATCATTCCTTGGCCCGAAGACAAACCTTTGGTAACTTCCAAATGGACCTATAAGATCAAAGATGTAGTATATGGAAGTATTGACAAGCATAAGGTGAAAGTTTTGGCTAGGGATTTTTGTCAACTAGAAGACATCGTCTATGAAGAGTCATTTCTCCTAAAACAAGGTATACAACTATGCATTCATTGGTCTTTTTGGTTGCATCAATGGGATGGAACATCCATCAAATGGATGACAAGACTGCATTTCTAAATGGCACAATTGATGAGGAAGTCTATATAGGACAACCCTTGGGATTTGACGTTAAAGACAGAAAGGCATATGTTTGTAGATTGAAGAATAAATTATACAACCTTAGGCAAGAACCAAGGGCATGGTACGCTAAGATGGAAGCATACCTACATAGATTAGGCTCCACAAAGAGTTATGTTGATTCGATGCTTTATATCAAGTTTGTGAAGGGAGAATTGGTAAGCATTTTTTTTTATGTAGATGATCTTGTCTTAATAGGTGTAGAAGGTCAAATTGAATAATGTAAGAAGAAACTAGCGACAAAATTTGACATGAAGGATATGGGGCTAATGCATTACTATTTTGGACTAGAAGTATGGCAAGGACCCGATGAAATCTATATGGTTCAACGAAAGTATGTGATTAATATGTTGAAGATTTTTGATATGATGTAGTGCAAACAAATGACAACTCTGATTATCACAAACTTGAAAAGACTAAGGAGTTCTCAATAAAGCATTGTGGATCCTTCCAAGTATAGACAACTGATTAGCTCTATAATGTACTTTGTGAATACTCGACCAGACATATGTTTTGCACTAAATGTTCTCTATCAATTCCAAGTGGAGCCAAAGCAGGATCATTGGATAGAGGAAAAACATATACTGAGATATTTGCAAGGAACCATGCACTATTTCCTGAAGTATGATAGGAGGAATGATGTCTGCTTGATGGGATATACAGATTTCGACTGGGGAGGTAGTGAACAAGATGGAAGGAGCACTACTAGAGGATGTTTTAGTTTAGGATTCTCCATGATCTCATAATGTTAAAAACCATCACAGAACTCCAATAAATATTAACAAAGGATTCCATCGCAAAACCAAAGGTCAATGAGCCATTTTCCCTCTCCTCTCATTGGACACTTGATGGCATATGATTGTTCCTGATAAGCTATAGTGTCATTCGTCGTCAGCATGATGTGGCGATACAACAAGACACGTGGCAGGAAATTTTGGCATTTTGAGGGGCCTAAGGGGGACAATTTGGGTGACATGTGTCACCACTCACGAGGTGCCACATGGAGTGATGATGTCATATCGAAGGTTAGCGTATTTGAGGTTGAGGATGTCGGCACTTTGTAACACTTAACACTTGAAAAGGTTCTGATAAGGGGGCTTCACTATTAGGGCTGACACATGGTCGAGAAGAACTTATAGAACCAAGGGCACTAAGCTCTTAACAAAGAAAAAATGGCTCTCGGGCAAGAACAAAATTCCTTACCACCTTAAGGCTAAGCCTCGAATCACCACAACTAGTCCCATGGACGAAAATATAAAAGGGCTAAACAAAAGGGGCCAAGGACATCAAAACTCTGTTTTTGTAATTTTTTTAAGAATAAAATTCCTGATCTGTAAAATCTCTTATATAACATTCTTGCAATAATACAATACATATTGGGCTTTGACAGTGCAATACAGAGAGTTCAAGGTGTATGGGTCGACAGTTGCAATATTTAATGCAGTAATAAAGGAATTCGTCTAAGGAGTAATGACGATTGTTAAAGATAATTGAGTCAAGGCAACAAGGTCCATGATCCACAAGGAAGAGTGTTGGGTTTGCCTTGACGTGATACAAGCCATATTTGTGCTTTGAGGCACATATTTAGTGAGTAAATGGA
Source organism: Pinus tabuliformis (assembly GCA_031772625.1). Taxonomy (NCBI): domain Eukaryota; kingdom Viridiplantae; phylum Streptophyta; class Pinopsida; order Pinales; family Pinaceae; genus Pinus; species Pinus tabuliformis. Next base: position 810,308,637 of record CM062810.1, read on the forward strand.
GCTATGGGACTTAGGAAGCAGTGTGCAGGTCACATGAGAATTAATTTCTTAGCATGGAGCTCCACGCAGTTAGGCAATGAAAGATTTCCGGGTCAATCTCTGGTTTTGTACTGTGAGAAGAAACTAACAGTTGATCACTCCCAGCTCTAGAGAGTGGGTAATTCAAGCAGTTAAGTCGAGAGAAACAAGTGAACTAGCCGAGCAACTAAAGAGGAACATCATGGAAAATAAGTGGCTTGATCAGAGGCCATAACAAGAATGATAGGGAGATACTTTCTTCAACCATCATTCAGTTTTCTTTATGTCTATTATTCTATAATTTTTGCATATTAATGAACAAAATCAAATCTGATTGTAATCGTTTTGGGCAGAAAAACCTTCACACATTCAATTTGATTAGATAGTTGGATCTTGGTTGAGATATTTTGTAATTATGGTTCAAATCTCTCCCTATCCTTATAAATAGAGGGAAGAAACACTTAAGATAGGTTCCCCAATTCTACATTTCTAGAGGACTAAATTCAACGTTTACAAGTTCTGAGCCCTGTTTGCAAAGAGAGTGGTTCCACTCTATATCAATTTGCTTGTTCATAAGGTGCTTGAGCATAATTGTTAAATGTAATGGGCAAGTGATTTGGACTCGACCTTCAAATATTAATGAAGCAATTTTCTTGATTCCAATCATAGCAATGCGTAGTATGCTTTCCCCTTTGTATATCATTTCATGTATGTCTTTCCTCTTCTAAAATTGTGTTATGAAGCGGTCAGTTTCACTCTTGCATGGTTTTATATATGATGGTAAGTAATGAGAAGTACCTATGTAAACACAGGTTTACTAGTGTCATTTGATAACCTACGGTACCTATATTTAATCACATATTTACTCATACTAATTGGTGAAAAATGTATTCATGAGGCATAGAGATTGAAACGTTAATTCGTGCTCCACTTTTTCTTCATTTTCACCTCATCACTCTTCCATATTTCTGCTGGAGATTGTTGCTTAGGATTTTGTGTTATTTCTAGCCCTCTACATCGATTTCCCTCCTTTCCTTCCTCGTGTTCATCTATCCTACAATAACAATGTTAAGTTGTGTATTATTGTGTGTCAACCACTAGAACCAACACATTTCTCTCTGAAATTAACCATTATCTACTAGTTTGTTTGCTTGAGTTTACCTCGGCAAACGAATATTGAACCAAGATTTGAATTATCCCTTTCCAAATTACATGACATATGGAGTGCGGTAGAATGCCTTTAGATAATATTCAAAATCACTCTTCTAGGATGCCCTAGGCACTGATATCCTATTAACCCATAGGTTGTCTCCAGGAGGCTTCTATATCTTTTCAAGCACTTGTGTGATAGGTGATAGAAAAATCTACAAGAAGAAGAAAGAAAGATACAATTGTTTTGAGTAGTGCTGAGGAAGAGTATATTGTAGCCTGTGAAATAAGAAGAGAAGTGTTCTAGTTGAGGAAGGTACTAATTGACCTATTTGAAGGACCAATGGACCCTACAGTGATAAATGTAGTATACCTAGGGGGGATAATATGGGGTACAAAGGGAGGTAGCTAAGGGAATAATGTAATAATGGGATGGGCCATAGTCATAAATAAGGTGGTTAACCTGTATCATGTAAGGGACCACAAGTAGTTAGCAATAATGTAATAGGCCCATGGTATTAGATAGATGGTATTGAGGGAACCATGGTAATGACCCATGGTGTTGTATGTATGAGGCCTATATAGAGGCTAGAGACTCCCCATTGAGAGATGTCAAGGAATATTGGATGAACAGGCATATGGCTTGCGAAGTGCTCTCCTTCCTTAAGGAGTGAATGTATGGTGTTGCCCTACCTTAAGGGTTTGATCAATAAAGAAGCATTTCTGTATTCAAATCTTGTTATTTTTGGTGATTATTTATAGTTATTGGGTATATTGGTGTTATTTTCATATATTCTCACATCAGATCTAGAACAAGTAGAGTCCATGGAGGCTGAACCAGAAGATGTTCCAGGGATGCTTACACATCAGATGATGAGCTTTTGATGGTTGATAATCAAACACAAACAAAGGTTGAACCAGAAAAGTTTACAGGTACTGATACATCAGAGGAGGACTCAGTGGTTGAAGTAATATTGGAAGATAAGAAACAATAGTAGGCACCACAACGTGTACCAGATACCAATCAGGATCCATTAGGTGGTGAATTAAAGAGAGATATATTGTTGGTTAACACTTCAGCATATCACCACCCACATCACCCGGCAGGAAAACAACCAACAAGATGGCAATGAATTAGCCACAAGGACAACAACCCCTGCATGACAGATAGAGAGGAGCGAAGAGCTACCAAGGTCAACTTCCATCTCAAGCGAGCGAGGCACCAGTGAGATCGGGGGTTCACCTTTCTCTTGGATGGCTAGATGCACATGCATGGTACCAGTGGACTACTCTTTTGAGTAGATCTTATTATTTGTGTTCTTCCCATGTTTCGGGGATGAAACATGTTAAAGGGGGTGGAATGTAGTATACCTATGGGTGATAATATGGGGTACAAAGGGAGGTACCCAAGGGAATAATGTAATAATGGGATGGTCCATAGTAATAAATAAGGTGGTTAACCCATATCATGTAAGGGACCACAAGTAGTTAGCAATAATGTAATGGACCCATGGTATTGTATGTATGATGCCTATATAGAGGCTAGAGACTCCCCATTGAGAGATGTCAAGGGATATTGTATGAACAGGGATATGGCTTGTGGAGTGCTCTCCTTCCTTAATGAGTGAATGTATGGTGTTGCCCTACCTTAAGGGTTTGATCAATAAAGAAGCATTTCTATATTCAGATCTTGTTATTTTTGGTGATTATTTATAGTTATTGGGTATATTGGTGTTATTTTCGTATATTTTCGGATTAGATTTATAACAGATACATTGTGATAACACCAGTTTTATACAATTATCTGAAGACATAGTGTTTAATGGAAAGATAAAGCATATCAACAAAAAGTATCACTACATTTAGAGGTTAGTACAATATGGTGTGTTAGAACTACATTATATCTCCACCGATGAGCAGTTAGCTGATATATTGCCAAAATATCTTCCTGATAAAAAGCTTGTATATTTGAGAGACAAGCTTGGTTTGGTTGATGTATCCTCCCTAATTGAGAGGGAGAGATAGACACATCATTCTTATCTTCACATGGGAAGACATAATTGAGGATTGGGTAAGAATATGACATTTGATACTATTTGAGGATGAGGTAGGGAATCCAAGATGAGAGTAGTCGTGGACCGATATTCTCTGAGGACTAGTTATCCAAGATAATAATCATCCAAAGAAGGTCATACTTTTCAAACACCTAGGTGGAGTATGTACCTTAAGAGACAATGATGATGGTGTCTATAAATCACTGGTCTCGCCGACATTGAGCTCTAATATTGTGGAGAGATAAAGTTGTTATTCAAGGCCTTTTTATGTGACAATGCTGGTTGATATGATGCTAAACAAATGGGTTCCCAATCCAACTCTTCTTATGATATCTCTTTAGATTGATAATGCCCATGTACCAATTATGAATACCTCCCTAGTTAAGAGGGAGTGTTGAAAAATCTGTAACTAGGTTCAGTCTTCATAAATATGTAATGTACTTTTGATTCTTGTAAATTGTAAAATGAAATAAAATTATTATTATTATTATTACTACTACTATTATTATTTGGAGCATGGGTTTCATGCTCAAGGTCTTTTATTTTATAAGTGAAGCACTCGTTGAGTTCTTCTAGGATTTGTCCTAGTCAAGAAGTCAAAAAAGTCGTTGTCATAAATTGAAGACCCCATTAGACACATTTTTACTTGTAAAGAATTGTTTTTCTTTTCTTTAAAAGTTTCTAAATACCCTCCAAGACCATATTGTCTTGGCAGTTGGCAAGTCTAGCTAAAAGGAAGAGCCACATCCACTAGTAAAGAGCCTATATATAGGAGGAACCTCTTCCTCCTTGAGAGACATTCATTCATCACTCATTCTAGCAAAGGAGGAGGAGAAGAAGGCATCGGATAATGAAGAGGACTAAGAAGACTTTTGTTTTGGCTATTTATCTCTCACACATACTAAGGAGGACTAGGGTTTCTACAAGAAATCTAGGGTTTCTATCTACAAGTTCGATCTTGGAGAAAATAAGGAAAGAAGGTAAAGCACAAGTCACCAAGGGTCATCCTCAAGGTCCAAAAGTCATAGAAAGGCAAGTGAAGGTCAAAGGAAATCTCGAAAAGAAAATCAAGCCTCACACATATGGTAGCAACAACTGCTTGGGGGCCGAAAAATTTAGATTTGTAGTGGAGGCAATATTATCTTGCCCGAGGTCAAAGAAGTGTTATTGGAAGAGATGTGACTGGGTTTGACTAACTCAAGGTTACACATCATCCTAAGAGGATGGTCTTGGTATTGGAGGCTATTGGTTTCAGTCTTAAGGTCTTGGAATTCTTTAATTGAAGAATCTATAAGGAAGAGAAGAGATTTGCAGGTTTGCCTCTCAAGTGGAGAGGTTTTGGCCTTGGCTTGCAGCCTATATTTTCTTTTCTTGGTCTTCTTGTTTTTGGTAGTTTTATGATGATACACACACATAATAATAAGTAACAAAGCTAATAAGTAGAAAAACATCACAAGCAGTTATCAAGTAGAGAGAAATCACTCTAATCATTTGCCTATAGATTTCTCGACAAAAACTATTAGAGAATACTTGATCAAGTGGAAAAAGCTTCCAAAAGAGATTCCGCATGGGAAGCAGAGAAGTTCCGACAATAATATCCCTCGTTACCTCTCCTTTGGGGACAAAGAAATTTTTTAGGGAGGGGCAATGTTATGAATAAATAATTAAATAATATATATAGATATATATATATATATACTAATTAATTGTTATTTATTATGGAGAGGGTTATGGTCACGAAGGATTGTAATCATCATTCAAGTATTTTATTCATTAATAAAAAAATATGAGACATTTTTTGTGTCTTTTGCATGAAGTTTGCTGCTACAGTCTCCATGTGGATTTCCCAACAAGTGAAGGCATGATCCTCTAATATAAATCACGCAAACGACATCTTTTATTCTTCAACATGATGGACACTGAAATAAACTTCTTATTGCTACAACCATTGATTTAGTTTCAGAGCATCGATCTCACATTGGTATAACTTGATATTGATCTTTGTTTCCATTTTGAATATGAGCTATGAATAATTCACAACATTTGAATTACGTTGATATTTTTTGGGTCCTTTCTTTGGTGTGTGCTCTATTTCTTCCCAATCTCTTGATCTGCCCTTTGATTTTTCCTCTACATTAGAACCCTCGTAATCTCTAAATATCTTGAGCTTATTGCTCAAGGTTGACATGAGGAGATTCATGATATGACTTATATCTGTAACTTTTACTTCTAGCCACAAAAACCTTTCCTTTGTAGGATAAAAAGGGTCATTCATAGATTCCTTGGCTACGATTAGGCTTTTATGACTTTTGGCCTAGCTAATATAGATCCCCTACAAATATCCATAACATACCCAAAGCATCATGTTTTGATATCAACATGATTTATAAATTTCCGTGGATATTTCATCATAATAGATATGATAAAACTATAAAAATCTGAAATATACACTATTAGGGTTTTATTTGTCTTTAGATATTTGGCTTTGCAGATTATTTTTAATCCCATATGCATGCAAAATTATAATTAAGTGGAAAATAGAGAATAATGAAATAAAAACTCACAAACCATGATTTGACACAAGATATGATCTAGGAAACCCTTTAGGGAGACAACCCAACTAGAAGGTGGGGTCGCTTTTCTCTCTACCTCTGAATAGAAAATGGCTGAGAAAACAAAGAAGTATGCCTTGTGGTCTGTGGGATACTATAGTACATAAATATTCTTTGTGTGCTTTATATTCTATCCCTCTCAGATATTTTTTCTCATCTATGGAGAAAATGCACTCGAAAGAATGGAACCCCTTTTCCTCCTAGTGGCCTAATTATAACACAACCCAATAGCCTACTAGTGGTTAGGTTTGACTACCTCAATTGTTAACCAAAGTTACTATGTGGATTCTTCTAGAGCCTTTTCACCATAATCATATGGCTTGCCCCTTTTTCATGAATAATGGGGGATAATATGACACCCTCTCAAATTATGGTGGTTGAAATAGGAAGGTCAAATTCTGAGCAACATAACTTTTGCATGCAAATTCTAACCTTTTGAGCGACACAACTTTTGCATACAAATTCTGATTAATGTGATTCTTGCACCGTTGGAAAGGTAATTGTATGTACAATATGAAAATATTATTTCATACTAAAGAAACAAAGTTTTATCCCCAAAAAACATTGTTTGATGCGTCTAAATTCTTCTTAGAGGTTTAAGACCCAAACTTTTCAAACTGGGTCTCACCACTAAAAATGGTCCCATTAGCTTATTCCTCCATTTTTTCCACTTTGAAAGCATTGAGATGGATGAAAAATAATATAATGATCTAATCCAGATCAATGATGAAGCATTGTGATGGAGTTGGAGGCCCAAGGTACTCGCAGTGCCTTACAGGGCAACCAATGCACATCGAAGGTGAAAATTTAAGTCCCACACACATCCCTAAAACAAAATAGTGGCATCTTCCTGATTCTGAAGGAGGTTACCTAGGATATTGTAGATAGTCCATGCATTGTCACCAGTGATGTGCATCTCCTAGGCTTCTAAGTATGCTACTATGCATGATAACAATGGGGCATACTCTCATTGAATTGCTCTATTCCCTAACTGTACGAGGGGGGGAAGAGGCAACCTCCCTCTGCCTCTACTGCCCCTAAGAGTTCTACCATGTTTCTTTACTTTGGTAGCTACAAAGGAGCGCTATGACAAATTATTTTAATTTTTATTACCTCTGATTGTTAACAACCATGGATTATGTGAGTTGATACCCCTATTTGTGGTGCCCTTAACATTTTTTGTACATGAGCCATAGTTTCCATCAAGATAATGAGTGTACAATGGCCTAAACAACAATAAATTCTTGTTTAAGAGGAGGGTGCCATTGTAGCATATGTTGGAGTGATAGACAGGCGAGGGGGCAGGCCAAGGACAATGTCACTCCAAGTTTATCTTTTTAATGGTTAATATCAAAAAATAAAATGAATTACATTAATATAATTCATTTTAATGTATTATTATTTTATTTATTATGTCGATAGGCATGTGTATTTTTCAATAAGACTCGCAAAAATTTAATTTAATTAATAATAATTATTAAGTGGATAGTAGGGATTTAACTTCCATGAAATATTCTAGAACATTCATGTATCAAAGGTCAAGATTTATTTCAATATATCTTTCAATCAAAATGATTAATTAAAAGAAAATAGTCATATTATGTGTCATATGAACATGAAACATGTTTTTTTGGGAATGTGATATTAGTATACCACGCTATGGTATTTTAACCAAGCCTATTTACAAGCTAAGAATCTCCATGATAAAATGGATTTGAATCTTATAGTTAATAATCTTGTTACATGTGTGTATTATATATTAATTCACAATAATAATAATAATAATAATAACTTACTATAAAATTATATGTTGTTAATTTTTATGATTTTTTTTATCTTGCCATTGTGAAATATATCATGAGGTAAATGCCTTTTATGAATGTTTACTGGAGATTTCATTTATAAGTTAGACTAGGTTCAACCATTCATCAAGTTTTAATTCATTTTAATTTCAAATATTTTTAATTAAATATATCAAACTTTTTAAATTAAAATTATTTTTATTTTTCTTATTATTAAATATAAAAAATTAAAATGGATTTACAATAATGATGTTGATAGGCATGTCTATTTTAGAATAAGACTTTGTGCTTAGAGAATTTTAATTTAATTATTAATAATTAATATTTTAATTAAATCATCAATAATTGTTAGGTGGATGGTAGAAATTTAACTAACATAGTAGTCACCAATGAAAAGTTGAGGTTTATATTGAAAGTATTTACACTTTGTGTGCACTTTTAATTAAATTGATTAATTAAAAAATATCATTTATATTTCCATGGAAATGTGGAGTGAATGTCAAAAGACAATATCTTAGTAGCTTTAGATTGTGTTGAAATCTATTTAATTTAGGTGTAGCTTTAGATTGTGCTAAAATCTATTTAATTTAGGTGGATGGTAGAGATTTAAGGAATATTCTAAAATATTTTTAGTAATAATTACAAATTAAAGATTGATATTTATCTAAAACATTATTAAGCTCATTCCACTTTTTTAATTAAATTATTAATTAAATAAGAATTTGTTTAATTAAATTCATTAAATATATAGGAGTTTTTAGGTCGGCGTATTTTGAAGCACGCACTTCTTGATCATGGATCACATAAGTGGTGCGTCCACCTCAAAACTCTTATATAATCTATCCCTAAAAAGTAACTTTATTACTTAAAACAATGTCAAGGTCGTATTCTAAGTGTTATATGAAAAGTGGGCCGTCACAGCACTAACGGGTGCAGAGAATACAAATACCAAGACAGCGGGATTCAGCTAGAAGAGAAGAGTAGTAGCGAGGGTAGGAGTGGTAACAGGTTCAGGGTTCGAGTCTTGTGATTGGAAGAAGAAGCGGGGAGGGGTCCGAAAGAATGTTGTGTTGAGATTTTCTGTTTTAGTCAAATAGGAAAAAATCTCTGAAGGATGACAACAATAGGGATTCAGTTCCTAGATTAGCTCCAGGTTGTTGGGAGGGAGTTAATGGCTCCTATATTTGATGTGAGGGAGTTATGAGGCTGTTAGATTCTCTATGCTATTTAACAGGCAGTCATTCGGATGATTTGCTAAGAGAGAGTGTGAGGATTTCATGATGTAATCTCCAAATTTGATTAATATATTCCTGATGCCTATGTTTGGTGGACGTAGCCCAGATTGGTTGGGTGAACCACGTTAAAAGTTGTGTCTTATGTGTTTGTTGATTTATTCTGCTGTGTGTTTAATAAATTGTTGTGCACCTGATCCAACAATTGGTATCAGAGCATGTTGGAGGTGCTGGTGCTGTGAGGTTGCTTTGAGTGCGTGGATGATTAAAGCCTGCCTGTTGCCTGGATCGTTTGCTGGCAGAGCACGTTGGAGGAGCGCTGGAGGTGGAGCGCTAAGGAAGCTGATGCGTATGACTGTATCTGATGCGTTTTATGTCTGTGCGCATGGAGGTATTCAAGAGCTGATGCGTTTTTTCTGCCTGGGCACTGGAGGCAATGCTGGTATTAAATGGTGCGTTTCTTAATTGTTGGTTATTGTTTTAATTGCTGGTGCTGCATAATTGCCCGGATATAATTTGCTGTGGAGCACTGGCTTTTATGTTAACGCTGCCATATAATTGCCTTGTATGTTAACGCTGCCATATAATTGCCGTGGTGTGTTTTTTGCAAACGTGTGGATGTATAATAAACGGGTATTATGAAAACGGTGTGGATGTATTATAACGACAGCTGGGTATGGCTTTGAAAAATGAGTTGCAGACCATCTACGTATCTTTCACCCTGCATTTTGAGAGTCCGTAGACTATTGACATACTATTTGCCTTTTTGGAACACACGTGAGAATCTATTACAATTAAGGAGATGCAATAATGCGTGAGTTGTAAAAACGTTGGGTGTGAAAATGTTGTGTGAAAATTGGAGCCTTTATTTTCACTTAAACATATTCGATTGTTTTTTCACATAAAAGAATTCGTTTGTTCTTTTAGTGAGGAAAATAACACGATGGACCATTAAGAAAGCACTTATATTGGTGCAAATAAAACAAGAAGTTTTGTTTTGAGATTATTTTTTATTGCCCAATTTGCACAGTAAACAAACAAACAAAAAGTTTTTTTTAAAAACAAAGGCAAAGGCAGAAAGACATAGGCAGAATTTTTTTTTTTGTGAAGGGAAGATATTTTTTGTTTTAAAGGCATAGGCAATTTTTTTTTTAAATTGCTGGTTGGATATTGGAGATTATTGTGTTTTTTGTTGATACAAATGGTGAAAACTCAAAGTGCCCGGTTTGAAATTGAGAAATTTAATGGCAAGAATAATTTTGAGATCTGGAAGGTGAAGATGCACGATCTGCTGGTTCAACAAGGTGTGGCAAAAGCACTGTTGGGGAAAAACAAAAGACCTGCTTCCATGACGGAGGATGAATGGGATGAGATGGACGATAAAGCTCTGAGTGCAATTCGGTTATGTCTGGCGGACAATGTTCTGTTCAACATTGTGTCAGAGAAATCCGTCGCAGGCTTGTGGTCGAAGCTTGAGAAGCTCTATATGACGAAATCTTTGACAAACCGAATTCTCCTGAAACGGCAGCTTTACAGTTTGCGGATGAAAGAAGGTACCTCAATTGCTGATCACCTGAATGTTTTTAATACCTTGTTGGTGCAATTAAACAGTCTAGATGTGAAATTTGATTCAGAGGATAAGGTGATAACTTTATTATGTTCATTGCCCGAATCCTGGGATCACTTTGTTACTTCCATAACATTTAGTACATCAGAAATTCTTGAATTTGATGATGTTGTTGGAGCCTTGTTGGCTGAGGAGACGAGGAAGAGGTCGAATGCAGACACCTCCACATCAGAGGTAATGATGGCCAGAGGTCGCTCACGAGAGAGACACTCCGGGGGAAAGCATAGCGACTCTCATTCGAAGTCCAAAGGAAAGAAGCCAAAGGTGAAGTGCTGGCATTGTGGCAAGGCTGGACATCTGAAAAAGGATTGCTGGAAGCGAAAACAGGCTGCTAAAGAAGGCTCTTCGACAGAAAAGAAGGAAGCCAACACCACGGATACAGGTTCAGTATCAGGTTCAGGTATGAGTGATGAGGTATTATCAGTTAATGTTTCAAAACATGATCAACATTGGTTGTTAGATTCTGGGGCATCTAACCACATGTGTATACATAAAGATTGGTTTAAAACATATATATCAATTGATGATGGTGTTGTGTACATGGGTAATGATGTAACATGTAATATTGTTGGGATTGGAAGCATACAATTACAAATGTTTGATGGCACAACCAAAATATTAACTGATGTGAGGCATGTACCAGATTTAAGGAAAAATTTGATTTCATTAGGAGCACTTGATTCAAATGGATATAAAACTGTAATTCAAGGTGGAGTTATGAAAATCTATAAAGGTATCTTACTAGTGATGAAGGCTAAGAAAGTAGGAAAGCTATTTCAGTTAGAAGGTAGAACTGGGTCAGATCATGTGTCTGTGTCTGAACATGACGGTAGTTCCATTCACTTATGGCATCAAAGATTGGGGCATATGAGTGAAAGAGGATTGAAAATTTTGGCTGACCGAAAGTTACTTCCTAATCTAAGATCTGGAAAATTGGATTTCTGTAAATATTGTCTGTTTGGTAAACAAAGTAAACAAAAGTTTAAAACAGGCAAACATACTAGTAAAGGCATACTTGATTATATCCATTCAGATGTGTGGGGTCCAGCCCCTACAGCGTCATATAGTGGCTCATCTTATTTTGTATCATTCATTGATGACTTTTCTCGTAAAGTTTGGGTCTTCATGTTGAAAAAGAAGTCTGATGTTTTTACAGTTTTCAAGCAGTTTAGAGCATTGGTAGAAAACAACACTGGTAGAACAATAACATGTTTAAGAACTGACAATGGTGGTGAGTTTTCCTCCAAGGAGTTTGACAGATATTGCAAGGATGCAGGGATCGAAAGACATAAGACCACGGTTTATACTCCTCAGCAGAATGGAGTTGTTGAACGCATGAACAGGACTCTTCTAGAGAGAGCAAGGTGTATGCTGAGTAACGCCGGGTTTCCGAAGGAGTTGTGGACGGAAGCAGTGGCAATTGCTTGTTATGTGATAAACCGATCTCCATCAACGGCAATAGACTGCAAGGTTCCGCAAGAGGTATGGACAGGACACCCTTGTGACTATTCTAAACTCAGAGTGTTTGGTTGTGATGCATATGCTCTAGTGACTAAACATCAGCGAACTAAATTAGATCCAAAGTCTAAAAGGTATATCTTTGTTGGGTATGCTGATGGAACAAAGGGATTTAGATTGTGGGATCCTACTACCCGCAAAATCATCATCAACAGAGATGTAAGGTTTAATGAATCCTCTCTTGTACAGTTAGATGTAGATAGAAGATTGAAACAGGATGATGTATCTGATTTCCAACATATTTAGTTTGACAGTATTTCTAATGATAGTCATAATGACCATAGTTCAGATTCTAGTCATGAACAGGTTTTAGAATCAGATTATGAACAGGGTTCAGATGGAGGACATGAACAGGTCTCAGATGGCGATCATGAAGAAATTACTACAGTTGAAAGACAGCGAGTTGTGGAAGCACCAGAAACATTCTTAAGGAAATCTACAAGGATCAAACGCCGTCCGAGAAGGTATGATGATTCAGTTGCTTTGATCGCTAATGATGATGAACCTTTGTGTTATCAGGAAGCTGTAGAAGGGTCAAATCGTGACAAATGGAAAGCAGCCATGAAGGAAGAAATGATGGCCTTAGGTAAGAATGGTACGTGGGATCTGGTTGAACTTCCCAAAGGCAGGAAAACTGTGGGATGCAAATGGGTCTTCAAGCTGAAACGAGGTGTGAATGATACGGAAGATAGGAACAAAGCGAGACTGGTTGCAAAAGGGTTTTCTCAGAAAGCTGGCATAGACTTTCATGAGATATTTTCACCAGTGGTTAAAATTGTTTCAATTAGAATTGTGTTAGCATTAGTGGCTTTGTTTGATTTGGAGTTGCAGCAGTTAGATGTTAAGACTGCATTTCTACATGGTGATTTAGATGAGGAAATATATATGGAACAACCGGAAGGGTTTGTTCAGCATCGCAATGCGAAATTTGTCTGCAGGCTCAAGAAGTCATTATATGGCCTGAAGCAGTCGCCTCGGCAGTGGTATAAGAAGTTTGATTCTTTCATGTTGAGTCAGAAATATGTAAGAAGTGAATATGATCATTGTGTTTATTTTAAGCAGTTAAATAATGGCATGTTCATTATCTTAGTGTTGTATGTTGATGATATGCTTTTAGCAGGCAAAAGCATTGAAGAAATCAACAGGTTGAAGACTGAGATGGCAAGGACGTTTGATATGAAAGATCTAGGAGCCGCAAGACAGATTTTGGGCATGGAGATTTTCAGAGACAGGAGTAATGGTAATCTCTGGCTATCACAACAGAAGTATGTTGAGAAAATACTTTTGAGGTTTGGTATGAACAATGTGAAGCCTGTGTCGATCCCTTTAGCTTCCCATTTTAAGCTTTCTTCGAGTTTATGTCCTAATACCGATGAAGAAAAGGATTATATGTCTCGAATTCCTTATGCCAATGTAGTAGGATGTTTGATGTATGCGATGGTGTGTACACGACCAGATATTTCTCATGCAGTTGGGGTTGTCAGCAGGTACATGGCAAATCCGGGTAAAGAGCACTGGTCAGCAGTGAAATGGGTGCTTCGGTACTTGAGAGGCACAAGTAGTTATTGTATTTCTTACAATAAGAGTAGTGAATTTGTTTGCGGATATGTTGATTCCGATTTTGCAGGTGATTTGGATAAGAGAAGGTCAACTTCAGGGTACGTTTTTACTCTTGCAGGTGGAGCTATTAGCTGGATGTCAAAGCTACAGAACATTGTTGCTTTGTCTACTACTGAAGCAGAATACATTGCTGCTTCTCATGCTTGCAAAGAGGCGGTTTGGTTGAAAGGTTTGCTTGGTGAGTTTGGTAGGTTACAGGATAACCTCAGGTTACTTTGTGACAGTCAAAGTGCAATACATTTGGCTAAGAATCCGACCTATCATAGTAAGTCAAAGCATATTCCAATCAAATATCATTTTGTAAGACAGGTTATCACTGAAAGGGGAGTCTCTCTTGAAAAGGTGCATACAAAGGAGAACTGTGCAGACATGTTCACGAAACCAGTTTTGTTGGAGAAGCTACGCTGGTGTAAGGCTTCTCTTGGCTTGCAGAAAAGATAAAAATAATAATAACAGGGCATCAGGCGAATTGTTGTCAAGGTGGAGATTGTTGAGATTTTCTGTTTTAGTCAAATAGGAAAAAATCTCTGAAGGATGACAACAATAAGGATTCAGTTCCTAGATTAGCTCCAGGTTGTTGGGAGGGAGTTAATGCATCCTATATTTGATGTGAGGGAGTTATGAGGCTGTTAGATTCTCTATGCTATTTAACAGGCAGTCATTCGGATGATTTGCTAAGAGAGAGTGTGAGGATTTCATGATGTAATCTCCAAATTTGATTAATATATTCCTGATGCCTATGTTTGGTGGACGTAGCCTAGATTGGTTGGGTGAACCACGTTAAAAGTTGTGTCTTATGTGTTTGTTGATTTTATTCTGCTGTGTGTTTAATAAATTGTTGTGAACCTGATCCAACATGTTGAGCGTGCACCCACAACACCTTCCCTACTAGATTCCCATCGTGGGTTGCGAGCTTACGCCTTCTGCCCTCTCTCGTCGTCCGATCGGCACCTGTATATGGGTACTACCTCAGATCCAGATGGTATCGTATTATTCAGACAGAAAAAGGTTGCACTCTGCAGTGTCCATCCATCAGAGCTAGCCACTCTACAGTGCTTGGAATGTGTGAAGCCTAAGATACCTGTTTCAAAAAGCTATCATTTTTCACCAAAGTGCTATTCAGATTCATGGCGTCATCACCATGCATTGCATGCACGAGCGGCCAGTACAGTGCATGAGAATGGAACTGAGGACGATGAATTATTTGGGAGATTTGGCAGCATAGGGGGTCTGGATGGTTCAACTTCAAGTTTATAGGAATTCAAAATGCATCTCTAAGCAATGGTTCTGCTTTGTTAAACCCGCCTAACATTTCTAAAAGGGGTGGCGATGAGACATGGTATGGAGTTGGACGTTCAAACACATATACACACTAAAATAGTTTGTTCTATTTATTTGTAAAAAAATATTAATTATAACTATAATGAAATTATATATTTAACTTGAATCATATTTATATTTTTTATTATTATTATCATTATTATTTTTATTTGTCGATGTAAGTTTTTGGATATATTTTGTGTGTAGATTTATTGATGTCTTATATCTTCAAGTGGCTTCACCGTCTGGATGTCTTATGTTTAGAGTGATCTCACAACCCATCACCAAAGACTCATGTAAAATATGATAGACTAGAAACATAAAACATAATTACATATATATATATAGAGAAACTTACATCAACATAATTACTGATTATGAAAATATACACACAAATTAGCATTATATATATATACACACACAAACTCACATCAACAATTTAAGGACTATGAAAATATACACCCACAAAAAAAACTCACATTAAAGCATTAATAAACGTGCATAACATATATTCATAAACTTACATCAACAATTTAAAGACTATGAAAATATACACCGAAAATTAGTATTACACTTCATAGAAATACTACAATATACAAACTATCAATATACAAACTATGAAAATATACACACAAATTAGTATTACATTCAAAAATAATTTTATAATATACAAACTATGAAAATATACATGCCAATTATTATTACATTTAAAAGAAATTTTAATATATATACAAGCAAGCCAGCTTGGTACTTTTATGACTTTGAAATGTGAAAGCCACATGTATATAATGAAATTTAGAGCTATTTTGCCTATTTCATTTTTCACCTTTAATTTTTCTATTTCTCATAGGTGACCTTTATCCTTTTCCCATTGTATTAAATGACTAATGTCATATATACACAAATTTATTGATAGGGAATTTGAATATACATGTTGTTTGCAAATCTAATCATGTTTCATTGCTCTCTTTTCTATGACAGAATACAAAACTTTATATTATGAGGCAAACAAAATTATATATAATAAGAATGTGACACTTTAATACATCAAAACTATTGTGTTCCATATGGCAGAAAATCCCTATATCAGTAAAGGAAACCATTCTTTAGTAACATAACACGATAAAAATGTTCAACATAAGTATTCATAATGGAGTTGTCTTATGAAACCAAACTAGACCATGAAATGAAATTCCATGGAGTCCTACTCCAACCCCCTCATTAAATTCAATAATGGACATGGTACTCACTTGAAGTACTTGAGCCTCTTTAGAGAGGGTATCAAGAGATGGGTTAAGTTCCCCATGGAGGTGTGTAAAAGGAGTCCACTCAAAGGACCTTATGGATTCCTATATGTCAAGAAGAAGAGGCTACAAATACATGTTTTCAATAATGATTTTTTGTTGGCCCACTCAATAACAAGACATGGCTAGGAGAGTAGTAGACCTACAAGTATCGACATTGATTGAGATGTAAAACCACACCAATACCACATGTTGAAGGATTGCCCTAAGAGGCCCCATTAAATAATTCCCAAGGAATGTCTGCATTGAGTGAAGGCATGATGGAGATCCTTTTATTTTTCTATTTTTGGTCAAACATGAACTCCCAACAAAGCTTGACAATTAGGCTTGAATGTAGTTCAGTAGGAATGTCACTAGAGTTGAAAACACTAGAATTTTTAGCCCACCATATGCCATATATGAGAATCAAAGGGAAATATTCAAAGGAAGTTGTAGATTCTTTTTCCTTCCATTTCTTGTAATAGGATGCTAGGTGGGCCTGAGACTAAGATGTGTATAAACCCACTTCAACAACTACCTTCCTACAAACTTGCATTGTATAAGGAGAATGAATGAAACAGTGTGAGACTATTTCTTCTATAACTTTACAAAGAGTGCATTGTGATCCCAACACTTCAGAGCCACTTTATCTCACTTGACTAGAGGGAGGCCAATTTAGCTCTACCAAAAGAGATAACACCTCCTAAGTCAACTTCATAGGGAAATGCTATATTGTGATAGTGCCACCCATGGTCCTCTCATAAAATAAATTGTAAATATTTTGCAATATGGAAATTAAAAATAAAAGGGATTGAATCAATGGGATAGATTCTTAGAGCTGGCAAGGAGGATTGCTTGCTTGGGATGTTGTGGTTTCTTGTGCAGAGAAAGAAACTTGAATTAGAGAACAATAATGAGATATATATATATATATATATATATATATATATATATATATATATATATATATATATATATATATATATATATATATATATATATATATATATATATATATATATATATATATATATATATATATATATATATATATATATTATTTATTTGTTTATTAATTAATTGTTATTAATTTTCGAGAGGGTTATGGTAACGAAAAATTGTAATCATCATTCAAGCATTTTATTCATTAATAAATAAAATATTACACATTTTTTTTTGTCTTTTGTATCAAGTCTGTTGCTATAGTCTCCATGTGGATTTCCCAACAAGTGAAGGCATGACCCTACAATTTTAATCACGCAAATGAAATATTTTATTCTTCCTCAACATGATGGACAGTGAAATAAACTTCTTATTGCTACAACATTTGATTTAGTTTCAAAGCATCGATCTCACATTGGTATAACTTGATATTGACCTTTTTTTCCATTTTGAATATGGGCTATGAGTTTTTCACAACATTTGAGATAGATTGATTTTTTTGGGTCCTTTCTTTGGCATGTTCTCTATTTCTTACCAATCCATTGATCTACCCTTTGATTTATCCTCTACATTAGAACCCTCGTAATCTCCAAATATCCTGAGCTTATTGCTCAAGGTTTACATGAGGAGATTCATAATAAGACTTATATCTGTAAATTTTACTTCCAGCTGCAAAAACCTTTCCTTTGTAGTATAGTAAGGGTCATTCATAGATTCATTGGCTATGATTAGGATTTTATGATTTTTGGCCTAGCCGATATAGATCCCCTACAAATATCCATAACATACCCAAAGCATCATGTTTTGATACCAACATGACTTATAAATTTTCGTGGATATTCATCATAATAGATCTGATAAAACTATAAAAATATAAAATATACACTATTAGGCTTTTATTTGTCTTTAGATTTTTGGATTTTCATATTATTGTTAATTGCATATGCATGAAAAATTAAAATTAAGCGGAAAATAGAGAATAATGAAATAAAAGCTCACAAACCACGGGTTGACCAGAGATATGACCTAGGAAACCCTTTAGGGAGATAACCCAACTAGAAGGTGGGGTCAATTTTCTCTCTACCTCTGAATAGAAAATTGCTGAGAGTACAAAGAAGTATGGCTTGTGGCATGTGGGATACTATAGTACATAAATATTATTTGTGTAATTTTAATATTTTATCCCTCTCGGCTGTCTTTTCTCATCTATGGAGAAAATGCACTCGAAAGAATGGAACCCATGAAAGGTATTTGTATGTACAATATGAAAATATTGTTTCATGCTAAAGAAACAAATTTTTAACCCCAAAAAAGATTGTTTGATGCCTCTAAATTCTCCTCAGAGGTTTAAGGCCCTAATTTTTCAAATTGGGTCTCACCACAAAAAATGGTCCCATGAGCTTATTCCTCCACTTTTTCCACTTTGAAAGCATTGAGATGGATGAAAAACAATATAATGATCCACTCTAGATCAAGGATGAATCAGTGTGATGGAGTTGCAGGCCCAAGGTACTTGCAGTGCCTTATATGGCAACCAACGCAGGTCGAAGGTGAAAATTCAAATCCCACACACATCCCTACAACAAAATAGTGGCATATTCCTCATTGTGAAGGAGGTCGCCTAGGATATCACAGATAGTCCATGCATTGTCACCAATGATGTGCATCTCCTCGTCTTCTAAGTATGCTACTATGCACGATAACAATGGGGGATACTCTCATCGAATTGCTCTATTCCCTAACTGTACGAGGGCTGAAGAGGCAACCTCCCTCTACCTCTACTACCCCTGAGAGTTCTACCATGTTCGTTTACCATGGTAGCTACAAACGAGTGTTATGACAAATTATTTTGATTTTTATTACCTCTTATTGTCAAGAACCATCACTTATCTGAGTTGATACCCCTATTTGTGGTGCCCTTAAAATTCTTTGTGCATGAACCATAATTTCCAACAGGATAACGAGTGTACAATGGCCTGAACAACAATAAATTCTTGTTTGACAGTAGGGTGCCATTGTAGCATATGTTGGAGTCATAAACAGGTGAGGGGGTAGGCCCAAGGCAGCATCACTCCCTTGGATTAAATACAACAAGCGAGTCAACCATTGAGGTTGTAAATGTTTTCCTCTCTTGACATGACACTCAAATCCAAGGTTATTTTTTTAATGGTTAATATCGAAAAAATAAAATGAATTTACATTAATATATTTTATTTTATTTATTATGTCTGATAGGCATGTGTATTTTACAATAGGACTTGCAAAATTTTAATTTAATTATTAATAATTATTAAGTGGATAGTAGGGATTTAACTTCCATGAAATATTCTAGAACATTCATATATCAAAGGTCAAGATTTATTTCAATATATCATTTCAATTAAATTGATTAATTAAAAGAGAATAGTCATATAAAATATGTGTCATATGAACACGAAACATGTTTTTTAGGAATGTGGTATTAGTATACCATGCTATTGACCCATGGTATTTTAACAAAGCCTATTTACAGGCTAAGAATCTCCATGATAAACTGGATTTGAATCTTCATAGTTAATAATCTTGTTACATGTGTGTATTATATATTAATTCACAATAATAATAATAATTATGATAATTGACAATAAAATTATATTTTGTTAATTTTTATGATTTTTATGATTTTTTTATCTTGGCATTGTGAAATATATCATGAGGTAAATGTTTTTTATGAATGTTTGAGATTTAATTTATAAGTTAGACTAGGTTCAACCAGTCATCAAGTTTTAATTCATTTTTATTTCATTTTTATTTTAACTAAATATATGAAACTTTTTAAATTAGAATTATTTTCATTTTTCGTATTATTAAATATAAAATATTAAAATGAATTTACAATAATTACATGGATAGGCATGTAAATTTTAGAATAAGGCTTTGAGTTTTGAGAATTTTAATTTAATCATTAATAATTAATGTTTTAATTAAATCATCAATAATTATTAGGTGGATGGTAGAAATTTAACTAACATAGTAGTCACCCATGAAAGGTTGAGCTTTATATTGAAAGTAGTTACACTTTGTTTGCACTTTTAATTAAATTGATTAACTAAAAATATCATTTATAATTCCATGGAAATGTGGAGTGAATGTCAAAAAAAAAATATCTTGAGTGGTACGTGGTCGGCTTAACTCCCCCTTCACTTGAGTTCTACTCTTTGGAGATATGTAAGATTGTGTTGAAAATCTATTTAATTTAGGTGGATGGTAGGGATTTAACAAATATTCTAAAATATTTTTAGTAGTAATTACAAATCAAAGGTTAAGATTTATCTAAAAAATTGTTACGCTCTTTCCACTTTTTTAATTAAATTCATTAATTACATGGGAGTTTTGAGGTTGGAGCGTTTCAAACCACTTACTTCTTGATGATGAATCACACTAAGTGGTGTGTTGACCTCAAAATTCTCATCTAATTTATCCCAAAAAATAACTTTATTACTTTAAAAAAATGTCATATAAATAAGGCCTTAGTCTAAGTGTTATATGAAAAGTGGGCCGTCACAACACTAACAGGTGTAGAGGAAGACAAATACCAAGACAACAGGATTCAAGGAGAAGAGAAGAGTAGTACCAGGTTAGGGTTCGAGTCTTGTGATTGGAAGAAGAAGAAGTGGCGTCGAGAAGAATGTTGAGCGTGCACTGACTGCACCTTCCCTACGAGATTCCCATTTTGGGTTGTGAGCTTATGCCTTATATCCTCTCTAGTCGTCCAGATAATTGGCGCTTGTAGATGGCTATTGCCTCAAATTCAGATGGTATCATATTATTCAGAGTGAAAAAAAGGTTGCAGTGTGCAGTGTCCATCCATGAGAGCTAGCCACTCTACAGTGCCTGGAATGTCTGAAGGCTAAAATACTTGTTTCAAAAAGCTATCATTGTTCACCAAAGTGCTTTTCAGATTCATGGCATCATCACCGTGCATTGCATGCATGACCGGCCACTGTTTTTTGTTTGTAGTCTGCAATTCAGTTCATATATTGTAAATTTGTACATGATATTATAATAAAGGATGGGGTTGGAAAAAGATTTTGGTGATAATGTAGTGGCAACAAGAATTAGCCAAATTTATTTGTATATATGACAAGATCATTTCTTGTACAACCAAACTTTTTATCAACTGAAAAGGCAAAAACAATAATAATAATAATAATAATAATAAAAATAAAATAAAAATAAATAAATAAATAAATAAAAATAAAATAAAATAAAATAAAAATAAATAAATAAATAAAATAGAATAAAATAAAATTGTTATATGAAATGTGAGTATTTTGATATTTCTTATATATTAATGCCTATTAACAATTATGAATTATTTAATTGTATCTAGAGGGACTGCCACTAGGGCAGATATGTTGTAATACAATATAATGTCTTGTAATCATTTTAATAGGTCAAATTATATAAATTTTTTATAAAGAAATAAAATAAATTACAACAAGATATAAAATTAATAGTATAATTATAATTAATAATTAAATCATTCTAGATTCATCTTAACTCTGAATCTACTCACTTCAAAAGATTTTTGTATCTCAATATATTAGATCCCTCTAGGCCCTTAATAAATCTAGGTTTGTATCTCAAGAGATTTAATCCTTCTCCAGTAGATTGAAAATTAAATTCAATCCATATCAATTTATATAACTCTACTAAATTACTTCATTTCAATATATTATTACAGTATATAATATAATAAAAAATTAAAAAATATATAAACTAAATCTAAAGTAGAACCCTTCATTCCATAATCACCTACTAAATTTAACTCACATTATATAATAACAAAACTAGTATTATATATAACAAATATATTATAAAAAATCTAAAATGATTTTTTTATAATTACAACTATATTTCTCATTTTTCATTTAAAAAATGTTTTGTTCCCTATCACATGTATTAGTCTTGCCTTATACATTTACGAAGTCATAAGATAATTTCTCTTACACCAATATCCTAATAAGGTTGAAGATTAAAAGGATACGATTCTTATTTTTCCCATTTACGAAGTCATAAGATAAATTATAGAAAACAAATAATGACAACAATGCAGACAAGAAAACGACACCAAAAATTGATTACGGAGTTAGACTATCTCAAATGCTACATCTTTGGGTCCGGTCTTCAATGGGGAGGCCTCCTTATTAATTCTTAAAAGTCATCAAATTATATAAAAAATACATCAATTATATTCTTGATTGGTCTTTTTGTGTTTTTCTCTACCTTAGGATTCCAACACAATTAATGACACTCACAAATGCCTCCAAGATCTCCTAGAATGAGCCTCCAAAGTTTTGTTACCCTGTTGTTTTGTCACTGTCTCTACATAAAAACTATTTTTCCTACATAAAAATCTAGCTTCTGTTTCCTTGGCACGTTGGTTAAAATTTTATAATAAAATGTGAGGGTTCGGGGGTCAAATCACGAACTCCCCATTGGGTTGCTGTGATACGAATAATATATAATGAAAAAAAGTAAAAAGAATGTTGACGGGTCCAACCTTCCCCGTCGTTCACTGGTTCCACACATATCCACATTTGATCCGGATTTAAATTGGAACGCAATAGATTATAGAGATAACCATAAATACAGAGATGCGATAACCATAAATACAGAGATGCAGCGGAAATAATACTTCATTTCATTAATGGAAAATACTGAAATATGCTTACAACCAGAAATGGAAATAAACCAGCTAGGGCGATGGTAGCTTATCTCTGAGAAGAGATGTGCGGCTACATGCCTCTGAACTGTTCCGAACTCAGTTACAATGAGGCTCGAAGGCCTATTTATTATTGAGGAACAATGGAAAACCCTTCACATCCCGAAACCTAACCCTAGAAGATGAAACGCCAAATTGTGGGCCTCGTTTGGGTAAATTGGTACATCAATTTCCCGGGGTCGTAACTTTGGCATACGATCTCCGTTTGACGCGTACGATAGCTCGTTATAAAGATCTATCCGAGTACTACCACTTTGGGAGGCAACATCAGTCCATGGACCCATGTTGCCCCAGAATCCCAAAAAAAACGTCGTTTAGGGCCTCAAAACGGCTCCGGAAGTTCAGGACCCGAAAAACTGCTAAAAATAGTAAACTATGCTACAATTTAGGAAACTGAAAAGACTGAAAGAGACAGTTGTGGGGGTCCACATGGGTTGGTGGGTGGCCACCAACATCCACTTGGATCATTCCTCCCCCCTTAAGAAGCAATGGTCCCCATTGCGTTGAGTTCCTCCCTGAGATGAGGAAGCTTCTGCTGAGCTGGTTCTCTGGTGAGTTGTTTTGCAATCTCTGATGTGTCCAGAAATGGTGGGAAGCATGGTTGACGACGGTCCACATTGAACACTTGGTGCAAGTGAAGGAATGGAGGAATGTTGTGCTCCAAAGCATTGTTCCCCATAGCCTTGGTACTGCTGTAAGGACCATGTCGGAGTGGTCTGAGCTTCTGATGTGTTCTGGTAAGGCGTTCTCTCTGCCGATGCAACCAGACTTTTTCGCCCACCTGAAACTTGTGTGATAACCCTGTGGGTGAGGAGAAGTTGTTCCTGTGTTCTGTCATGACCGTATCCCTTTGCTGCTGCTGCTGCGTGGAGGAACCCTTTGTAGGGGTCATGGATGTAGCAACGATCTTCCCCTTACTTTGGGAGTGAACCAGACAGCTGAATTTCCTGGTCTGTGAGATGAGCTTGCTGCCTTTCTTAGCAGTGATCAAAGATGTGGCAGTAGGTGGGGCTACCTCTGGTATCCTGTATAATGAATTACTCAAAGAAATAATGACAGCACGAGGCCTGGACTCATACACAGCATGTCGCCTCCACAAGTATGGTTGGCCTAATAATACATCACAAACATCCAGAGGTGTAACATCACACAATACCTCGTCTGTGACGGGTTTGATGCTGTAGGGAAGGCGGCACTGCTGGCGAACTTTCAGATCTCGTCCTTCATGAAGCCACCCGATACTGTACGGCTGTGGGTGTGGTGTAGTCGGTAGGCCCAACCGCTTCACGACCTCTGCTGAAATGAGGTTCTTTTGGCTGCCACTGTCGACAATGAATTGTAGCGGCGAACCCTTCACCCACATCTGTGAGTGGAAAAGACGCTCCCCCTCTTCTAGATCTATAGGTTCATTCTTCTGGATCTTGGCAGTGGCAACAGTGGCGCTGGGATCCGCATCAATGATCTGCTTCCCTTTGCCATTCCCCTTGTCGGGTTCTAGCTCAGGGTCAGAACATGCATCTGATTCGGAAGCCTTCAACTCAGCCACCAACGACTGCTTGGTCCGACACTCACTTGTGTTATGAGTGGGACTTTTGTGGAACTCACACCACTTTCCTGTGTCCTTCTTCGGCTTCGTGGTGTTGTTCTTTTCTTGTGGCTTCGACGGGTTATCTTGGGTCACCCCGCCTTGGCTTTGTCCTTTGGGCTTCGGATTTGCAGATCCAAAGTCTCGCTTCTTCTGTTTGAACTTTTGCTCGATTTTGACAGCGTATCGGTATGCTGTGCCGAGTGAGGGGATGTTCAAAAACACCATCTCTTCCTGGATGTATTTGTGCAGGCAGCCACAGTATTTGAGTACCAGATGCAGCTCAGAATCTTTGATACCCAACTGTGTGCGAAGGGTATGAAAAATGTTTGTGAACTCCGGCACATCTTGGTCTCGTCCCTGCCGTATTGTGGTCCATTTGATGTATTTGTCCTCATAGCTTCCGACAGGGTAGTACTGCTCAATGGCATCCCGGAAGTCATTCCAAGTGGGTGCGGCTAAAAATAGTGAGCCTGTATTTTCATCCTTCTGCTCGCAGTAGGTTTCCCACCAGTCCTTGACGTGGGGGGCTGCTTTGAGAAGAGCGAAAACAATCTTTTCCCGACTTGAAAATTCGTGAACAGAAAAATACCCATCTAGCAGATTTAACCATTTATCTACGGCATCTGCGTCTATTTGACCCTCGAAGATGGGGATTTCAAAATTAACTTGTACCTTAAATGGTGTGGCGTTTCCAGAGTCGCTGTTGGAAGTCGATGCGTCGCCTCTGGGTAGCCGCTGAAGGATCTGCGCAAAGCTATCCATCATCGCGTTCCTTTGCCGCTCGAGCGCTTCTTCGAGCAAGATTTTGATAGGATCTCCTGCCCCCTCGTCTTTCTTCTCATCCGCCATGGGAGGCCGTCGGGATTTGCGAGGCTGGTCTTGCAAAAATTCGACCAGTTCAAGCCCTAACTCCTTATATCCCGACCTCGTTGGGGACATGCAAAGAAAAACAGAGAAAAAGCAGACCGCTCTGATACCACTGATCCGGATTTAAATTGGTACGCAATAGATTAGAGAGATAACCATAAATACAGAGATGCGATAACCATAAATACAGAGATGCAGCGGAAATAATACTTCATTTCATTAATGGAAAATACTGAAATATGCTTACAACCAGAAATGGAAATAAACCAGCTAGGGCGATGGTAGCTTATCTCTGAGAAGAGATGTGCGGCTACATGCCTCTGAACTGTTCCGAACTCAGTTACAATGAGGCTCGAAGGCCTATTTATTATTGAGGAACAATGGAAAACCCTTCACATCCCGAAACCTAACCCTAGAAGATGAAACGCCAAATTGTGGGCCCCGTTTGGGTAAATTGGTACATCAATTTCCCGGGGTCGTAACTTTGGCATACGATCTCCGTTTGACGCGTACGATAGCTCGTTAGAAAGATCTATCCGAGTACTACCACTTTGGGAGGCAACATCGGTCCATGGACCCATGTTGCCCCAGAATCCCAAAAGAAACGTCGTTTAGGGCCTCAAAACGGCTCCGGAAGTTCAGGACCCGAAAAACTGCTAAAAATAGTAAACTATGCTGCAATTTAGGAAACTGAAAAGACTGAAAGAGACAGTTGTGGGGGTCCACATGGGTTGGTGGGTGGCCACCAACATCCACCTGGATCAACATTACAATATATATAATATATGGCATGTGGGTCGTTCCCAAAGCCTTAACCATGAATCGGTTATGATATGGGGACCTTCAGACTTAGAGGGGCGTGGAAAGCATTGGCGGAGTTGCCAGATATGGCGGGCTCTACCACACTCCCCACCTTCTTTTAATATAAAACAACCATTACACAATAAGTAAATTTGGTTTCAACAGTTAAAACAAGAATAAAACAATGGTGTAATGGTGAATGAGTGGATTTGGTGTTGATATGTATTCGACTTGAATCCCTCTAAGGACGGTCAGATCGATAACATTAACTTTGACGAATAATAATAAGTCATGTGTAACCCATTGATAGGGTAGCATGGTGGCCTCTTAATGGGTCCATTCTTGGAACGATGAGTTGGAACCTTTACTATTTGAACCTTGCTTGCTAGAGCCATGATTTGAGCACTGTGACTTTGACTTTTGACCTACTTTGACCAGAACTTTGACTATGAATAACTTATGCATACAGACTCAGAGTTTTCCCATTCAAGTTGTGTTGGATTTGTTTTTTCGAGCTCTATGCCATGGAATTCTTTTTCTTGAATCTGAATACTTTCAATTTTTCACCTTTTTAAATCCCATTTGGATCAATTGTATTTCAATCTTTTACTCTTATTGAAATGTATAAAAATAAATTATCTACAATGTTTGAAGCGTAAATGAATTTGATTATTGTGTGTGAAACATAGGATGAGTCTGCAACATGAATGACAAGGTTTCTTGTATATATCCCAGCTCAAATGACACTGTTTGACATTAGACAACCAAAAAATGCAAACCCTACATAACCAGAAATTGATATTGCAAAGAAGAAAATTAGTAGTACAATCCATTGGTTTCACAAGAAGGGATGGGAAAGCATTGTTAGTTCGGTGGATTTAGATTGTCAGAGAGGACTCGGTTTAGTGATTCTCTTCCTCTTCCCGGAAGGAAGAGGAATGATCCATATAATCTGCCCCCATGATAGCAACACATGTGCACAAGAAGAACTGAGAGATACGCCTTTGCATTGATTTCCATGAAATTTTTGAAGGTTACACCCATGAATTTAGAGATTTGTGTACAGAGCGATCAAATTCATATGCGTGGAGAAACTCATGTTCCATTCCCAACGATATTGAAAAATTGTACTGAATTTTCAAAATTGAGTTTCGTATGTGTAGAAGTTTGTATATCTATATACATCTTGTCAAAGGAGAAAATATGTTTTTTGGGACCTCATTTCAGTTATATGTAAAACTAGAAATTTTTAGTTAAAATATTGGGAAAGGGCTTTCGTACACCTTCATTTCATCGTGACTTGGTGAAGTGCTTAACTTCTTTGGAATTTAATCATCTCTACACAATGATGCACCAAGAGACCGGTTGCCCTTCACCTTCATTAAACTAGCAATTGCCCCTAAAGGTGCAACGATACACTGAAGAAATAGAAGATTTGGGAAGATCATCTTGAAAAACTAAATCACTAAATACGAAAACTCTTATATAAAGATCATATTGATCTCCATCTACTTTTAAAAATAAATGTTAAAAGTATTTATTACATTCAAAAGTAAGATGACATTGTATACATTGATACTTGTCACTAACTTGTTCTATTCTTTAGTTTTGTTTAAATAGCTCAACAACATGTTAGTTTGATTGGAAAAATGATTTTCAAGCATATACATTGAGTTTTCATCTAGATCCATTGATTTTTATCCTTAATTCAATGCTTTGGCGTTGCTTCGTCAACTTCAATCAACCTAGGTAATTTCATCTCCATGAATTTCATTTTAGAAAAGGCTATGCCTATCATTTTGAATATAGATTTTAAATTGGTTTTTGTTGATTCATTAGATACCTTTATTCTGTGGTTCTTCTCTTAAACCATTATGTGTTAATAAGATTTCAAATTTCAATAGCAAAATTACTTTATATAATTAAATTTCAACTTTTCAAACCAACAAATTTAATAATCATTTTCCTTATTAATATAAAATTCAAAAGCATTTAATTTACTCTAATAACATATTTAAACACTCCAATAATTACAATTACAAAATTATACCCTATTACAATCAATCTAATTTAAATTAAACAAGAGCGTAATCTCCATAATGAAATCTAATGAAAACTTCAAATGATTTCCCTTACTCCTATTCATTCTCCAAACAAGTTTGTTATCATTGCAGAGGAAAAGATATATGTGGACTTTCAACTTGTCTTTGTACTTTATGTTTGTTACTGAACTCTACTTAACAATCTTGTGATTTAAGCCTCCTCGTCGGATGATCGAGTGGTGGTCTATTTGGATGTTATCCCTACCACCTAGTTTCAAATCCCATTAGGGGACACTATGACTCATCATAGTAAGACTCGAATGATAGGCGTCTTCGATGGTATTCATAGGTCTCAATCCTTGGCCAAGCTATCAGAGCTTCTAGTATGTTTGCGTTATGGGTCATTGGATATACTCTTGATCCTAAACATTGCCCGAATTACTACAAAAAATTATTGATTCACCATCGTTATAAAAGAAAATAAAGTCCAAAGACTTTACAAATTGCTTCAAGGACTTTATAATCTGCCATAAGAGATTCTTATTGGGGTATGTTTTGGTTTAAAAAGTTGAAATTTAATTATATATAGTAATCTTGTTATGGAAATTTGAAAATATTATTAACAAATTATGGTTTAAGAGAAGAAACACAAAGTAAATGTATATAATTAATCAACAACAACCATTTTAAAATCCATAATCAAAACGATAAGAAAAGCCTTTCCAAAAATTAATGTCATGAAGATGAAATTACCTAGGTTGATTGAAGTTGAGGAAGCAATGCCAAAGCATAAAAATAGCCCTAAAAATGAATGGCTCTAGCTGAAAACTCAATGTATATGCTTGAAAATAAATTTTCTAATTAAACTAGCATGTTGTCGAGCTATGTAAATAAAACTAAAGAATAGAGCAAATCAACGAAAACTGTCAAAGTATACCATGTCATATTACTATTAAATGTACTAAAAGGCTTTCAAAAAAATTTTAAAATCTAAATGGAGATCGATATCGATATTTATATACGAGTTTTCATATTTGGTTATTTAGTTTTTCAATATGATCTTCACAAATCTCTTATTCCTTCGATGTACCTTTTCACCTTTAGGGGAAATTGCTAGATAATATTTTTTTTATTAAAAGGTAATTGATTGATTGGAATTTTGCGGAAGTAACCATTTTCAAACTCTACGAACATGATTCCCATTATTTTTTTAGAGTACCATTCTGACATCTTGTTTTCTAACTTGAATTAGGGAACCCACCCACTCTAACCTATTTGCATAAGATCATGGGCCCACTCGTTGCTGCTGCCAAATGTTCTCTAAATTATGTCGAATAAAGTTGGCTAAAAAGTAGTTAATCCTAATAAGGAGGCTACAAAATTCACTAAATCTTGTGACTTGTGCTTCTCAATTGCCAATAAAAATGTTTATATAACATAATAGGATATTACATTACATATATTCTATATTGAGTTAGGTATAATCAATAATTATTAGGTCGATGGTATATATTTAACCACCACATAATATTATAAAATATTCTTAGTATTAGTCACAAATAAAAAGTTGATATTTATCTCAAAAGTATGATAGCCATGTTTTCTATGGTGTTCTCTAAACATGCAATGTTTCGGAGCTTTTGGCTAGAATCCAACGATTTTTGATTTCGGTCAAATCTTTATTTTTGTCGTTTAAAATGGGTTTTTGACTGCATATATCGATTCAAAACCCTGGGAAACATTTTGAGTACTTGAATTGTGGAGAGTTTATAACTCAAACATGTGATTCCAAGAAATCCCATCTAGATTGTGGGAAAATTAGACTAAAAAATATGCCCAAAATCCCTAAAAAACGTAGAACAGGTAAACTACAACTTTCTGTATCCCTCTTGTAAAGATTGCTATGAATTGGAATTCATATAGATAATATGGAAATGTAACACATTGACTCATTGTGGAAAGTGGACATAGGTTCAAAGGTATAAGGAGGAGGAGATGATTATAAACCCAAACCACTGTATTTATTTCACCACCTGTATCCCTGATGGATTTATGGCTATGCTAATGTAGCGTTGAATTCAAGAATGGGTTTCCTAAGTGAAGGATAATCCATGTAGTCTTCATTCTCATGGGAAGCATGGATGTGAGTCAACATGCATGGAAATAAATGGGAAGAAAAAGACCTATAGGAGACAAGGTGGAGAGGATATATGAAAGACATGTAAATGAGCAAAAATACAGTGTAGTCTTGTTGATTAAGAGAGAGTTCACCGAGAAAAATAAAGAACAAGGAATGCGCAAAAAAGGAGAACATCGAACTTGAAACTAGTAGTGTTCCTGGATCTGCTAGGGGGAAGTAGCCTTTCTCCATCCTATGTTTTTTGTTTGGGATAACATTTGTTGTGTTTTGTTAGTGCTAGTGTGCACCTGTGATTTGGTTGGTAAGGAAGAGTTCAGTGGAGTCAAAATAGTCAATGTTATCCCTGGGGCTAATAAACCACTAGGGGGTCAGTTGAGGTTAATAAACCACTTGACAGGTGGAGACACTTAGGTACTAGTTTAAAGAATTGATAAAATACTAAGTGCAAGACTTGTGGCTAATTAACCACTTATCTACTTTCTCACTAATTTGATAAACCACCTGGATAGTGGGCTCACGGCCGTTGTAGCGTTAGCTTAGAGAAGGCAATTTATAAATCACCCAAATAGTGTGTTCATTCTCCTAGAATTGAGTTGTAACTCATTGAGCCTTGAATGAACGCATGTGATTGATTTCCTATTGAACAAAGATTCACTAGGGTGTTACTATTGGGGGAAGTTCATAAATCATGTGGAATTTGGATTCTTCTTCTTACCATTTGTTGACTAGGTATTGGTGAGAATACTCCTCTAAAAAATTACCCCCTCAGACGCTCAACCTAACTCGAGGGTTGTTAGCTACAAGACGGATTGAAGTGTAATAAAAGAGTTTCATTTTTTCTATAAATTTATATAAGTGATTGTACTATTATTATTCATTCTCTTTTTGTATTTTTTTTTTAAGATTATATAGTTATGTACTTCCTATTAGGTCTAAATAAAACATAGTAATCAAATGATATCATGGTTAGTTAAAAGAAGTAAACATATATTTCTCAAAAAAAATCCTTGGTTGACATGTTTAAATGATGAAGCCAAGGAAACTCTACCTATGTCCAATGTGTTCATTGTTTTCTATTTGTAGCTTGGAATACAATTTTTGCTAGGGTGAATATGGTAGTTTGTAACATGAAGAATTGCTAGCTACATTTTGCGTATGTGTTTCAGATCTCTATAAATTGTATGGAAATATAGTACATGTGTACATGATAATATAGTGGCAATAAGAATTATTTAAATTTATCTATATATATATGATAGAAGAATTTCTTGTACAAGCAAGTGTTTCGGATCTCTATAAATTCTAAGGAAATATTGTACATGTGTACATGATATTATAATATAAGATGGGGTTCTAGAAATATTCGAGTGATAATGTAGTGGCAATAAGAATTAACCAAATTTGTCTGTATATATGACATAAGCATTTGTTGTACAACCAAGCATTTTATCAATCTCTATAAATTGTAAGGAAATGTTGTACATGTGTACATGAGAATATAGTGGCAATAAGAATTACATAAATTTATCTATATATATGACATAAGCATTTGTTGTACACGCAAGTGTTTTGGATCTCTACAATGTAGTGGCAATAAGAATTAGCCAAATTTATTTGTATATATGACATAAGCATTTGGTGTAAAACCAAGCCTTCTATCAACGGAAAAAAAAGTGTTCTATAAAAAGTGAGTATGTTGATATTTCTTATATATTAATGCCTATTAACAATTATGAACTATTTGCAGTTATGAACTATTTATGTATTTCTTGCCCTTACCCCAATTTATTTCTTTTCAATAAAATTTCTTTCTATTTAAATCAAAATAGATATACTAAGAATATTTGAATGAGAATTTTACATTAATTTTAAGAAAATAATAATAATATTAATAAAGTCGTATGTTATTAATCAAAATACTATTGGTGGACTTGCCACTTATAGTTTGATTTAACTGCATTATTTTGTAGATCGTTGTGGTAGTGTTGATAAAATTCAACTATTGCAATTATAAAATTTGGCTTATTGAAATTTTAGAAATAAGGAACTAAATATACTATGAGCAATGGAATATACCCAAATTGTCTATTCAAGGCTCAAAAACATAGAAAGTTCTTCCAATTTTACTAATATTTCCCTACAAAGTATTTTAATAATATAATTTAATAACATATAATATTATATAGGTAAAGTTTGATTTTATATTTTTAATTAAACAAAAAGAACTTATTATTTATGTTTATACAAACTAGCATACCTTGAGAGCATGAACATAAACATAAGGCAAAGTGTAATAAAAGAGTTTCCTTTTTCCTATAAATTTATATAACTGATTGTACTATTATTATTCATTTTCTTTTTGTGTTTTTGTTTTTTTTCAAGCTTATATAGTTATGTACTTCCTCTTAAGCCTAAATAAAACATAGTAATCAAATGATATCATGGTTAGTTAAAAGAAGTAAAAAAAAATTTCTCAAAAAAATCCTTTGTTGACATGTTTAAATGATGAAGCCAAGGAAACCCTACCTATGTCCAATGTGTTCATTGCATTCTGTTTGTAGTCTGCAATTCAATTTTTTCTAGGGTGAAAATGGTAGTCTGTAACATAAAGAATTGCTAGCTACATTTTGCTTGCGTGTTTTGCATCTCTATAAATTGTAAGGAAATATTGTACATGTGTACATGATAATATAATGGCAATAAGAATTAGTTAAATTTATCTGTATATATGACAAAAATACTTGCAAGCATTTGCTGCACAGAAAAGTGATTCAAATCTCTATAAATTGTAAGGAAATATTGTACATGTGTACATGATATTATAATAGAGGATGGGGTTTGAGAAATATTTGAGTCATAATGTAGTGGCAACAAGAATTTGCCAAATTTATCTGTATATATGACAAAAGCATTTGTTGTACAACCAAGCCTTTTATCAACCGAAAAAAAATTCTTATATGAAAAGTGAGTATTTTCATATTTCTTATATATTAATGCCTTTTAACAATTGTGAACTATTTAATTGCATCTAGAGACACTGCCACTATGGTAGATATGCTATAATACAATATAATGTCATGTAAGCATTTTAATAGGTCAAATTATTAAAAATTATATAAAGAAATAAAATAAATTACAACAAAAGATAAAATTAATAGTATAATTATAATTAATAATTAAATCATCCTAGATTCATCTTAACTTCGAATCTACTCACTTTAAAAGCTTTTTGTATCTCAATATATTAGATCCCTCTAGGCCCTTAATAAATCTAGGTTTGTATCTCAAGAGATTTAATCCTTCGCAAATAGATCAAAAATTAAATTCAATCCATATTAATTTATGTAACTCTACTAAATTATTTTATTTTAATATATTATTACACTATATAATATAATAAAAAATTTAAAAATATATAAACTAAATCTATAATAGAACCCTTCATTCCATAATCACCTACTAAATTTTACTCACATTATATAATAACAAAACAAGTATTATATATAAAATATGTATATTATAAAAAAAAAACTAAAATCATTTTTTTATAATTACAACTATATTTCTCATTTCACATTTAAAAAAAGTTTTGATCCCTATCACAGGTATTAGTCTTGCCTTAGATATTTACGAAGTCATAAGATAACTTCCCTTACCCCAATATCCAAACTAGGTTGAAGATTAAAAGGATATGATTCTTATTTTTCCAATTTACGAAGTCATAAGATAAATTATAGAAAATAAATAACGACAAAAATGCACACAAGAAAACAACACTAGAAATTGATAACGGAGTTCGACTATCTCAAATCCTACATCTTTGGGTCCAGTCTTCAATGGGGAGGCCTCTTTATTAATTCTTAGAAGTCATCAAATTATATAAAAAAATACATCAATTATATTCTTGATTGGTCCTGTTGTGTTTTTCTCGACCTTAGAATTTCAATGAAACTAGCGACACTCAAAAAGGCCTCCAAGATCTCTTAGAATGAGCCTCCAAAGCTTTGTTATCTTGCTGGTCTATCACTGTCTCTGTAGAAAAACTGTTTCTGTTACATAAAAATCTAACTTCTACCTCCTTGGTGCGTTGGTCAAACTTTTATAATAAAATGTGAGAGTTCGGGGGTCAAATCTCAAACTCCCCATCAGGTTGTTGTGATATGAATAATATATAATAAAAAAAAGTTAAAAATAATTTCTACAAGTCAAAACTTACTCGTTTCTCGCTGGTTTGACACCTACCCACATTATAATATATATAATATATGGTTTTTGGGTCGTTCCCAAAGCCTTAACCTTGCGTTGGTTATGATATGGGGCCTTTAGTCTTAGAGGGTTGCGGAAAGTGTTGGAGGAGCTGCCGGATATGACATGCTCTACCACACTCCCCACCATTTCTTAATATATGCTAGCCATTACACAATAAGTAAATCTGGTTTCGAAAGTAAAAACGAGAATAAAACAATGGTGTAATGTTGAATGAGTGGATTTGGTGTTGATAGTCGTGTGTCATCTAATAATAGGGTAGGGTAATAGGGTAGGGTTTTTCATGCAGGGAAAATTTTAAGAACCCCCTAAATTTATAAATATAATAAATGGGTGAATCTCCATGGTATATAGGAAAAATGAAAGGCGATTTTATCAATAATATAATATGTATATAAATATAATAAATGGGCGAATATCCATGGTATATAGGAAAAATGAAAGGCGATTTTATCAATAATATAATATGTATATATAATTTTTTGGCGAATCTCTCACCAGGCATGGCGAATATTTTACTCAATTATAAAATCTTGTAAAATTCTGGCGAGTCTTTCACTAAATAATAAAACTTTGTAAAGTCCTAGTGAATCTTAGCATAGGCTACATGCTGGTTTAATTCCCCCATTTAAATAGGCTACATTCCAGGTGAATACCATGGGTCAATACCATGTGCCATTTTGGTGAATACCATGTGCCATTTTTATTTTTATTAATTCTAATATTAGGGTTAATAATGGTTTTTTTGCATGGTATTAATAACAATCTAGTCCATGGTATTTGTCCCATGGTATTTTGGCCATAGGTTTCACCTAAATATAACCCATTTTTTGAGTGTTCGTAAATATAAGGTGACTTATGGAGTAAATATAAAAAAAATGTTTTATTTGTTTACCATACCTCTCGTTTATTTATATTTTTATTAATTTACCATACCTCTTTTACAAATATGGCATTTGGCCCATAGGATTCACTTAAATAAAACCTCTTTCTTGAGCCTTCGTAAATAGAACGAGGGTTATGGACTAAATATAAAAAAAGGTTTTATTTATTTACCATACCTCCACTTTACTTATATTTTTATTTGTTTACACCCTTACATGTATATAAGGTGACTTATGGAGTAAATATAAAAAATGTTTTATTTATTTACCATACCTCTCATTTATTTATATTTTTATTAATTTACCATACCTCTTTTATAAATATGGTATTTGGCCCATAGGATTCACTTAAATAAAACCTATTCTTGAAAATGGGCGAATGGATTCACTTAAATAAAACCTATTCTTGAAAATGGGCGAATGGAAGGTTGTAAGTCCTAATTTCAAGGGCTAAATTTAGCCTTTTTACCCTCTCCCTTAAAATAAGGTGGGCTATTTGAGGTGATTTGTAAAAATGTACTATAATACAAAATATTCGCCCACTAAAAATTTAAAACCCCTTAATTTCGCCAAAGGGAAAACATTCGCCCCTAAAATTATGCTTGGTTTCATGGTGGCCTCTTAATGGGTCCATTCTTGGAACCACGAGTTAGAACCTTTACTATTTGAACCTTGCTTGTTGGAACCTTCATTTGAGCACTCTAGCTTTGACCTTTGACTTGTTTTGTCCAGAACTTTGACTATGAATAACTTTTGTATACAGACTCTGTTCTTTACCATTCAAGTTGTGTTGGATTTTTTTTTCGAGCTCTATACAGTGGAACTTTTTTTCTTGAATCTAAAGACTTTCAATTTTCGGCCTTTTTAGATCCCATTTTGATCAATTGTCTTTCAATATTTTACTCTTATTGTAATGTATACGAATAAATTATCTAGAATGTTTGGAGCATAAATGAATTTTATTATTGTGTGTGAAACATAGGATGAGTCTGCAACATGAATGACAAGGTTTCTTGTATATATCCTAGCTCAAATGACCCTGTTTAACATTAGAGAACCAAAAAATACAAACCCTACATAACTCAAAATTGATATTGAAAAGAAGAAAATCAGTAGCCCAATCCATTGGTTTCGCAAGAATGGGTGGGGAAGCATTGTTAGTTCGGTGGATTGAGATTGTACGAGAGGACTCGGTTAAGTGATTCTCTTCCTCTTCCCAAAAGTAAAAGGAACAATCCATACATCCCGCCCCCATGACAGTAGTGCCCGTGCATGAGAAGAATAGAGAGATACACCTTTGCGTTGATTTCCGTGAAATTTTTGAAGGTTATACCCATGAATTTAGAGATTTGTCCACATATCGAACAAATTCATATGTGTGGGGACACGCATGCTCCATTCCCAACCATATTGAAAAATTTTACTAAATTTTCTAAATTGACTTTCATATGTGTAGAATTTTGTATATCTATATACGTCTTGTCAATGGAGAAAAGAGTTTTTCGGGAAATCATTTCAGTTAAATGTAAAACTAGAAATTTTTAGTTAAAATATTGGGAGAGGGATTTTGCAAACCTTCATTTCATCATGACTTGATGAAGTTCTTAACTTCTTTGGAATTTAATCAGCTCTACAACATGATGCACCAAGAGACCAGTTATCCTTCACCTTTATTAAACTAACAATTTCCCCTAAAGGTGCAACGATACACTAAAGAAATAGAAGATTTGGGAAGATCATCTTGAAAAACTAAATCACTAAATACGAAAACTCTTATATAAAGATCATATTGATCTCCATCTAGTTTTTAAAAAAATGTTAAAATTCTTTATTACATTTAAAAGTAAGATGACATGGTATACTTTGATAGTTGTCACTAATTTGTTTTATTCTTTAGTTTTATTTACATAGATTGACAACATGTTAGTTTGATTGGAAAAATGTTTTTCAAGCATATACATTGAGTTTCCATCTAGAGCCATTGTCTTTTAGGGTTAATTCAATGCTTTGGTGTTGCTTCCTCAACTTCAATCAACCTAGGTAATTTCATCTCCATCAATTTCATTTTAGAAAAGGATATGCTTATCATTTTGAATATGGATTTTAAATTGGTTGTTGTTGATTCATTAGATACCTTTATTTTGTGGTTCTTCTCTTAAACCATTATGTGTTAATAAGATTTTCAAATTTCCATATCAAAATTACTTTATATGATTAAATTTCATCATCCAATGAATCATTTTCTACGCTGTGCAGGATTTGACAACTCTCGGATTTCATCTCTGAGCTCTGAAGACTCAAGTATCTGGATCTCTCCAGAAATAACTATAGCGGTTTGGTTCCTACCGCCTTCGGTCAGCTATCAGAGTTGCACGTTGCAGATTTCAGACAAGAAAGGCTTACTTTATTACCAA
Source organism: Pinus tabuliformis (assembly GCA_031772625.1). Taxonomy (NCBI): domain Eukaryota; kingdom Viridiplantae; phylum Streptophyta; class Pinopsida; order Pinales; family Pinaceae; genus Pinus; species Pinus tabuliformis. The sequence continues at coordinate 810,346,583 of CM062810.1, forward strand.
ATATAGAATATTAATCTCTAGATCATGTATCAATTGTACTGTAAGTTGTGTATTTTTGTGTGTTGACCACCAAAACCAACACATTTCTCTCTGAAATTAGCCATTATCTACCAGTTTGTTTACTTCAGTTTACCTTGGCGAAGGGCTATTGAACCAAGCTCTCAATTATCCCTTTCCAAATCACATGACATATGGAGTACAGAATAAAGCCTTTAGATAATCATCAAAAGAACTTCTCTAAGATTCCATAAGCACTTCTATCCTATCAACCTAGAGGTTGTCTCTAGGAGGTTTCTATATCTTCTGAAGCACTTGTGTGACAGGAGATAGAAAAAGCTACAACAAGACAAAAGCAAGATTCAATTTCTTTGAGTAGTGCTGAGGTAGAGTATATTATAGCCTGTGAAGTAAGCATAGATGTGTTTTGGTTGAGGGAGCTGCTAATTGACCTATTTGAAGGACCAATGGACCCTACAATGATACATTGTGATAACACCAGTGGTATACGATTATTTGAAGACCCAATGTTTCATCGAAAGACAAAGCATATCAACAACAAGTATCACTACATTTAAAATCTAATACAATATGGTGTGTTGCAACTACATTATATCTCCACAGATGAGCAGTTAGCTGATATATTAGAATTATAAGTTCCTAATAAAAAGCTTGTATATTTGAGAGACAATCTTGGTTTGGTTGATGTATCCTCCCTAATTGAGAGGGATACATAGGAACATCATTCCTGTCTTCATTTGGGAAGATAGAATGGAGAATTGGGTAAGCATCTGGCATCTAATACTCCTTGAGGATGAGGTAGGAAATCTAAGATGAGAGTAGTCGTGAATCGATATTCTTTGAGAACTAGCTATCTAATATAATAATAGTCCAAAGAAGGTCATACGATGTGAACACCTCGGTGGAGTATGTACCTTGAGAGACAATGATGATGGTGTCTATAAATCAACAGTCTCGCCAGTATTGTGCTCTGATCTTGTGGAGAGATAGAGTTGTTAGTAAAGGCATTGCTATGTGATAATGTTGGTTGATACGATGCTAAAAAAATGGGTTACTAATCCAAATATTCTTATGAGATCTATTTAGGTTGATAATGTTCATGTACCATTTATGCATACCTCCCTAGCTAAGCGGGAGCATTGAGAAATGTGTAACTAGGTTGTGTCTTCATAAATATGTAATGTACATTGATTCTTGTAAATTGTAAAATGAAAGAAAATTATTATTATTTGGAGCATGGGTTTAATGCTTAGGGTATTTTATTTTATAGGTGAAGCACTCGTTGATTACTTCTTGGTTTTGTCATAGTCAAGAAGTCACAAGAGTCATTGTCATAAATTCAAGACCCCATTTGGCACATTGTAACTTGTAAAAAATATTTTTGTCTTTAAAAGTGTCTAAATTCCCTCCAAGACCAAGTCAGTTTGGCATCTAACAATTCAACCTAAAAGGAAGAGCCACGTCCACCTTAAATATCCTAGATATAAGACGAAACTTGTCCTCCTTGAGACACATTCATTCATCACTCATTCTAGCGAAGAAGGAGGAAGAAGAAGGAAACAACGAAGGAAGAGGATGAAGAAGAATTTTGTTTGGTCTATTTCTCTCTCACATGTACTAAGGAGGACTAGGATTTCTGCCACATATCTAAGGTTTCTATCTACAAATTCGATCTTGGAGAAAAGAACGCAAGAAGGTCAAGCGAAGGTCATGAAGGGCCATCCTCAAGCTCCAAAATTCAAAGAAAGGAAAGAGAAGGACAAAGGAAGGCTCAAAAGGAAAATAAAAGCTAACACATATGACAACAACAACTACTTGGGGGGAGAAAAGATCAGATTCGTAGTGGAGGAGATTTGACTAGGTTTGACTGGATCAAGGTAAGAACATCATATGGAGAGGTTGGTCTTGGTCTTGGAGGGTATAGGTTTTATTCTTAAGGTATTTTAACTCATCAATTGAAGGATTGATAAGGAAGAGAAGAGATTTTTGGGTTTTCCTCTCAAGTGGAGAGGTTTTGACCCTGGCTTGCAACCTATATTATGTGTTCATATTCTTCTTTTTTTTGGTAGTTTCTTGATGATATACACACATAATAATAAGTGACAAATCTAATAGGTAAAAATAAATCACAAGTAGTTATCAGCTAAAGAGAAATCACTCTAATAATTTCCCTATAGATTTTTCAACATGGTATCAAAGCTAAGGCTAGCTAAGGACATTATGAAGATCTCCAGTACATTGAAGAAGTTCCTAAAGAAGTGTTCAAAGGTATCAATTCATTTCATGAAAAGAATCAAGGAAGCATGGAATATTATATGTACTACAAATAAGGAACTAGTAAAGAAAAAGGATGAAGGTCTCTTCTCATCACTCACTAGCACATTCCAAGATGATAACATTTTGGTAATCAATAGTGGTGCATCTAGGCACATGACTGGTCATCACAAACAACTAAAGACATTATCAAAGGGAAAATATTCTTACTCACTGGAACTTGGATATAATAAGAGTTATCCTTAGGAGGAAGTGGATCAACCTCTATAGAGTTTGAGAATGGAAGCAACACTCATCTCATTAACATCCTATTTGTTCTAGGTTTTCATAAGAACTTACTTTCCATTTCAATTCTAGAAGATATGGGTGATAGAGTAGCCTTCATTAATGGAAAATTTGTAGTATGGTGGAAGAAATCAAACATAGAGAATGCTAGAGTAATTTGTATTCGTGAAGGAAGACTTTGCAGGTTGATATCTCCTCTTGTACAAGCTCTAGTTCAAATTGAAATCAACCCATGTGAACTTTGGCATAGAAGATTTGGTCATATTCATTTCAAAATCCTTCCACCTCTAAGTTCTATAGTAGATGGAATCCCTGAATTGAAACAACATCATGAAGGAGTATGTAAGGGATGTGCATTAGGTAAGAACACCAAGAGGCAATTTGGAAGCAGTTCTTCATGGTCAAAATAAATATTGGATCTTATTCATTTCAATGTCTATGGACCTATGACTCCTAAATCACTTGGATGTCATATATATTATGTAACATTGATAGATTATTATTCAAGAAAAAATTGTGTTTACCTGATGAAATCCAAAGATGAAGTATTTAGAAAATTTCAAGAATTCAAAGCTAAAGTAGAGAACCTTACATAAAGGAGAATCAAGATATTCAGGTCCGATAATGGATGAGAATATAGATCCAAGGAGATCATAGATTTCTGTAAGGAGTGTTGGATTAAGAGGGATTTAATAGTTCCATATAATCCTAAACAAAATGGAGTCACAAAATGAAAGAACCTATCCATTGAAGAAAGTGTAAAAGAAATGTTGCATGTGTCTATCGAAATTTCTGTGGGGAGAGGCCATGAAGACACTTGCATATATTCAAAATCAAAGTCCCCGCAAGACACTTGATAACATAACTCTTAAAGAAGTATTCACTAGGAAGAAAAGAATTGTGGATGATCTTTGAATCTTTGGTTTTCCTGTATATATTCCTATACCAAAGGACAAAGAAATATGTTGGACCCTTCAAGCATGAGAACAATTTTTGGCTACAATAACTCTTCTAAGGCCTATAGGATCCACATAAAGGAAGGATACCATATAGAAGTAATTCAAGATGTTATATTTGATGAAAGTATCGCGTTATCTAAGGAAATTCCCATGGACTCTAATGATGAAGAAATTCCAGTATTTGAAGAAGAAGTTGACAGGGAAGAAGAAGAATCCTACCATGAATATGAAGGTACGAGTGAACCTATTCAACCTGTGGTCATTCCCCAATCAAGAAAGAGACCTAACTGGTTGAAGTCTACATTACTTGATGCAGAGGGTCATGGAGAAGCTCAAGGAATATTCAAGGAAAGCAAGAAGCCCAAACAATATTTTGGGTATGCATCGTACATGAGAAAACTAATATAAGTAGAGCCATCCACGTTTGAATAAGTTTCCAATAATAAAGAATGGAAGGACTCCATGAATGAATAATATCAATCTATAATGAAGAATGGAGTTTGGGAGATCATTCCTAGGCCTGAAGACAAATCTTTGGTAACTTCCAAATGGACCTATAAGATCAAAGATGAAGTAGATGGAAGTATTGACAAGCATAAGGCAAAATTTGTGGCTAGTGGTTTCTCTCAACTAGAAGACATCAACTATGAAGAGACATTTTCTTCGAAAACAAGGTATACAACTATATATTCGTTGGTATCTTTGGTTGCATCAATGGGATGGAAAATCCATCAAATGGATGTCAAGACTGCATTTCTGAATGGCACAATTGATGAGGAAGTCTATATAGAACAACGCTTGGGATTTGAAGTTAAAGACAGAAAGGCATATGTTTGCATATTGAAGAAGAACTTATACAACCTTAAGCAAGAACCAAGGGCATGGTATGCTAAGATGGAATCATACCTACATAGATTAGGCTTCACAAAGAGTTATGTTGATCCGATGATTTATATCAAGTTTTTAAAGGGAGAACTGGTAATCATTCTTCTGTATGTAGATGATCTTGTCTTAATAGGTGTAGAAGGTCAAATTGAAGAATGTAAGAAGAAATTAGCAACAAAATTTGACATGAAGGATATGGGGCTAATTCATTACTATTTTGGACTAGAAGTATGATGAAATCTATATGGGTCAACGGAAATATGTGATCAATATGTTGAAGATTTTTGATATGATGTAGTGCAAACAAATGACAACTCTGATCATCACAAAATTGAAAAGGTTAAGGAGTTCTCAATCAAGCCCTGTGGATCCTTCCAAGTATAGACAACCGATTGGCTCAATAATGTACTTGGTGAATATTCGACCAGACATATGTTTTGCAGTAAATGTTCTCTGTCAATTCCAAGTGGAGCCAAAGCATGATCATTTGATAGAAGAAAAACATATACTGACATATATGCAGGAACCATGCACTATTTCCTGAAATATGACAGGAGGAATGATGTCCGCTTGATCGGATATACAGATTTTGACTAGGGAGGTAGTGAATAGGATGGAAGGAGCACTACTAGAGGATGTTTCAGTTTAGGATCCTCCATGATCTCATAATGTTTTTAACCATCACGGAATTCGAATAAAGATTAACAAAGGATTCCATCGCAAAACCAAAGGTCAATGGGCCATTTTCTCTCTGCTCTCGTTGGACACTCGGTGGCATATGATTAGTCCTGATAAGTTAGAGTGTCAGCTGACATCAGCATGATGTGGCGGTACGACAAGACACGTGGCATGACATTTTGGCATTTTGAGGGTCCTAAGGGGGACAATTTGGGTGACACATGTCACCACTCACGAGGTGCCACATGGAGTGATGATGTCATATCAGAGGTCAGCATATTGGAGGTTGAGGATGTCAACAATTTGTAACACTTAACACTTGAAAAATTTTCGATAAGGGGGCCTCGATATTACGACTGACACATGGTTGAGAAGAACTTATAGAGCCAAGGGCACTAAGCTCTTAAGAAAGAAAAAATGGCTCCTGGGCAGGAACAAAATTCCTTAGCGCCTTAAGGCTAAGCCTTGAGTCACCGCAACTAGTCTCATGGAGGAAAATATAAAAGGGCTAAACAAAAGGGGCCAATGACATCAAAACTCTGTTTTTGTAATGTATTTAAGAATAAAATTCCTGATGAGTAAACTATATGATGTAACACTATTGCAATAATACAAGACATATTAGGCTCTGATAGTGTAATATAGAGAGTTAAAGGCGTATGGGTCAGCTACTGCAATATTTAATGCTGGAACAAAGGAGTTCATCTGAAGAGTAATGGCGACTATCAAAGATCATTGGGTCAAGGCAAGAAGGTCCATGATCCACAAGAAAGAGTGTTGGGTCTCCCTTGATGTGATACAAGCCATCTTTGTGCTCCGAAGCACGTCTTCAGTGAGTAAATGGAGGTATGGGACTTAGAAAGGAGCGTGCAGGTCAGATGAGAATTAATTTCCTTACATGGAGCTCCACACACTCAGACAATGAAATACTACCAGGTCAATATCTGTTTCTGCATTGTGAGAATCAACTGACAGTTGAACACTCCCAGCTCTAGAGAGTGGGAAATTCTAGCATTTAAGTTGAAACAAATAGGTGAACTAGCTGAGTAACTAAAGAGGAACATCATGGAAAAGAAGTGTCCTGATCGGAGGCCATAACAAGAATGACAGAGAGATATTTTCCTCAACCATCATTTAGTTTTATTTATGTCTATTATTATGTAATTTTTGCATATTCAAGAACAAAATCAAATCTGATTGTAATCATTTTGGGCAGCAAAACCTTCACACACTCCGACACCTACTCGATTAGATAGTTGGATCTCGGCTGAGATATTTTGTAATTGTGGTTCAAAGCTCCCCCTATCCTTATAAATATAAGGAAGAAACACTTAAGAGATGTTCCCCAATTCTCCATTTCTAGAGGACTGAATTTAGCATTTACAAGTTCTAAGCCCTATTTGTAGAGAGAGTGGTTCCACTTTGGTTTCACTCTCTCATGGTTGTATATATGATGCTAAGTACTGAGAAGTACATGTGTATACACATATTTACTAGTGTTATTTGATAGCCTACGGTACCTATATCTAAGCACATATTTACTCATGCTAATTGGTGACAAATGTATTCATGAGGCATAGATATTGAGACCTTAATTCGTGATCCACCTTTTCTGCATTTTCACCTCATCACTCTTCCATATTTCTACTGGATTTGTTACTTAGGATTTTGTGTTATTTCTAGCCCTCTATATCGATTTCCCTCCTTTCCTTCCTCATGTTCATCTATCCTACAATAGCAATGTTAAGTTGTGTATTATTGTGTCTCAGCCACCAGAACTAACACATTTCTCTCTAAAATTAACCATTATCTACTAGTTTGTTTGCTTGAGCTTACCTTTGCAAAGGGCTATTGAACCAAGATTTGAATTATCTCTCTCCAAATTACATGACATATGGAGTGGAGTAGAAAGCCTTTAGATAATATTCAAAATCACTCCTCTAGGATGCCCCAGGCACTGGTCTCCTATCAACCCAGAGGTTGTCTCTAGGAGGCTTCTATATCTTCTTAAGCACTTGTGTGATAGGAGATAGAAAATGCTACAACAAGAAGAAAGAAAGATACAATTGTTTTGAGTAGTTTTGAGGAAGAGTATATTGTAGCCTATGAAATAAGTAGAGAAGTGTTCTGGTTGAGGAAGGTACTAATTGACCTATTTGAAGGACCAATGGACCCTACAACGATACATTGTGATAACACCAGTTGTATACAATTATCTGAAGACCCAATGTTTAATGGAAAGATAAAGCATATCAGCAAAAGGTACCACTACATTCAGAAGTTAGTACAATATGGTCTGTTGCATCTACATTGTATCTCCACCTATGAGTAGTTAGTTGATATATTGCCAAAATCTCTTACTGATAAAAAGCTTGTATATTTGAGAGACAAACTTGGTTTGGTTGATGTATCCTCCCTAATTGAGAGGGAGAGACAGGCATATCCTTCTTGTCTTCACTTGGGAAGACAGAATGGAGGATTGGGTAAGCATATGACATCCCATACTCTTTAAGGATGAGGTAGGGAATCCAAGCTGAGAGTAGTCGTGGACCTATATTCTTTGAGGACTAGTTATCCAAGATAATATTAGTCCAAAGAAGGTCATACTTTGTGAACACCCAGGTGGAGTATGTACATTAAAAGACATTGATGATGGTGTCTATAAATCATTGGTCTCGCCAACATTGTGCTCTAGTATTGTGGAGAGATAAAGTTGTTATTCAAGGCCTTTCTATTTGACAATGTTGGTTGATGTGATGTTAAACAAATGGGTTACCAATCCAAATCTTCTTATGAGATCTATTTATATTGAGAATGTCCATGTACTAATTATGAATACCTCCCTAGTTAAGAGGGAGTGTTGAAAAATGTGTAACGAGGTTCGGTCTTCAAAAATATGTAATGTACTTTTGATTCTTGTAAATTGTAAAATGAATTATTATTATTATTATTATTCGAATAATGGGATTCATTCTCAAGGTCTTTTATTTTATAGGTGAAGCACTCATTGTGTTCTTCTAGGATTTGTCCTAGTCAAAAAGTCAAAAAAGTCGTTGTCATAAATTGAAGACCGCATTGGGCACATTGTAACTTGTAAAGAAATTTTTTTCTTTTGTTCAAAAGTGTCTAAATACCCTCCAAGACCAAATTGGCTTCGCAGTTAGCAATTCAGCCTAAAAGGAAGAGCCACATCCACTAGTAAAAAACCTATATATAGGAGGCAACTTGTCCTCATTGAGAGACATTTATTCATCACTCATTCTAGTGAAGAAGGAGGGAGAAGAAGGCACCGCAGAAGGAAGAGGACTAAGAATACTTTTGTTTGGGATATTTCTCTCTCACATATACTAAGGAGGGCTAGGGTTTCTACAACAGATCTAGGGTTTCTATCTACAAGTTCAATCTTAGAGTAAAGAAGGCAAGAAGGTCAAGCACAGGTCACCAATGGTCATCCTTAAGATCCAAAACTCATAGAAAGGAAAGCAAAGGTCAAAGGAAGTCTCAGAAAGAAAATCAAGGCTCACACATATGGAAACAACAACTGCTTGGGGGGGGGAATTCAAATTCGTGGTGGGGGCCAAAATTATCCTGCTGAGGTCGAAGAAGTGTTATTGGAAGAGATTTGATTGGGTTTGACTAGATCAAGGTTACACATCATCCTGAGAGGTTAGTCTTGGTCTTAGAGGCTATTGGTTTTAGTCTTAAGCTCTTGGAATTCTTTAATTGAAGAATCTATAAGGAAGAGAAGGGATTTGCATGTTTTCCTCTCAACTGGAGAGGTTTTGGCCTTGGCTTGCAGCCTATATTTTGTTTTCTTGTTATTCTCATTTTTGGTAGTTGTTTGATGATACACACACATAATAATAAGTAACAAAGCTAACAAGTAGAGAAACATCACAAGAATTTATCAAGTAGAGAGAAATCACTCTAATCATTTCCCTATAGATTTCTCGACAAAAACTATTAGAGAAAACTTGATCAAGTGGAGAAAGTTTCCAAAAGAAGATTCCTCATGGGAAGCAGAGAAGTTCCAACAACAATATCCCTCGTCACCTCTCCTATGGGGACAAAGTAATTCTTTAGGGAGGGGCATTGTTATGAATATATATATATATATATATATATATATATATATATATATATATATATATATATATATATATATATATATATATATATATAATTATTTATTTATTTATTGTTATTAATTATGGTGAGGGTTATGGTCGCGGAGGATTGTAATCATCATTCAAGTATTTTATTCATTAATAAAAAAAATTACACAATTTTTGTGTCTTCTGCATCAAGTCTGCTCCTATAGTCTCCATGTGGATTTCCCAACAAGTGAAGGCATGACCCTCTAATTTCAATCACGCAAATGAAATCTTTTTTTCTTCCTCAACATTATGGACACTGAAATAAACTTCTTATTGCTACAACCATTGATTTAGTTTCAGAGCATCGATCTCACATTGGTATAACTTCATATCAACCTTTGTTTCCATTTTGAATATGGGTGATGAATGATTCACAACATTAGAATTAGGTTGATTTCTTTTGGGTCCTTTCTTTGGAATGTTCCCTATTTCTTCCCAATCTCTTGATCTGTCCTTTGACTTGTCCTCTACATTAGAACCCTCATAATCTCCAAGTATCCTGAGCTTATTGCTCAAGGTTGACGTGAGGAGATTCATAATACGATTTATATCTATAACTTTTACTTCCAGCCACAAAAACCTTTCCTTTGTAGGACGACATGGGTCATTCATAAATTCATTGGCTACGATTAGGCTTTTATGACTTTTGGCCTAGCTGATATAGATCCCCTACAAATATCCATAACGTACCCAAAGCATCATGTTTTCATACTGACATGATTTATAAATTTTCGTGGATATTTCATCATAATAGATATGATAAAACTATAAAAAATATGAAATATACACTATTAGGGTCTTATTTGTCTTTAGATTTTTGGATTTGTAGATTATTGTTAATTGCATATGCATGAAAAATTAAAATTAAGCGGAAAATAGAGAATAATGAAATAAAAACTCACAAACCACTGTTTGACACAAGATATGACCTAGGAAACCCTTTAGGGAGACAACCCAACTAGAAGGTGGGGTCGCTTTGCTCTATACCAGTAAATAGAAAATGACTGAGAGTACAAAGAAGTATGGCTTGTGGCCTTTGGGATACTATAGTACATAAATATTCTTTGTGTGCTTTATATTCTATCCCTTCCAACTGTTTTTTCTCATCTATGGAGAAAATGCACTAGAATGAATGGAACCCTTTTTCCTCCTGGTGGCCCGGTCATAACACAACCTAATAGCCTACTAGTGGTTAGGTTTGACTACCTCAATTGTTAACCAAAGTTACAATATGGATTCTTCTAGAGCCTCCTTTACCATAATCATGTGGCTTTCCCCTTTTCCATGTAATGGGTGCTAATGTGACATCCTCTCAAATTATGGTGGTGAAAACAGGAAGGTCAACTTCTAAGCGACATAACGTTTGCATGCAGACTCTGACCTTTTGAGGGCCAAAATTTTTCATACAAACTTTGATTGATGTGATTCTTGCACTGTTGGAAAGCTATTTGTATGTACAATATGCAAATATTGTTTCATGCTAAAGAAACAAAGTTTTATCCCCAAAAACATTGTTTGATGCCTCTAGATTCTCCTCAAAGGTTTAAGACCCCAATTTTTCAAACTGGGTCTCGCCACTAAAAATGGTCCCATGAGCTTCTTCCTCCATTTTTTCAACTTTGAAAGCATTGAGATGGATGAAAAATAGTATAATGATCCAATCTAGATCAAGGAGGAAGTAATGTGATGGAGTTGCAGGCCCATGGTACTCATACCACCTTGCAGGGCAACCAACGTAGGTTGAAGGTGAAAATTCAAATCCCACGCACATCCCTAAAACAAAATAGTGGCATCTTCCTGGTTGCGAAGGAGGTTACCTAGGATATTGCAGATAGTCCATGCATTGTCATTAGTGATGTGCATCTCCTGGTCTTCTATGTATGCTACTATGCACGATAACAATGGGGGATACTCTCATCGAATTGCTCTATTCCCTAATTGTACAAGGGGGGAAGAGGCATACTCTCATCGAATTGCTCTATTCCCTAATTGTACGAGGGGGGAAGAGGCAACCTCCCTCTGCCTCTACTACCCATGATACTTCTACCATGTTCCTTTACCATGGTAGCTACAAAGGAGTGACAGGACAAATTATTCTGATTTTTATTACCTCTTATTGTTAACAACCTTCACTTATGCAAGTTGATACCCCTATTTGTGATGCCCTTAACATTATTTGTGCATGAGCCATAATTTCCTATAGGATCACGACTATACAATGGCCTAAATGACAATAAATTCTTGTTACGTTCTTTCCACTTTTTCAATTAAATTCATTAATTACATGGGAGTCTTTTTTAATTAAATTCATTAATTACATAGGAGTTTTGAGGTTGGCATGTTTTGAACCACTTACTTCTTGATAATGAATCAGACTAAGTGGTGCGTCCACCTCAAAACTCTTATATAATTTATCCGTAAAAAGTAACTTTATTACTTTAAAAAAATGTCATATAAATAAGGTCGTAGTCTAAGTTTTATATGAAAAGTGTGCTGTCACAACACTAACGGGTGTAGAGGAAGACAAATACCAAGACAGTGGGATTCAGCTAGAAGAGAAGAGTGGTAACAGGTTCAGGGTTTGAGTCTTGTGATTGGAAGAAGCTGGGAGGGGGTCCAGAAGAATGTTGAGCATGCGTCGACTACACCTTCCCTACGAGATTCCCGTCATGGGTTGCGAGCTTACACCTTCTGTCCTCTCTCATCATCCAGATAATTTCATTACAACCAATGATGTTCTTGAATCAGCACCTGTAGATGGGAACTACCTCCAATTCAGATGGTATCATATTATTGAGAGTTACAAAAAGGTTGCATTGTGTAGTGTCCATCCATCAAAGCTAGCCACTCTACAGTGTTTGGAATGTGTGAAGGCTAAGTTACCTTTTTCAAAAAGCTATCATTGTTCACCAAAGTTCTATTTAGATTCATGGAATCATCATTGTGCATTGCATGCACAAGCGGCCAGTGCAATGCATGAGAATGGAACTGAGGATGCTGAATTATTTGGGAGATTTGGTAGCACAGCGGGTCTGGTTCGTTCAACTTCAAGTTCAAGAATTGAAAATACATCTCTAATCAATGGTTCTACCTTGCTAAACCTTCCTAACATTTCAGAAAGGGGTGGCGATGAGACATGGTATGAAGTTGGACGTTCAAAAACATATAAACCACCAGCTGATGATGTGATCTATGCTTTGAAGATGGAATGTGTGGTAGTTGATGCAGCCACAAGAATACCAGTAGGTCCAGCCAGCACACTCCACACTTCCCTAGTTATTCCAACCCCTTCCCGCAATCCTTGACTCATGATTCCAATCAATGCAGTTGATGGAATTGCAAATACTGAGCTGGAAGGACACACTGCAACTTTTGGCAGAATTCCGATGCAGGCCAAAGTCTTGCCGCCTAATATCATGGTTAGTTAAAAGAAGTAAAAATATTTCTCTCAAAAAAGTCCTTGGTTGACATGTTTAAATGATGAAGCCAAGGAAACTCTACCTATGTCCAATGCGTTCACTACATTCTGTTTGCAGCATGCAATTCAATTCTTCCTACGGTGAAGTTGGTAGTTTGTAACATGAAGAATTGTTAGCTACATTTTGCTTGAGTGTTTCAGATCTCTATAAATTGTAAGGAAATATTGTACACGTGTACATCATATTATAATAGAGGATGGGGTTCAAGAAAGATTTAAGTGATAATGTAGTGCCAACAAGAATTAGCCAAATTTATTTGTATATATGATAGAAACATTTGTTTTACAACCAGGCCTTTTATCAACTGAAAAAAAAATAAAATAAAAAATAAAAAAATAAAAAAATAAAAAATTTGTTAATATGGAATGTGAGTATTTGGATATTTCTTATATATTAATGACTATTGACAATTATGAATTATATAATTGTATCTAGAGGCACTACCGCTATGGTAGATATGTTGTAACACAATATAATGTCTTATAAGCATTTTAATAGGTCAAATTATATAAAAAATTTATAAAGTAATAAAATAAATTACAACAAAATATAAAATTAATAGCATAATTATAATTAATAATTAAATCGTCTTGGATTCATCTTAACTCTGAATCTACTTACTTTAAAAGATTTTGTATCTCAATATATTAGATCCCTCTAGGCCCTTAATAAATCTAGGTTTGTATCTCAAGAGATTTAATCCTTCTCTGGTAGATCGAAAATTAAATTCAATCCATATTAATTTATATAACTCTACTAAATTATTTCATTTTAATATATTATTACAATATATAATCTAATAAAAAATTTGAAAATATATAAACTAAATCTAAAGTAGAACCCTTCATTCCATAATCACCAACTAAATTTAACTCACATTATATAATAACAAAACTAGTACTATATATAACAAATATATTATAAAAAATCTAAAATGATTTTTTTATAATTACAACTATGTTTCTCATTTCACATTTAAAAAAAGTTTTGATCCCTATCACATGTATTTGTCTTGCCTTAGACATTTACGAAGTCATAAGATAATTTCCCTTACACCAATATCCTATCAAGTTTGAAGATTAAAAGGATATGATTCTTATTTTTTCCATTTACGAAGTCATAAGATAAATTATAGAAAATAAATAACGACAACAATTCACACAAGAAAAACGACACCAGAAATTGATAACGAAGTTCGACTATCTCAAATCCTACATCTTTGGCTCCGGTCTTCAATGGGGAGGCCTCTTTATTAATTCTTAAAATTCATCAAAGTATATAAAAAATACATCAATTATATTCTTGATTGGTCCTGTTGTGTTTTTCTCGACCTTAGAATTCCAACGCAATTAAAGACACTCAAAAAGGCCTCCAAGATCTCCTAGAATGAGCCTCCAAAGTTTTGTTATCCTGCTGGTCTGTCACTATCTCTGCATAAAAACTATTTTTGCTACATAAAAATCAAACTTTTTCTTCCTTAGCGCATTGGTCAAATTTTTATAATAAATTGTGAGAGGTCGGGGGGTCAAATCCCAAACTCCCCGTCAGGATGTTATGATACATATATAATCAAAATAATTAAAAATAATATCGGCAAGTTCAACCTTCCCCGTCGCTCGCTGGTTCCACACCTATCCACATTACAACATATATAATATATGGTTTGTGGGCCATTCCCAAATCCTTAACCATGCGTCAGTTATGATATGGGGGCCTTCAGACTTAGAGGGGAGCAGAAAGCATTGGTGGAGTTTCCAGATATGGCAGGCTCTACCACACTCTCCACCTTTTTTTAATATATTTAATAACCATTACACAATAATTAAATCTGGTTTCGAGAGTTAAAACAAGAATAAAACAATGGTGTAACGTTGAATGAGTGGATTTGGTGTTGATAGGTATTTGGCTTGAATCCCTCTAAGGACGGTTAGATCCATAAAATTAACTTTGACGAATAATAATAAGTCATGTGTAACCCATTGATGGGGTTGCATGGTGGCCTATTAATGGGTCCATTCTTGGAACCATGAGTTGGAACCTTTACTATTCAAACCTTGCTTGCTAGAGCCATGATTTGAGCACTCTCACTTTGACTTTTGACCCACTTTGACGAGAACTTTGACTATGAATAACTTTTGCATATGGACTGAGATCTTTCTCGTTCAAGTTGTGTTGGATTTGTTTTTTTGAGTTTTATGTAGTGGAACTTCTTTTCCTCGAATTTGAAGACTTTGAATTTTTGGCCTTTTTAGATCCCATTTGGATCAATTGTCTTTCAATATTTTACTCTTATTGTAATGTATTCGAACAAATTATCTACAATTTTTTACATTAGACAACCAAAAAATGCAAACCCTACATAACCAGAAATTGATATTGCAAAGAAGAAAATTAGTAGTACAATCCATTGGTTTTGCAAGAATGGATGGGGAAGCATTGTTAGTTCGGTGGATTGAGATTGAAAGAGAGGACTCAGTTCAGTGATTCTCTTCCTCTTCCAGGAAGGAAGAGGAATGATCCATATAGCCCGGCCCGATGATAGTAGCGCTCGTGCGCAAGAAGAATAGAGAGATACTCCTTTGCGTTGATTTTCGTGAAATTTTTGAAGGTTATACCCATGAATTTAGAGATTTTTCTAGAGAGCGAACAAATTCATATGCGTGGAGACACTCATGTTCCATTCCCAACCATATTAAAAAATTTTACTAAATTTTATAAATTGAGTGTCGTAATTGTAGAAGTTTGTATATCTATATACATCCTGCCAATGGAGAAAATATGGTTTTTGGGACCTCATTTCAGTTATATGTAAAACTAGAAAATTTTAATTAAAATATTTGGAAATGGCTTTCATATGCCTTCATTTCATCGTGACTTGATGAAGTGCTTAACTTCTTTGGAATTTAATCATCTCTACACAATGATTCACCAAGAGACCGGTTGTCCTTCACCTTTATTAAACTAGCAATTTCCCCTAAAGGTGCAACGATACAATAAAGAAATAGAAGATTTTGGAAGATCATCTTGAAAAACTAAGTCACTAAATACGAAAAATCTTATATAAAGATCATATCGATCTTCCTCTAGTTTTAAAAACATATGTTAAAAGTCTTTATTACATTTAAAAGTAAGATGACATGGTATACTTTGATAGTTATGGCTAATTGTTCTATTCTTTAGTTTTATTTGCATAGCTTGACAACATGTTAGTTTGATTGGAAAAATGATTTTGAAGCATATACATTGAGTTTTCATCTAGATCCATTTTTTTTAGGGTTAATTCAATGCTTTGGCATTGCTTCCTCAACTTCAATGAACCTAGCTAATTTCATCTCCATGAATTTCATTTTAGAAAAGGTGATGCTTATCATTTTGAATATGGATTTTAAATTGGTTGCTGTTGATTCATTAGATACCTTTATTTTGTGGTTCTTCTCTTAAACTATTATGTGTTAATAATATTTTCAGATTTCAATAGAAAAATTACTTTATATAATTAAATTTAAACTTTTCAAACCAACAAATTTAATAATCATTTTCCTTATTAATATAAAATTCAAACTTAGCATTTAATTTACTCTAGTAACATATTCAAGAACTCCAATAATTAAAATTACAAAATTATACCCTATTACAATCAATCTAATTTAAATTAAACAATAGCGTAACCTCCATAATGAAATCTAATGAAAACTTCAAATGATTTCCCTTATCCGTATTCATTCTCCAAACAACTTTGTTATCATTGCAAAGAGAAAGATATATGTGGACTTTCAACTTGTCTTTGTAGTTTATGTTTGTTACTCAACTCTACTTAATAATCTTGTGATTTAGGTCTCCTCATGGGATGATCAAGCGGTGGTATCATTGGGATGTTATCCCTACCACCTAGTTTCAAATCCCATTAGGGGACACTATGACTCGTCATAGTAAGACTAGAATGATAGGCGTCTTCGATGGTATTCATAGGTCTCAGTCCTTGGCTGAGCTATCGGAGCTTATAGTATTTTTGGCTTGTATTTCTTTGGATATACACTTGATCCTAAACATTGCCCAAATTACTCCAAAAAATTATTGATTCATCATGGTTAAAAAAGAAAATAAAATCCAAAGACTTTACAATCTGCTTCAAGGACTTTATAATCTGCCATAGGAAATTCTTATTGGGATATTGTTGGTTTAAAAAGTTGAAATTTAATTATATATAGTAATCTTGTTATGGAAATTTGAAAATATTATTAACACATTATGGTTTAAGAGAAAAAACAGAAAGTAAATGTATCTAATGAATCAACAACAACCAATTTGGAATCCATATTCAAAATGATAACCAAAGCCTTTTCTAAAATTAATGTCATGAAGATGAAATTACCTAGGTTGATTGAAGTTGAGGAAGAAATGCCAAAGCTTAAAAATAACCCTAAAAATGAATGGCTCTAGCTGAAAACTCAATGTATATGCTTGAAAATCAATTTTCTAATTAAACTAGCATGTTGTCGAGCTATGTAAATAAAACTAAAGAATAGACCTAATCAATGATAACTATCAAGGTATACCATATCATCTTACTTTTAAATGTACTAAAAGGCTTTCAACATTTTTTTAAAATCTAGATGGAGATTGATATCGATCTCTATATATGATTTTTCATATTTGTTTATTTACTTTTTCAATATGATCTTCCAAAATCTCTTATTGCTTCAATGTACCTTTTCATCTTTAGGGGCAATTGCTAGATAATAATTTTTTTATTAAAAGGTAATTGATTGATTGGCATTTTGCGGAAGTAATCATTTTCGAACTCTACCAACATGATTACCATTAATTTTTTAGAGTATTGTTCTCACATCTTGTTTTCTAACTTGAATTAGGGAACCCACCCACTCGAACCTATTTGCACAAGATCATTGGCCCACTCATTGCTACTACCAAATGTTTTCTAAATTATGTCGAATAAAGTTGGCTAAAAAGTAGTTAATCCTAATAAGGAGGCTACAAAATTCACTAAATCTTGTGACTGATGCTTCTCAATTGCCAATCAAAATGTTTTTAGTTTGATTGAATCAGGATGTTTATAAAACATAATAGGATATTACATTACATATCTTCTATATTGAGTTGGGTATAATCAATAATTATTAGGTGGATGGTATATATTTAACCACCACATAATATTCTAAAATATTCTCAGTATTAGTCCCAAATAAAAAGTAGATATTTATCTCAAAAGTATGATAGCCATTTTTCTATGTTGTTGCCTAAACATGCTGTGTTTTGGAGCTTTTGGCTACAATCCAACGATTTTTATTTTCAGCCAAATCTTAATTTTTGTTGTTTAAAATGGGTTTTTGACTGCATATATGGATTCATAACCCTGAAAAACTTTTTGGGTACTTGGATTGTGGAGAGTTTATAACTCAAACATGTGATTCCAAGAAATCCCTGCTAGATTGTGGGAAAAGAAGACTAAAATATATGCCCAAAAGCCCTAAAAAACGTAGAATAGCTAAAGTGCAACTTTTTGTATCCCTCTTGTAAAGATTGCTATGAATTGGAATTCATATAAATAATATGGAAATGTAACACATTGACTTATTGAGGGAAGTGGACATAGGTTCAAAGCTCTAAGGAGGAGGAGATGCTTAGAAACCCAAACCATTGTATTTATTTCACCACTTGTATCCCTAATGGATTTATGGCTTTGCTAGTGTAGCGTTGAATTCAAGAATGGGTTTCCTAAATGAAGGATAATCCATGTAGTCTTCATTTTCATGGGAAGCACGGGTGTGAGTCAACATGCATGGAAAACAAAATGGGAAGCAAAAGTCATATAAGAGACAAGGTGGAGAGGGTATATGCAAGACACGTCAATGAGCAAAAATACAATGTAGTGGTGTCAAGTAAGAGAGAGTTCATTGAGAAAACTAAAGAAAAAGGAAATCGCAAAAAAGGAGAACATTAAACTTGAAAGTGGTAGTGTTCCTAGATCTTCCAAGGAGAATTAGCCTTTCTCCATCCTGTGTTTTTTGTTTGGGATAACATTTGTTGAATTTTGTTAAGGCTAGTGTGCACCTGTGATTTGGTTGGTAAGTGAGAGTTCAGTGGAGTCAAAATAGTCAATGTCATCCTTGGGGCTAATAAATCACTAGGGGGTTAGCTGAGGTTGATAAACCACTTGATAGGTTTAGACACTTAGGTACTAGTTTAAAGAATTGATAAAATACTAAGTTCTAGACTTGGGGCTAATAAACCATTTATGTACTTTCTCAGTAAGTTGATAAACCACTTAGATAGTGGGCACATAGCTCTTGTAGTGTTAACTTAGAGAGGCCAATTTATAAATCACCCAAATAGTGTGTTCATTCTCCTAGAATTGAGTTGTAACTCATTGAGCCTTGAATGAACCCATGTGGTTGATTTCCTATTGAACAAAGAGTCACTATGGTGTTACTATTGGGGGAAGTTCATAAATCATGTGGAAATTGTACTCTTCTTCTTACCATTTGCTGACTAGTTATTGATGAGAATACGCTTCTGAAAAATTACCCCCTTAGACTCTCAATCTGACTAGAGGGTTGTTAGCTATAAGATGGATTGAAGTTTAATAAAAGAGTTTCATTTTTTCTATAAATTTATATAACTGATTGTACTATTATTATTCATTCTCTTTTTGTGTTTTGTTTTTCAAGCTTATATAGTTATGTACTTCCTCTTAAGCCTAAATAAAACATAGTAATCAAATGATATCATGGTTAGTCAAAAGAAGTAAAAGGATATTTCTCAAAAAAATTCCTTGTTTGACATGTTTAAATGATGAATCCAAGGAAACTCTACCTATGTCCAATGTGTTCACTGTTTTCTGTTTGTAGCCTGCAATTCAATTTTTGCTAGGGTGAATATGGTAGTTTGTAACATGAAGAATTGCGAGTTTCATTTTTCTTGCATGTTTCGGATCTACATAACTTGTAAGGAAATATAGTACATGTCTACATGATAAGATAGTAGCAATAAGAATCAGTTCATTTTATCTGTATATATGACAGAAGCATTTTTTGTACAGGAAAGTGTTTCAGATCTCTATAAATTCTAAGGAAATATTGTACATGTGTATATGATATTATAATAGAGGATGGGTTTCGAGAAATATTTCAGTGATACTGTAGTGGCAATAAGAATTTGCCAAATTTATCTGTATATATTGCATAAGCATTTGTTGTACAACCAATCCTTTTATCAATCTCTATAAATTGTAAGGAAATATTGTACATGTGTACATGAAAATATAGTGGCAATAAGAATTAGATAAATTCATCTTTATATATGACATAAGTATTTGTTATACAGGCAAGTGTTTTGGATCTCTATAAATTGTAAGGAGATATTGTACACGTGTACAAGATATTATAATAGAGGATGGGGTTCGGGAAATATTTCAGTGATAATGTAGTGGCAATAAGAATTAGCCAAATTTATCTGTATATATGACATAAACATTTGTTTTACAACCAAGCCTTCTATCAACTAAAAAAAAAAGAGTGTTTTATGAAAAGTGAGTATTTTTATATTTCTTATATATTAATGCCTATTAACAATTATGAACTATTTACAATTATGAACTAATTATGTATTTCTTTCCCTCACCCCAATTTACGTATTTCTTTTTAATAAGATTTCTTTCTATTTAAATCAAAATAGCTATATGAAATCAAAATATCTATACTAAGAATGTTTGAATGAGAATTTCACAATAATTTTAAGAAAATAATAATAATAATAAAGTCGTCTGTTATTAATCAAAATATTGTTGATGGACTTACCACTTATAGTTTGATTTAACTGCATTATTTTATAGATCATGGTGGTAGTGTTAATAAAATTCAACTATTGTAATTATCAAATTTGGCTTATTGAAATTTTAGAAATAAGGAAATAGATATAGTCTAAGCAATGGAATATACCCAAATTGTCTATTCCATACTCAAAAACATAGAAAGTTATTCCAATTTTAGTAATATTTCCCTACAAAGTATTTTAATAATATAATTTAATAACATATAATATTATACAAGTAAAATTTGATTTGAATTAAATAAAAATAACTGATTATTTATGCTTATAAAAACTAGCATACCTTTAGAGGAAGAACATAAACATAAGGCAAAGTGTAATAAAAGAGTTTCCTTTTTTTCTATAAATTTATATAACTCATTGTACTATTATTATTCATTTTCTTTTTGTGTTTTTTTCAAGCTTATATAGTTATGTACTTCCTCTTAAGCCTAAATAAAACATAGTAATCAAATGATATCATGGTTAGTTAAAAGAAGTAAAAATATTTTTCTCAAAAAAATCCTTGGTTGACATGTTTGAATGATGAAGCCAAGGAAACTCTACCTATGTCTAATGTGTTCACTGCATTCTGTTTGTAGTCAGCAATTCAATTTTTGCTAGGGTGAAAATGGTAGTCTGTAACATGAAGAATTTCTAGCTACATTTTGCTTGTGTGTTTTACGTCTCTATAAATTGTAAGGAAATATTGTACATGTGTACATGATAATATAGTGGCATTAAGAATTAGTTAAATTTATCTGTATATATGACAGGAACACTTGCAAGCATTTTTTGTACAAGCAAGGGTTTCAGATGTCTATAAATTGTAAGGAAATATTGTACATGTGTACATGATATTATAATAGAGGATGGGGTTCTAGAAATATAATGTAGTGGCAATGAGAATTAGCCAAATTTATTTGTATATATGACAGAAGCATTTGTTGTACAGTCAAGCCTTTTATCAACTGAAAATAAAATGTTATATGAAAAGTGAGTATTTTGATATTTCTTCTATTTTAATGCCTATTAACAATTATTAACTATTTAATTGCATCTAGAGGCACTGCCACAATGGTAGATATGTTGTAATAGAATATAATGTCCTGTAAGCATTTTAATAGGTCAAATTATATAAAAATTGTATAAAGAAATAAAACAAATTACATGAAAATATAAAATTAATAGTATAACTATAATTAGTAACTAAATCATCATATAATCATCTTAACCCCGAATCTACTCACTTTAAAAGATTTTTGTATCTCAATATATTAGATCCCTCTAGGCCATTAATAAATCCAAGTTTGTATCTCAAGAGATTTAATCCTTATCAAGTAGATCGAAAATTGAATTCAATCCATATTAATTTATATAACTCTACTAAATTATTTCAAACTTAATATATTATTACATTGTATAATATAATAAAATTTTTAAATATATATAAATTGAATCTAAAGTAGAACCCTTCATTCCATAATCACCTACTAAATTTAACTCACATTATATAATAATAAAACTAGCATTATACACAACAAATATATTTGAAAAAAACTAAAATCATTTTTTTATAATTACAACGGTATTTCTCATTTTACATTTAAAAAACATTTTGATCCCTATCACATGTATTAGTCTTGCCTTAGACATTTACGAAGTCATTATATAATTTCCCTTACCCCAATATCCTAACTAGGTTGAAGATTCAAACGATATGATTCTTATTTTTCCCATTTACGAAGTCATAAGATAAATGATAGAAGATAAATAACGACAACAATGCACACAAGAAAACGACACCACAAATTGATAACGGAGTTCGATTATCTCAAAACTTACATCTTTGGGTCTGATCTTCAATGGGGAGACCTCTTTATTAATTCTTAAAAGTCATATAAAAGAATCCAACAATTATATCCTTCATTGGTCCTGTTGTGTTTTTCTTGACCTTAGGATTCCAACGCAACTAACGACACTCAAAAAGGGCTCCAAGATCTCCTAGAATGAGCCTCCAAAGTTTTGTTATCTCATTGGTCTGTCACTATCTCTGCATAAAAACTGTTTCTGCTACATAAAAATCTATCTTCTACCTCTTTGGCACGTTGGTCAAACTTTTATAATAAAATGTGCAAATCCTTAACTCCCCATTGGGTTGTTATGATACGAATAATATATAATCAAAAAAGTTAAAAATAATGTAGACGGGTCCAACCTTCCTCGTTTCTCACTAGTTCCACACCTATCCATATTACAATATCTATAATACATGGTCTATGGGCAGTTCCCAAAGCCTTAACCCTACGTCGGTTATGATATGGGGGCCTTCAAACTTAGAGGGGCCCGGAAAGCGTTAGTGGAGCTGCCAAATATGGCAGGCTCTACCACAGTCCTCACCTTTTTTTAATATATACCAGCCACTACACAATAATTAAATCTGGTTCCGAGAGTAAAAACAAGAATAAATCAATGGTTCAGTGGTGAATGAGTGCATTTGGTGGTTATAGGTCTTCGGCTTGAATCCCTCTGAGGATGGTTAGATCCATAACATTAATTTTGACAAATAATAATAAGTCGTGTGTCACCCAATGATAGGGTTTCATGGTGGCCTCTTAATGGGTCCATTCTTCGAACCACGAGTTGGAAACTTTACTATTCAAACCCCGCTTTCTGGAACCATGATTTGAGCACTCTCACTTTGACCAGAACTTTGACTATGAATAACGTTTGCATATAGACTCTGATTTCTCCTATTCAAGTTGTGTTGGATTCATTTTTTCGAGCTCTATGCAATTGAACTTTTTCTTCTCAAATATGAACACTTTGAATTTTTGGCCTTTTTAGATCCTATTTGGATCAATTGTCTTTCAATCTTTTACTTTTATTGTAATGTATACGAATAAATTATCTATAATGTTTGAAGCATAAAGTAATTTTATTATTGTGTGTGAAACATAGGATGAGTCTGCAACATGAATTACAAGGTTTCTCATATATATTCTAGCTAAAATGACACTTTTTGAGATTAGGCAACCAAAAAATGCAAACCCTACATAACCCGAAATTGATATTGCAAAGAAGAAAATCAGTATTCCAATCCATTCGTTTCACAAGAATAGATGGGAAAGCATTGTTAGTTCGGTGGATTGAGATTGTACGAGAGGACTCAGTTCAATGATTCTCTTCCTCTTCTCGGAAGGAAGAGGAGGGATCCATACATCCCACCCCCATGATAGTAGCACCCGTGCGTGAGAAGAAGAATAGAGAGATACACCTTTGCGTTGATTTCCGTGAAATTTTTGAAGGTTATACCCATGATTTAGAGATTTTTCCACAGAGCAAACAAATTCATATGCGTGGAGACACTCATTTTCTATTCCCAACCATATTGAAAAATTGTACTGAATTTCTAAATTGAGTTTCATATGTGTAGAATTTTGTATAGCTATATATGTCTTGTCAATGGAGAAAATATTTTTTTTGGGAAATCATTTCAGTTATATGTAAAACTAGAATTTTTTAGTTAAAATATTGGGAAAGGGATTTTGTACGACTTCATTTCATCGTGATTTGATGAAGTTATTAACTTCTTGGAATTTAATCAGCTCTACAACATGATTGACAAAGAGACTAGTTGTCCTCCACCTTTATTAAACTAGCAATTGCCCCTAAAGGCGCAACTATATGCTAGAGAAATAGAATATTTGGGAAGATCATCTTGAAAAACTAAATCACTAAATACCAAAACTCTTATATAAAGATCATATCGATCCCCATCTATTTAAAAAAAAAATGTTAAAAGCCTTTATTACATTTAAAATTAATATGACATGGTATACTTTGATAGTTGTCACTAATTTGTTTTATTCTTTAGTTTTATTTACATAGCTCGACAACATGTTAGTTTGATTGGAAAAATGATTTTCAATCATATACGTTAAGTTTTCATCTAGAGCCATTGTTTTTTAGGGTTAATTCAATGCTTTTGGTGTAGCTTCCTCAACTTCAATCAACATAGATAATTTCATCTCCATGAATTTCGGTTTAGAAAAGGCTATGCTTATCATTTTGAATATGGATTTTAAATTGGTTGTTGTTGATTCATTAGATACCTTTATTTTGTGGTTCTTCTCTTAAACCATTATGTGTTAATAAGATTTTCAAATTTCCATATCAAAATTAATTTATATAATTAAACTTCATCCTCGAGTGAATCATTTTCTACCACGTGCAGGACTTGACAACTCTCAGATTCATCTCTGAAATCCGAAGTCTCAATTATTTGGATATCTTTGTTAATAAGTTTAGCAGTTTGGTTCTCACTGCCTTCGACCAGCTACCAAAGTTGCACATAGCATATTTCAGATTATAAAGGCTTGCTTTATTACCAGATATAGAAGATTAATCTCCAGATCATGTATCAATTGTACTATAAGTTGTGTATTGTTGTGTGTTGACCACCAAAACCAACACATTTCTCTTTGAAATTAGCCATTATCTACCAGTTTGTTTACTTGAGTTTACCTTGGCAAAGGGCTATTGAACTAAGCTGTCAATTATCCCTCTCCAAATTACATGACATATGGAGTGCAGAAGAAAGCCTTTAGATAATCTTCAAAATAGCTTCTCTAGGATGCTCTAGGCACTACTCTCCTATCAACCCAGCGGTTGTCTCTAGGAGGCTTCTATATCTTTTGAAGCACTTGTGTGACAAGAGATAGAAAAATATACAACAAGACAAAACAAAGATATAATTTCTTTGAGTAGTGCCGAGGTAGATTATATTTTAGCCTATGAAGTAAGCATAGATGTGTTCTGGTTGAGGAAGCTGCTAATTGACCTATTTGAAGGACCAATGGACCCTACAATGATACATTGTGATGACACTAGTTGTATAAGATTATCTTAAGACCCAATGTTTCATTTAAAGACAAAGCATATCAACAAGTATCACTACTTTTAAAAGTTTTTACAATATGGTGTGTTGTAGCTACATTATATCTCCACTGATGAGTAGTTAGCTGATATATTGGAAAAATCACTTCCTAATAAAAAGCTTGTATATTTGAAAGACAATCTTGGTTTTGTTGATGTATCCTCCCTAATTGAGAGGGAGACATACGAACATCATTCTTTTCTTCACCTGGGAAGATAGAATGGAGGATTGGGTAAACATACGACATCCGACAGTCTTTGAGGATGAGCTAGGAAATCCAAGATGAGAGTTGTCATGGATCGATATTCTTTGAGGACTAGTTATCCAATATAATAATAGTCCAAAGAAGGTCATACTTTGTGAACACCTTGATGGAGTATGTACCTTGAGAGACAATGATGATGAAGTCTATAAATCATTGGTCTCGACAGTATTGTACTCTGATCTTGTGGAGAGATAGAGTTGTTAGTCAAGGCCTTGCTATGTGACAATGTTGGTTGATATGATGTTAAACAAATGGGTTACTAATCAAAATATTCTTATGATATCTCTTTATATTGATAATGTCCATGTACCATTTATAAATACCTCCCTAGCTAAGAGGAAGCATTGAGAAATGTGTAGAAGAAGTATTCACTAGGAAGAAAAAATTTTGGATCATCTTTGAATCTTTGGTTCTCCTATATATATTCATATACCAAAGGGAAAAGAAATATGTTGGACCCTTTAGGCATGAAAAGAACATTTTTTGGCTATAATAACTCTTCTAAGGCCTATAGGATCTACATAAAGGAAGGATACCATATAGAAGTAAGTCAAGATGTTATATTTGATGAAAGTATCACGTTATATAAGGAAATTCCCATGGACCCCTATGATGAAGATATTCTAATATTTGAAGAAGAAGTTGACAGGGAAGAAGAAGAATCCCAACATGAATATGAAGGTACCAGTGAACCTATTCAACCTGTGGTCATTCCCGAATCAAGAAAGAGACCTAACTGGTTGAAGTCTACACTACTTGATGTAGAGGGTCATGAAGAAGCTCAAGACACATTCAGGGAAAGCAAGAAGCCCAAACAATATTTTGGGTATGCATCCTACATGAGAAAACTAATAGAAGCAGAGCCATCCACTTTTGAATAATTTTCTAATAATCAAGAATTGAAGGATGCCATGAATGAATAATATCAATCTATAATGAAGAATGGAGTTTGGAAGATCATTCCTAGGCTCGAATACAAATCTTTGGTAACTTCCAAATGGACCTATAAGATCAAAGATGTAGTAGATGGAAGTATTGACAAGCATAAGGAAAAACTTGTGGCTAGGGGTTTCTCTCAACTAAACTACATTGACTATGAAAAGACATTTTCTTCGAAAATACAACTATACATTTGTTGGTATCTTTGGTTGCATCAATGGGATGGAACATCCATCAAATGGATGTCAAGATTTCATTTCTGAACAACACAATTGATAAGGAAGTATATATAGAAAAACGCTTGGGATTTGAAGTTAAAGACAAAAAGGCATATGTCTGCATATTGAAGAAGAAACTATACAACCTTAAGCAAGAACCAAGGGAGTGGTATGCTAAGATGGAAGCATACCTACATAGATTAGACTTCACAAAGCATTATGTTGATCTAAAGCTTTATATCAAGTTTGTGAAGGGAGAACTGGTAATCATTCTTCTGTATGTAGATGATCTTGTCTTAATAGGTGTAGAAGGTCAAATTGAAGAATGTAAGAAGAAACTAGCAAAATAATTTGACATGAAGGATATGGGGCTAATGCATTTCTATTTTGGACTAGAAGTATGGCAAGGACCTGATGAAATCTATATTGGTCAATAGAAGTATGTGATCAACATGTTGAAGATTTTTTATATGATGTAGTGCAAACAAATGACAATTCTGATTATCATAAACTTGAAAAGACTAAGGAGTTCTCAATCAAGCCTTATGGATCCATCTAAGTATAGAAAACTGATTGGCTCAATAATGTACTTAGTGAATACTCGACCAGACATATGTTTTGTAGTAAATGTTCTCTGTCGATTCCAAGTGGAGCCGAAGCATGATGATTGGATAGAAGTAAAACATATATTGAGATATATGCAAGGAACCATGCACTATTTCCTGAAATATGATAGGAGGAATGATGTCTGCTTGATGGGATATACAAATTTTGAATGGGGAGGCAGTGAATAGGATGGAAGGACCATTGCTAGAGGATGCTTCAGTTTAGGATCCTCCATGATCTCATAATGTTAAAAACCGTCGTGGAACTCCAATAAAGATTAACAAAGGATTCCATCGCAAAACCAAAGGTCAACGGGCCATTTTCTATCTCCTCTCATAGGATACTCATTGGCATATGATTGGTCTTGATAAGCTACAGTGTCATCCGCTGTCAGCATGATGTGGCGGTACGACAAGACACATGGCAGGAAATTTTGGCATTTTGAGGAGCCTAAGGGGGATAATTTGGGTGACACGTGTCACCACTCATGAGGTGCCACATGGAGTGATGATGTCATATCGGAGGTCGGCGTATTGGAGGTTGAGTATGTCAGCACTTTGTAACACTTGACAGTTGAAAATGTTTCGATAAGGGGGCTTCAATATTAGGGCTGACACTTGGTCGAGTAGAACTTATAGAACCAAGGGCAGTAAGATATTAACAAAGAAAAAATGGTTCCCGAGCAGGAACAAAATTCCTTAGCACCTTAAGGCTAATCCTTGAGTCAAAGCAACCAGTCCCATGGAGGAAAATATAAAACGGCTAAACAAAAGGGGCCAAGGACATCAAAACTCTGTTTTTGTAATGTCTTTAAGAATAAAAGTCTTGATGAGTAAAATATCTGATAAAACATTGTTGCAATAATACAAGACATATTGGGCTCCAATAGTGTAAGACAGAGTTAAAGCCGTATGGGTCAGCAGCTACAATATTTAATGCGGGAAAAAAGGAGTTCATTTAAGGAGTAATGGCGACTGTCAAAGATCATTGGGTCAAGGTAGCAAGGTCCATGATCCACAATAAAGAGTGTTGGGTCTGCCTTGATGTGATAGAAGCCATCTTTGTGCTCTAAAGCACTTCCTCAGTGGTCAAATGGAGGTATGGGACTTAGGAAGCAGTGTGCAAGTCACATGAGAATTAATTTCCCAACATGAAGCTCCATGTAGTTAGGCAATGAAACACTGCCAGGTGAATCTCTGTTTTTGTACTGTGAGAAGAAACTAACAATTTATCACTCCTAGCTCTAGAGAGTGGGGAATTCAATAAGTTAAGTTGAAATAAACAGGTGAGCCAACCGAGTAACTAAGGAGGAACATCATGGAAAATAAGTGGCCTGATCAGAGGCCATAAAAAGAATGACAAGGAGATATTTTAATCAACGATCATTCAATTTTCCTTATGTCTATTATTCTGTAATTTTTTCATATTCAAGAACAAAATCAAATCTGGTTGTAATAATTTTGGGCATTAAAACCTTCACACACTCAGATAGTTATTCGATTATACAGTTGGATCTCGGCTGAGATATTTTGTAATTGTGATTCAAATCTCTCCCTATCCTTATAAGTAGAGGGAAGAAACACTTAAGGGAGGTTCCCCATTCTGCACTTCTAAAGGACTGAATTCGACTTTTACAAGTTATGAGCCCTGTTTATAGAGAGATTGGTTCCACTCTGGTTCAATTTTCTTGTTCATAAGGTGATCGAGCATAATTGTTATATGTAATGGACAGGTGATTTGGACTCAACTTTCAAATATTAATGAAGCAATTTTGTTGATTCCAATCGAAGCAATGCGTAGTTTGTTTTCCCCTTTGTATATCATTTCATGTATGTCTTTCCTCTTCTGATATTGTGCTATGAAGCTATCAGCTTCACTCTCTCATGGTTGTATATATGATGCTAAGTAGTGAGAAGTACCTATGTAAATACAAATTTACTTGTGTTATTTGATAGCCTGTGGTACCTATATTTAATCACATATTTACTCATGCTAATTGGTGACAAATGTCTTCACGAGGCATAGAGATTGAGACCTTAATTCGTACTCCACATTTTTTGCATTTTCACTTCATCACTCTTCCATATTTCTACTAGATATTGTTGCTTAGGATTTTGTGTTATTTTTGGCCCTCTACATTGATTTCCCTCCTTTCCTTCCTCATGTTCATCTATCCTACAATAACAATGTTAAGTTGTGTATTGTTGTGTCTCATCCACCAGAACCAACACATTTCTCTCTGAAATTAAGCATTATCTACTAGTTTTTTTGCTCGAGTTTACCTTGGCGAAGGGCTATTGAACCAAGATTTGAATTATCCCTTTTTAAATTACATGACATATGGATTGCAGTAGAAATCCTTTATATAATATTCAAAATCACTCCTCTAGGGTGCCCTAGGCACTGGTCTCATATCAACATAGAGGTTGTCTCTAGGAGGCTTCTATAACTTTCGAAGCACTTGTGTGACAGGAGATTGAAAAAGCTACAACAGGAAGAAAGAAAGATACAATCGTTTTGAGTAGTGCTGAGGAAGAGTATATTGTAGCCTGTGAAATAAGAAGAAAAGTATTTTGGTTGAGGAAGGTACTAATTGACCTATTTGAAGGAACAATGGACCCTACAGTGATACATTGTCATAACACCAGTTGTATACAATTATCTGAAGACCCGATGTTTAATGGAAAGATAAAGCATATCAACAAAAAGTATCACTACATTTAGAAGTTAGTACAATATGGTGTGTTGCAACTACATTATATCTCCATCGATGAGCAATTAGCTGATATATTGCCAAAATCGCTTCCTAATAAAAAGCTTGTATATTTGCGAGACAAGCTTGGTTTGGTTGATGTATCCTCCATAATTGAGAGGGAGAGATAGGCACACCATTCACGTCTTCACTTGGGAAGACATAATGGAGGATTGGGTAAGCATATGACATCTCATACTCTTTGAGGATGAGGTAGGGAATCCAAGCTGAGAGTAATCATGGACCTATATTCTTTGAGGACTAGTTATCCAAGATAATAATCGTCCAAAGAAGGTCATACTTTGTGAACACCTAGGTGGAGTATGTACCTTAAGAGACAATGATTATGGTGTCTATAAATCATTGGTCTCGCAAACATTGTGCTCTAATATTGTGGAGAGACAAAGTTGTTATTCAAGGCCTTTCTATGTGACAATGTTGGTTGATATGATGCTAAACAAATGGGTTACGAATCCAACTCTTCTTATGAGATCTCTTTAGATTGAGAATTTCCATGTACCAATTATGATTACCTCCCTAGTTAAGAGGGAGTGTTGAAAAATGTGTAACTAGATTCGATCTTCATAAATATGTAATGTACTTTTGATTCTTGTAAATTGTAAAATGATATAAAATTATTATTATTATTATTATTATTATTATTATTATTATTATTATTATTATTATTATTGGGAGCATGGGCTTCATGCTCAAGGTCTTTTATTTTATAGGTGAAGCACTCGTTGAGTTCTTCTAGGATTTGTCCTAGTCAAGAAGTCAAAAATGTCGTTGTCATAAATTGAAGACCCCATTGGGTACATTGTAACTTGTAAATAATGTTTTTTCTTTTCTTTAAAAGTGTCTAAATACCCGCCAAGACCAAATTGGCTAGGTGGTTGGCAAGTCGGCCTAAAAGGAAGAGCCACATCAACTTGTAAAGAGCCTATATATAGGAGGAAACTTGTCCTCCTTGAGAGACATTCATTCATCACTCATTCTAGCGAAGAATGACAGAAGAAACATTTAAGAGAGGTAATCCAATTATGCATTTCTAGAGGACTGAATTCAGCTTTTACAGGTTCTAAACCCTATTTGCAGAGAGATTAGTTCCAACTTGGTTCAATTTTCTTGTTCATAAGGTGCTCGAGCATAATTGTTAAATGTAATGGATAGGCGATTTGGACTCGGCCTTCAAATATTAATGAAGCAATTTTATTGATTCCAACCGGAGCAATGTGTAGTATGTTTTCCCCTTCGTATATCATTTCATGTATGTCTTTCCTCTTCTGAGATTGTGTTATGAAGCTATCAATTTCACTCTCTTATGGTTCTATATATGATGTTAACTAGTGAGAAGTACCCGTGTAAACACAAATTTACTAGTGTTATTTGGTAGCCTATGGTACCTATATTTAAGTACATATTTACTCATGCTAATTGGTTACAAATGTATTCATGAGGCAAAGAGATAGAGACCTTAATTCGTGCTCCAATTTTTTTGCATTTTCACCTCATCACTCTTCCATA
Organism: Pinus tabuliformis; assembly: GCA_031772625.1. NCBI lineage: Eukaryota > Viridiplantae > Streptophyta > Pinopsida > Pinales > Pinaceae > Pinus > Pinus tabuliformis. The sequence continues at coordinate 810,378,391 of CM062810.1, forward strand.
TTTCTACTGGAGATTGTTGCTTAGGATTTTGTGTTATTTATGGCACTCTACATCGATTTCCCTCCTTTCCTTCCTCATGTTCATCTATCCTACAATAACAATGTTAAGTTTTGTATTATTGTGTGTCAACCACCAGAACCAACAAATTTCTCTCTGAAATTAACCGTTATCTACTAGTTTGTTTGATTGAGTTCACCTTGGCGAAGGGCTATTGAACCAAGATTTGAATTATCCCTTTCCAAATTACATGAAATATGGAGTGCAATAGAAATCCTTTAGATAATATTCAAAATCACTCCTCTAGGATGCCCTAGGCACTAGTCTCCTATCAACCCAAGGTTGTCTCTAGGAGGGTTTTATATCTCCTGAAGCACTTGAGTGACAGGCGATAGAAAAAGCTACAACAAGAAGAAAGAAAGATACAATTGTTTTAAGTAGTGCTGAGGAAGAGTATATTGTAGTCTGTGAAATAAGCAGAGAAGTGTTCTAGTTGAGGAGGGTACTAATTGACCTATTTGAAGGACCAATGGACCCTACAATGATACACTGTGATAACACCAGTTGTATACGATTAATTGAAAACCCAGTGTTTAATTGAAAGATAAAGAATATCAACAAAAAGTATTACTACATTCAGAAGTTAGTACAATATGGTGTGTTGTAACTACATTATATATCCACCGATGAGCAGCTAGCTGATATATTTCCAAAATATCTTCCTAATAAAAAACTAGTATATTTGAGAGACAAGCTTGGTTTGGTTGATGTATCCTCCCTAATTGAGAGGGAGAGATAGGAACATCATTCTTGTCTTCACTTAGGAAGATAGAATGGAGGATTGGGTAAGCATATGACATCCCATACTCTTTGAGGATGAGGTAGGGAATCCAAGTTGAGAGTAGTTGTGGACCGATATTCTTTGAGGACTAGTTATACAAGATAATAATTTTCCAAAGAAGGTCATACTTTGTGAACACCCAGGTGGAGTATGTACCTTAAGAGACAATGATGACGGTGTCTATAAATTGTTTGTCTCGTCAACATTGCGCTCTAATATTTTGGAGAGATAAAGCTTTTATTCAAGGCCTTTCTATGTGACAATGTTGGTTCATATGATGCTAAACAAATGGGTTACCAATCCAACTCTTCTTACGAGATCTCTTTAGATTGAGAATGTCCATGTACCAATTATGAATACATCCCTAGTTAAGAGGGAGTGTTGAAAAATGTGTAACTAGGTTTGATCTTCATAAATACATAATGTACTTTTGATTATTGTAAATTGAAAAATGAAATAAAATTATTATTACTACTATTATTATTATTATTATTATTTGGAGCATGGGTTTTATGCTCAAGGTCTTTTACTTTATAGGTGAAGCACTCGTTGAGTTCTTCTAGGATTTGTCCTAGTCAAGAAGTCAAAAAACTCGTTGTCATAAATTGAAGACCCCATTGGGCACATTGTAACTTGTAAATAAATTGTTTTCTTTTCTTTAAAAGTGTCTAAATACCCTCCAAGACCAAATTGGCTTGGCAGTTGGCAAGTCGGTCTAAAAGGAAGAGCCACATCCACTAGTAAAGAGCCTATATATAGGAGGAAACTTGTCCTCCTTGAGATATATTCATTCATCACTCATTATAGTGAAGAAGGAGGGAGAAGAAGGCATCGTAGAAGGAAGAGGACTAAGAAGACTTTTTTTTGGGCTATTTATCTCTCACACATACTAAGGAGGACTAGGGTTTTTCAACAGATCTAGGGTTTCTTTCTACAAGTTCAATCTTAGAGAAAAGAAGGCAAGAAGGTCAAGCGCAGGTCACCAAGGGTCATCCTCAAGCTCCAAAAGTCATAGAAAGGAAAGCGAGGGTCAAAGGAAGTCTCAGAAAGAAAATCAAGGCTCACACATATGGAAACAACAACTGCTTGGGGGGTAAAAAATTCAGATTTATAGTGGAGGCCAAAATAATCTTACTGGAGGTCAAAGAAGTGTTATTGCAAGAGATTTGATAGGGTTTGACTAGATCAAGGTTAGACATCATCCTAAGAGGTTGGTCTTGGTCTTAGAGGTTATTGGTTTCAGTCTTAAGGTCTTGGAATTATTTAATTGAAGAGTCTATAAGGAAGAGAAGAGATTTGCAGGCTTTCCTCTCAAGTGGAGAGGTTTTGGCCTTGGATTGGAACCTATATTTTGTTTTCTTGTTCTTCTCATTTTTGGTAGTCGTTTGATGATACACACACATAATAATAAGTAACAAACCTAATAAGTAGAAAAACATCACAAGCAGTTATCAAGTAAATAGAAATCACTCTAATCATTTCCCTATATATTTCTTGACAAAAACTATTAAAGAACACTTGATCAAGTGGAAAACATTTCCAGAAGAAGATTCCTCATGGGAAAGAAGTTCTGACAACAATATTCCTCATTACCTCTCCTTTCGAGACAAAAATTTTTAGGGAGGGGCAATGTTATGAACATATATATATATATATATATATATATATATATATATATATATATATATATATATATATATATATATATATATATATATATATATATATATATATATATATATATATTATTATTTATTTATTAATTGTTATTAATTATGGAGAGGGTTATGGTCACTTTTATCGGGAAATCTAGTGTCTATGTAGAGCTGCTAGTCCCACTAAGACGGGTAGCTATCTTAGAAACAAACAGATTAAAGTTACTTTCGTTTTCCTTTATGAGAAGTAGATAGGAGAGGATCAAAGAATACCAACCTCGATCTTTCGCTTGGTTCTTTTCTTGTTCCTTCTCCTCACCGACAGGTCTTTGCCACTTCTCCCTTGACCACTCTGCTTCAAAGAGTACCTGTAAAGTCAAAGCAGCATAATACCTTCAAAGTGCAAAGATCTACAATCATAAGCAATATAGGACCAGATATATATTGACCACACAAATGCATATATTATCAGACATACAAGAATGTGGAGGAAAACTTGAATAGCTTTATTGATATAAATATTAGAAGAGAGGATTACAACCCATTGATCTGACCCAGCGTCATCCTCCCAGCATCAAAGCCCTTCTTTACCTCATGAAACGCTTAGATCACCCAACACTATGATATTCCACCAAGAAACCAATAGCACTTCCTTACAAGATACAAAATTCCAGCCTCTGGATCTCTGGGATGAGGGATCCATATATAGATGATTGTAGGGAGGTGAGTCAGCTTCTGGGGTTTTTTTTAGTGTCTTCTCTCTGATAGTTCTTGATTCCACTTGGATATTGATGATCTCTTACTCATCCCTGGGAGAATTCAGAGAGGCAAGTGTCACAGGAGAAGTTTTTGGAAGATTCCATGATCATCCACCTCGCAAATTGTCTCTGCCATTTGTCCATTCTTGCCCAATGCACCCTACAGAAGGGACTTCCAGTATGCATCGCACCTTTTACACTAGGCAAGTGAGATGCATCGCACCCTTAGCATTAAGCAACCTATATGGTCGAGTTTTGACCAGTTCTGAGCAGTTTTCTTTGGAGAACTTCTGGGAGATGATGTAATCAACTGACCTTGTTCCTTTAGGGCATGAAACAACACTTTTAGGGACTCATAAGCCCTTGGTTTATGGACATATATAATAGTTGCCCCCTAAAGCATGAGGTCATTAATATTTTGATGTCGGGTGAAATACTTTATCATGAGGATCCGAGGTTTTTTGAACCAGAAGGTGACCTGTAATAAGATACAATACAATACATTATCTTCATAATATTTTCATGATCTAGCTGAGGCGGGCATTCCCATGCTTAGCTTTATAAATTCATTTTCATGTACATGGGATAGACAACCGTCTGTGTGGTAGACTAATGATAGAGTCATCATCCTTTGATTCGGATGATCATTTGTGCATCAATGATGTACATTTGATGTCTTTATTTTCCTGAATATATCGTAGCTCGGATGGATGAAACTAGATCCAGGGTCTTCAAACTCATCCAATCTTCACCCGAAGTACAAGTCGATCCATGTGAAAAATGTTCTGGAGTCAAAACATGGAAAGACATCGCCTGATTACTAGCCAATGATGTAAGCTATTAACAGGCGCGAGAGGAATCACCGATACTGATGATGACCCTCAAGGTACGACAAGACAATTCGCGTGGTGTGAAAATGGGACTTGGCATCGAACACCACGCAAAATCTCTCGGTAGAAGGCCATTGATGTAAACCTGTTTCCGAAAGTGAGAAACTTGCCATTGAGGCATGCAAGCTTCAAAGTACTGAAAGGGTTGTTCCTAGGTCGACTTCTTGGATAATGAGTTGATGTCGACAAGAAGTGACCCGTCATAGTAGGGCCTTAATGAATCCCACACCTATGACACAGAATGGAGCAAATGACTTTTGGAGGTGAAAACGATCTAATGATACAGGTTTCAGGGTGTCGGTCATGAAAGAATGAAGCGTAAAGGTATTGTAGCGGATGAGACACAAGATGGGTTGGTGAATTCTCTGATCGACTTCTCTTGAACATATCGGTGACATTGAAATGGATTGGTAGCATTAACCCCAAAGATGGATAGTACAGTGGAACAATGGTAATATGACCAATGAATGGAATAACCCAACCTGACTCAATCATGGTGATGGAGTGAAACTGTCATGTTCAAGATTGACTCGCTACCAATAAAGTTTCTTCAAGTTTTCTTCCCAATTTTTCCCCAGTAATTGTTGATCAATACCTCTTTATTTTTATCAAGCTTGAGGAGGATAACATATGCTTGTTCTATGATTTTCCCTTTGGGCAAACTCGTTGCTATGATTTAACGAGCCTAGCGACATTGAAACTCTTTCTTCTTTGTATGGACAAGTTTGTCGCTATTGGTTTTAACAAGTTTAACGACAAATACAACTTGGTCCTTTTTCAATTTTAGAGAGTCTAAAAAGGGACGGAAAGGAAACTCAAGTGATCCTTTTTCGTTGTATAATCCCTTAAGTCTGAAAAAGTATAAAATGATACGAAAGGGATGAATTTTCGATAGTTTTAACGAGCCGAACAAGACAAGCGCTCGATCTTTTTGTGCAATAATCCCTCATGTCCAAAAAGATTAAAATATAGAGGAGGGATAGCACTCCCGGTAGCTTTAACGAGCTGGAGAGGCCAACTGCTTGGAAATCTTTTCATATTTTATGAGTCAGACGAAAAGAGCTTAAAGGAGACTCGTTTTTTGAGGAACGAGTGATAATTTCATGTAGCAAATGATTCCAGGTCAGGTTTGGGATTTTCCAATCATGGTAGTGTCACAAGGATGGCTAACAGAATCACTCTTCACAGTTGTTCCTCAAAAGGGGTAAACAATCAAATGGAGGTGAAAGATCAGCTAAAATAGAGTGTAGGTGATGATGAGAACACGACCAAGGCTCAAGAGCTTATGATAATGCATTTACAATGGTTATTTACCGAAAATTGGATCATTTTTAAATGAGCTTAAACTCTGGGGGGAAACATTTGCTCATTACTTAGGTTTAATTTTTAACGAGCTTGAACTTCACATAAAAACTACTCGTGCCAGTCGTATGATAAGGACATCTCATCGGTAGATTCCATTTTTATGGAGCTTGCACCTTTCGAAGCTTTTCTTCGTATCCTTTCATTATGCAAATTAGGAATGACCAATCCTACGAGTTTAAAAGGTTTGAGAATCTACAAACTAAGAAAATAAATGGCTGTTCTTCACTTGCACGCAAAAAGGTTTGCATGGCCCCAGGTATAGTGAAGTAGAGTTTCCAAGTTACCCTTCAATTTGCAGACAAAACATTTTTCTATCAGGAAAGGCCTACCTTCTGACGAAGGTATTTTATTCCAGTATAATACCCTCTTCCTATATGGATGGGCATTGGACCAGTCACATTCCTTCGCGGAAACCTACTCTATACCCAGAGTTTTCCTGCCGAAGCAGACCAAGACGCATGCCCCCTGGGTTTCAGTCCTGACCCCCTGAATTACTTGCGTTCTTCAAGTGGACTGACTGGATATTGATGAGACATTCCTTGTGTAAAAATACCATTTATGGATGGCATTTGACTATTAGCTATGTGTGAGCTAGGGAACGAAAGCTAGTCTACGAGCTAGACCACTCGGCCTTCGTGCGGAAAACACATTACTCGAAAGAGTGAGGAGACAATGGCTCCCATGCTATAAATATAGTCGCGCCCAACGAGCAGATTATAATCTAAAGGTCCTTGGACTAGCATTACATTCATATAAACGGTTTTCCTTCTCAAAGTTATAGGAAAACGTGGAAGGATCCCTAACGGTCAACTGGTTCCTTTATTAAAGCCTGTTAGATTCCTCATCTCAGGTAGAAGCGATGGCGAACCAAGTGATTTCCAAGCAGATGAGGAAAGGATACTCACAGAAGCCCCCTCATCTATGATGGTACCGACCATGACCATTCTGTAGGTTTGAAAAATGATTCGGAATGGTACACTAATCGGTAAATGGGGTCTACCTAGTAGATTCCAATCGAATGAAATGACTAGGTTGCTCGGAGGTGGGACCAAATAAACAACTGGATATGACTCTGACAAACTTCCTTCCTGCAGTAAAGGAACAGGTAGATTACCCCCATGTTCATCGGAGTTTGTGTTTACGAAAAGAATTTGAACGGTGTCATTCTCATTCTCTTTGGTGATTGTATCATATGAAGATGGACCTTCTGAAGACAAGACCGGGTCGACTGCCACCTCAACCTTTTAACTTTCGTCTGCTATGGATTCAGTGGGTTTATCTTCAATGATAGATGCTTGGACCGACCACAAAGTTGTGTCAGTCGGATTTCCAACTAGCGATGGACTTGGCAAGAGTTTCTTGTATCTAGGAGGAAGCTGCAGCGGTGAAGTGTGACAGTTATCTAATACTCTTTGAGCTTCGTCCAGGAAGGGACAATGGTGGACAACATGATTTCCTTTGCACAATTTGCAAGGAAATTTACATCTTCCTTTCTGTCTAGAGACTTCATTTTCACTAGTTGATGGTGTGCTTTCAACATGATTGTCAGAGGTTGATGACACCGGATTGTGCAAACGAGGAGACCAGTCCCTTAAGATCCGGGGAATACAAGGACAATCTCGATGATAGTGGTACCCTTTGCAAATGACACATGGAGATTTAGGTCTGGACGGTGCTGTGTGTGGATTTTCGCTAGATGATGCATGGTTACCCCTTTTTTACTTTGGCTCCTTCTTCTTCTTTTCCTTCTTCTCCTTCTCCCTCTTATCCTTCTTAGTTACTTGATTTTTTGCTTTACCAGCTTCATCAAGTGAAGAGGAAGGAGGAGAGGGAGAAACGAACGAAGTAGAAGGTTGAGGGGTAACTCTAGTATCATCTAGTTGTTGACATGATTGTTCAGAAATCATGGTATTCTGAATGATGGAGGTTGAGAAGAGCCATATTGGCAAGCCAATTGTCAATCATGGAAGTGACTATATGGCCATATGAGGTGCACCAACATCTCCCCAAGAGGAGAAAGGACCAGGATTTCCTCTACGGAGAAATCCTTGGTTGGTGGACTCCATTTTCTCAACCTAAGACCAATGAGGGAACAATGGTGTTATTCCGATTAAAATAAATTTTAGACGCTTTGACACAAATTGCTTTTTCAATTTTTAAGAGTCGATAAAAAACAAAAGATGACTCTAGTTGCCTTCGATTTTTAATGAGCCTGAAGTGACAAGTACTCGGATGGACCTTTTCCTTTAAGGAGTCTGAAAAGGAATGGAAGAGAGTACTCTGGAAATCTAGACAGAGGGATTACCAAACCAATCACAAAACTAAAGAATTCTTTTTACGATATGGCATTCAATCTTCCCGAATGTTGTGTTCAGTGCATTGTGATTGATAGGGCGGCAGACACGGCTTCCTATGGATAAAGGATATAGCCTATTGTGGTCTCCAAATGTATACTCGACGGTATGTGGGAGCATAAGTCCGTACTAGCACTTTTCGTCTCAAAGAGGAGGAATCACCCAACCTACAATGAAAACGATTGTTACCAGGCTTTACGACGCCGAAATACGTCTCTAGCCTAGACTTCTAGATGTTGTGTGTTAGGTTCCAAAGCATTTTTATGTTCATTGAATTTATTTTATAGTTGATCGTTCTTAAGAAATTTTCCTTTCAGTTTCACCGCCTGATGTAGATATACAGTTCCTAAAATGCAATCTAAGATGATAAACAATCGTTTAATCTTCTTTTGCAATGAAAATCCTAGCTACTAAAGAAAGAGAGATGATATTCTTTCAACATAGAGCAGAGAGAACACACTAGATGCATTGTCCTAAATCAAACCAACAAGCAGTCTAAATGCACATGCATGTATTTTTTTTCCGCTTTCTTAATGTGTGAATGACATAAAGAATGTTGAGTACAAATCTAAATTATCTTTTCAAAGCGACAGTAATAACAAATTTTTCTTCAAAAACAAAAGGAAGATAATGACGACACTTTGCGATTTTGAAATGAAAACTACTTTCGACACTTGAAAAACTACTAATTCAAATCAAATACAAGAGTATTTGTATAATCGACCATCAAGAACGATAGGATTATTTTCTTTGACTAAAAATGACACGTGCGACACTTTCAAATCAAGAGACGCAGTTTGATTACGCTACTTTTTGCAAAAGAGAATTGTAAATGGCGCACAATACATAAAAACATTCACAATTATTTGTACTATGGAGGCAGAATCATGCAAAGGAAGGGAGTTTCCACAGTGCTATACTAATCACAGACAGCAAAACTCCTGAATAAAGCTAAAGAGAGTGAACAAAGAAACCAAAATATGGAAGCAGAAGAGGTCTTATCCAATCAGCGCACCTGCAACACAGGGAAAGTGCGATGCAGCGCACCTACTGCACACGGGAGGTGCGATGCATCCAAATTCATAAGAGGAGAAGGTGCGATGGTCCAGGGACGAGACTTCAACTTGGTTCTTGGTCACAGTTTGTAGCTTAGTTCAGGGATTTAGGCCGAGCTAATGATAGTCAGTAAATAGAAATCATAGGGGCTAATCTAATGAGGTTACTAGAGCCACCACCAAGGCACTTAGGATGTTTGCGAATCGATTGTTCAGTTCATAAAAAAGACCCAGAGATAGACTAAAAAAGCATTGATCTACTTTGCACTTGCATAACAAATGCAGTTCGAAGGCTAGTTGGCTTAACTTCAGGCTCCGTCTGTAAGTTTATAAAGCAAACAAGTATAAACAAGCAAACAAGCTATTCACTCCCCAGCGGAGTCACCAATTTGTTATCAGGAAATCTAGTGTCTATTTAGAGCTGCTAGTCCCACTAAGACGGGTAGCTATCTTAGAAACAAATAGATTAAAGTTACTTTCGTTTTCCTTTATGAGAAGTATATAGGAGAGGATCAAAGAATACCAACCTCGATCTTTCGCTTGGTTCTTTGCTTTTTCCTTCTCGTCACCGATAGGTCTTTGCTGCTTCTCTCTTGACCACTCCACTTCAAAGAGTACATGTAAAGTCAAAGCAGCATAATACCTTCAAAGTGCATAGATCTACAATCATAAGCAATATAGGACCAGATATATATTGACCACACAAATGCATATATTATCAGACATACAAGAATGTGGAGGAAAACTTGAATAACTTTATTGATATAAAGATTAGAAGAGAGGATTATAACCCGTTGATTTGACGCAGCGTCATCCTCCCAGCATCAAAGCCCTCCTTCACCTCATGAAAAGCTTAGATCACCCAACACTATGATATTCCACCAAGAAACCAACAGCACTTCCTTACAAGATACAAAATTCCAGCCTCTGGATCTCTGGGATGAGGGATCCATATATAGATGATTGCAGGGAGGTGAGTCAGCTTCTGGGATTTTTATTAGTGTCTTCTCTCTGATAGTTCTTGATTCCACTTGGAGATTGATGATCTCTTACTCATCCCTGGGCGAATTCAGAGAGGCAAGTGTCACAGGAGAAGTTTCTGGAAGATTCCATGATCATCCACCTCGCAAACTGTCTCTGCCATTTGTCCATTCTCGCCCATCACACCCTACATAAGGGCTTTCCAGTATGCATCACACCTTTTACACTGGGTAGGTGAGATGCATTACACCCTTAGCACTGAGCAACCTGTATGGTCCAGTTTTGACCAGTTCTGAGCAATTTGCTGTGGAGAACTTCTGGGAGATGATGTAATCAGCTGACCATGTTCCTTTAGGGCATGAAACAACACTTTTATGGACTCAGAAGCCCTTGGTTTATGGACATATATGATTGGGGTTGCAGTGCCCAAAAATGTCTATAATAGTCACGAAGGATTATAATCATCATTCAAGTATTTTATTCATTAATAAAAAAATATTACACATCTTTTGTCTTCTACATCAAGTCTGTTGCTACAGTCTCCATGTGGATTTCCCAACAAGTGAAGGCATGACCCTCTAATTTCAATCATGCAAATGAAATCCTTTATTCTTCCTCAACATGATGGACACTGAAATAAACTTCTTATTGCTACAACCATTGATTTAGTTTCAGAGCATCAATCTCACATTGGTATAACTTCATATCGAGATTTGTTTCCATTTTGAATATGGCCTATGAATGATTCACAACATTTGAATTAGGTTGATATTTTTTGGGTCCTTTCTTTGGCATGTTCTCTATTTCTTCCCAATCTCTTGATCTACCCTTTGATTTTTCCTCTACATTAGAACCCTCGTAATCTCCAAATATCCTAAGCTTATTGCTCAAGGTTGACATGAGGAGATTCATAATATGACTTATATCTGTAACTTTTACTTCCAACCGCAAAAACCTTTCCTTTGTAGGATAACAATTGTCGTTCATAGATTCATTGGCTAAGATTAGGATTTTATGACTTTTGGACTAACTGATATGGATCCCCTACAAATATCCATAACATACCCAAAGCATCATGTTTTGATACCAACATGATTTATAGAATTCCATGGACATTCCATTGGATATTTGATCATAATAGATATGATAAAACTATAAAAATCTGAAATATACACTATTAGGGTTTTATTTGTGTTTAGATTTTTGGATTTGTAGGTTATGGTTAATTGCATATGTATGCAAAATTAAAATTAAGCAGAAAATAGAGAATAATGAAATAAAAACTCACAAAACATAGTTTGACACAAGATATGACCAAGGAAACCATTTAAGGAGACAACCCAACTAGAAGGTGGGGTCGCTTTGCTCTTTGCCTCTAAATAGAAAATGGTTGAGTACAAAGAAGTATGGCTTGTGATATGTGGGATACTATAGTACATAACTCTTCTTCGTGTGCTTTATATTCTATCCCTCCCAGCTGTTTTTTCTCATCTATAGAGAAAATGCACTCAAAATAATGGAACCCCCTTTCCTCCTAGTGGCCTAGTTATAACACAACCTAATAGCCTACTAGTGGTTAGGTTTGACTACCTCAACTGTTAACGAAAGTTACAATATGGATTCATCTAGATCCTTCTTCACCATAATCATGTGGCCTGCCCCTTTTCCATGAATAATGGGGGATAATGTCACATCCTCTGAAATTATGGTGGTGAAAACAAGAAGGTCAACTTCTGAGCGACATAACTTTTGCATGCAGACTCTAACCTTTTGAGTGCCAAAATTTTTCATACAAACTCTGATTGATGTGATTCTTGCACCGTTGTAAAGGTATTTGTATGTAGAATATGAAAATATTGTTTCATGCTAAAGAACCAAAGTTTTATTCCCAAAAAACATTGTTTGATGCCTCTTAATTCTCCTCAGAGATTTAAGACCCTAATTTTTCAAACTAGGTCTCGCTACTAAAAATGGTCCCATGTGCTTATTCCTCCATTTTTTCTAGTTTGAAAGAATTGAGATGGGTGAAAAACAATATAATGATCCAATCTAGATCAAGGATGAAGTAGTGTGATGGAGTTGGAGGCCCAAGGTACTCGTAGTGACTTGTAGGGAAACCAATGTAGATTGAAGGTGAAAATTCAAATCCCACACTCCCCTACAACAAAATAGTGGCATCTCCCTGATTGTGAAGGAGGTTACCTAGGATATTGTAGATAGTTTGTGCATTGTCACCAATGATGTGCATCTCCTAGGCTTCTAAGTATGCTACTATGCACGATAACAATGGGGGATACTCTCATTGAATTGCTCCATTCCCTAACTGTACAAGGGGGGCAGAGGCAACCTCCCTCTACCTCTACTATCCCTGAGAGTTCTACCATGTTCCTTTACTATGGTGGCTACAAAGGAATGCTATGACAAATTATTTTCATTTTCATTACCTCTGATTGTTAACAACCATCACTTATGCGAGTTGATACCCCTATTTGTGGTGCCCTTAACATTCTTTGTGCATGAGCCATAATTTCCAATAGGATAACGAGTGTACAATGGCATGAACGATAATAAATTCTTATTTAAGAGGAGGGTGCCATTGTAGCATATGTTGGAGTGATATACGAGTGAGGGGGCAAGCCCAAGTTAGTGTCACTCCCTTGGATTAAGTACAACAAGCAGGTGAACCATTGAGATTGTAAATGTTTTCCTCCATCGATGTGACACCCAAAACCAAGGTTATTTTTTTAATGGTTAATATCGAAAAATAAAATGAATTTACACTAATATATTTCATTTTAATGTATTATTAATTTATTTATTATGTCGATAGGCATGTGTATTTCGCAATATGACCTGCAAAATTTTAATTTAATTATTAATAATTATTAAGTGGATAGTAGGGATTTAACTTTCATGAAATATTCTAGAACATTCATATATCAAATGTCAAGATTTATTTCAATATATCATTTCAATTAAATCAATTAACTAAAAGAAAATAGTCATATAAAATATGTGCCATATGAACATGAGACATGTTTTTTTGGGAATGTGGTATTAGTATACCATGCTATTGGCCCATGATATTTTAACAAAGCCTATTTACAGGCTAAGAATCTCCATGATAAACTAGATTTAAATCTTCATAGTTAATAATCTTGTTACATGTGTGTATTATATAATAATAATAATAATAATTTACTATAAAATTATATTTTGTTGATTTTTATGATTTTTTTATCTTGGCATTGTGAAATATATCATGAGGTAAATGTTTTTTATGAATGTTTACTAGAGATTTCATTTATAAGTTAGACTAGGTTCAACCATTCATCAAGTTTTAATTCATTTTAATTTCAATTTTTTTAATTAAATATATCAAATTTTTTAAATTAGAGTTATTTTGATTTTTCTTATTATTAAATATAAAAAATTAAAATGAATAAGGCATGTCTATTTTAGAATAAGGCTTTGAGCTTCAAGAATTTTAATTTAATGATTAATAATTAATATTTTAATTAAATCATCAATAATTGTTAGATGGATGATAGAAATTCAACTAGCATAGTAGTCAACAATGAAAAGTTGAAGTTTATATTCAAAGTAGTTACACTTTGTCTGCACTTTTAATCAAATTGATTAATTAAAAAATATCATATATAATTCCACTGAAATGTGGAGTGAATCTCTATATCCAATGCGTGTTTTTTAGTGAAAGGATCACATTTAATGTGCTTTGCAAATCAATTCCGCCTGTATATGAATCCAATATATTCTTTCGTTCACCGCAAAGAATCTTGTGATTTATCAATAATTCATTGCAGAATATATTGATTAATTTGTTTTTTTTTGGTATGATTCACACCTAAAGAGCATACTCTAACTTTAAAAAGAACCGTTATTCTCGAATTTTTTTGCGAAGAAATCTTTATTAGCAAGTTAGTGCTTTGGTTGAATTTTCACTGCGATTTCCTCTCAGCTCAGATAAATGAGTTTCTTGCGCTGATTTCATTATGTAAAAAAACATTCAATTTAAAACTCGCTTTTCTATATGCTTATATATATATGTAAAACAATAGCGCTTCCATTTTAGTTTGAGATCTATATTGAATCCTAGCGTATTGTTTATTTGTCAAACTTTTTTATAAGTTCTTAGGATTCTACAGTTATGACATTCATAGGAATTTACGTATTTCATTTCTTTTTATTTAAATCAATTTTTTTTTAATAAGTATTTAGGATTCCAGGATTCCATAGTTATGATATCAAGTTGGTTATAAATTTGTTTTCATAGTAATTTACGTATTTCTTTTTAATAAGAATTTTTTTTATTTAAATAAAAATAGCTATATGAAATTCAAATAGCTATAAGAAGAAGAATGTTTGAATGAGATTTTTATAATAATTTTAAAAAAATAATAATAATAATAAAGTCATATGTTATTAATCAAAATATTTTTGGTGGACTTGCCACTTATATTTCCGACTTAGTCACCGGAGAATCCACAGTAAGAACTATTTTGGTGGACTTGCCACTTATAGTTTAATTTAACTGTATTATTTTACAGATTGTTGTTGTAGTGTTGATAACATTCAACTATTGCAATTACAAAAATTGGCTTATTGTAATTTTTGAAATAAGGAATTAAATATAAGCATGGAACATACCCAAATTCTCTATTCAAGGCTCAAAAGACATAGAAAGTTCTTCCAATTTTAATAATATTTCTCTACAAAGTATTTTAATAATATAATTTAATAACATATAATATTATTCAGGGAAATTTTGATTTTATATATTTTTAATTAAATAAAAATAACTCATTATTTATGTTTGTACAAACTAGCATACCTTGAAAGCATGAACATAAATATAATCCAAAGTGTAATAAAAGAATTTGCTCTTTTCCATAAATTTATAGAACCGATTGTACTATTATTATTCATTTTCTTTGTGTTTTTTTTAAGCTTATACTGTTATGTACTTCCTCTTAAGCCTAAATAAAACATAGCAATCAAATGATATCATGGTTAGTTAAAAGAAGTAAAAATATTTTTCTCAAAAAATTATTTCGTTGACATGTTCAAGTGATGAAGCCAAGGAAACTCTACCTATGTTCAATGTGTTCACTGCATTCTGTTTGCAGCCTGTAATTCAATTTTTGCTAGGGTGAAAATGGTAGTTTGTAACATAAAGAATTGCTAGCTACATTTTAGTTGAGTGTTTTGGATCTCTATAAATTGTAAGGAAATATTGTACATGTTAATATAGTGGCAATAAGAATCAATTAAATTTCCCTGTATATATGACAGAAGCATTTCGTGTAGAAGCAAGTGTTTGGGATCTCTCTAAACTGTAAGGAAATATTGTACATGTGTATATGATAATATAGTGGCAATAAGAATTAGTTAAATTTATCTCTATATATGACAGAAGAATTTCTTGTAGAAGCAAGTGTTTCAGATCTCTATAAATTGTAAAGAAATATTGTACATGTGTACATGATATTATAATAGAGGATGGGGTTCCAGAAAGATTTCAGTGATAATGTAGTGGCAACAAGAATTAGCCAAATTTATCTGTATATATGACAGAAGCATTTGTTGTACAACCAAACCTTTTATCAATCGAAAAAAAATTGTTATATGAAATGTGACTATTTTGATATTTCTTATGTATTAATACCTATTAAAAATTATGAATTACTGAATTGTATCTAGAGGCACTGCCACTATGGTAGATATGTTGTAATACAATATAATGTCTTGTAAGTATTTCAATAGGTCAAATTATATAAAAAAATTATGAAGAAATAAAATAAATTACAACAAAATATAAAATTAATAGTATAATTATAATTACTAATTAAATCATCCTAAATTCATCTTAACTCCAAATCTACTCACTTTAAAAGATTTTTGTATCTCAATATATTAGATCCCTCTAGGCCCTTAATAAATCTAGGTTTGTATCTCAAGAGATTTAATCCTTCTCAAATAGATCGAAAATTAAATTCAATCCATATTAATTTATATAACTCTACTAAATTATTTCATTTTAATATATTATTACACTATATAATATAATAACAATTTTAAAAATATATAAACTAAATCTAAGGTAGAACCCTTCATTCCATAGTCACCTACTAATTTTAACTCACATTATATAATAACAAAACTAGTATTATTTATAACAAATATATTATAAAAAACTAAAATGATTCTTTTGTAATTACAACTATATTTCTCATTTTACATTTAAAAATGCTTTGATTCCTATCACATGTATTAGCATTGCCTTAGACATTTACGAAGTCATAAGATAATTTCTCTTATACCAATATCCTAACAAGGTTGAAGATTAAAATGATATGATTCTTATTTTTCCCATTTACGAAGCCATAAGATAAATTATAGAAAATAAGTAATGACAACAGTGCACACAAGAAAAAGACACCACAAATTAATAACAGAGTTCGACTATCTCAAATCCTACATCTTTGGGTCCGGTCTTCAATGGGGAGGCCTCTTTATTAATTCTTAAAAGTCATCCAACTATATAAAAAAATACATTAATTATATTCTTGATTGGTCCTGTTGTGCTTTTCTCGACCTTAGGATTCCAATGCAATTAACGACACTCAAAAAGGCCTCCAAGATCTCCTAGAATGAGCCTCCAAAGTTTTGTTATCCTGCTAGGTTGTCACTACCTCTACATAAAAATATAACTTCTGCTTCCTTGGCGCGTTGGTCAAATTTTTATAATAAAAGGAGAGAGGTCGGGGGGTAAAATCCCGAACTCCCCATGGAGTTGTTGTGATATGAATAATATATAATCAAGAAAATTAATATATGGCATGTTCCCAAATCCTTAACCACGTGTCAGTTATGATATGGGGGCCTTCAGACTTAGAGGGGCACAGAAAGCGTTAACGGAGTTGCCAGGTATGGTGGGCTCTACCACACTCCCCACCTTTTTTAATATATAACAACCATTACACAATAAGTAAATCTGGTTTCAAGAGTTAAAACAAGAATAAAACAATGGTGTAATGGTGAATGAGTGGATTTGGTGTTGATAGCTATTCGGCCTGAATCCCTCTGAGCAAGATCAGATACATAACATTAACTTTGACGAATAATAATAAGTTATGTGTAACCCATTGATAGGGTTGCATGGTGGCCTCTTAATGGGTCCATTCTTGGAACCACGAGTTGGAATCTTTACTATTCGAACCTTGCTTGTTGGAGCCATGATTTGAGCACTCTAACTTTGACTTTTGACCTACTCTGTCCAGAGCTTGGACTATGAATAACTTCTGCATACAAACTCATATTTTTCCTGTTCAAGTTGTGTTGGATTTGCTTTTTCGATCTCTATGGGGTGGAACTTTTTTTTCTCGAATCTGAAGACTTTCGATTTTTGGTCTTTCTAGATCCCATTTAGATCAATTGTCTTTCAATCTTTTATTCTTATTGTAATGTATACAAATAAATTATCTACAATGTTTGAAGCTTAAATGAATTTTATTATTGTGTGTGAAACAAAGGATGAGTCCGCAACATGAATGACAAGGTTTCTTGTATATATCCCAGCTCAAATGACATTGTTTGACATTAGACAACCAAAAAATACAAACCCTACATAACCAAAAATTGATATTGAAAAGAAGAGAATGAGTAGTACAATCCATTGGTTTCGCAAGAATGGATGGGAAAGTGTTGTTAGTTCGATGGATTGACATTGTAAGAGAGGACTCGGTTCAGTGATTCTCTTCCCCTTCCTGGAAGGAAGAGGAACGATCCATATAGCTCGCCCCCATGATAGTATTGTCCGTGCACAAGAAGAATAGAGAGATACACCTTTGCATTGATTTCCTTGAAATTTTTAAAGCTTATACCCATGAATTTAGAGATTTGTCTACAGAGCGAATAAATTCATATGCGTGGAGACACTCATGTTCCATTCCCAACCATATAGAAAAATTGTGTTGAATCTTCCAAATTGAGTTTCGTATGTGTAGAAGTTTGTATATCTATATACGTCTTGTCAATGGAGAAAATACATTTTTGGGACCTCATTTTAGTTATATGTAAAACTAGAAATTTTTAGTTAAAATATTGGGAAAGGGCTTTCGTACACCTTCATTTCATCATGTCTTGATGAAGTGCTTAACTATTTTGGAATTTAATCATCTCTACACAATGATTCAGCAAGAGACTCGTTGTCCTTCACCTTTATTAAACTAGCAATTGCCCCTAAAGGTGCAACGATACACTAAAGAAATCGAAGATTTCGAAAGATCATCTTGAAAAACTAAATCACTAAATAAGAAAATTCTTATATAAATATCATATCAATCTCCATCTAGTTTTAAAAACAAATATTAAAAGTCTTTGTTACATTTAAAAGTAAGATGACATGGTATACTTTGATAGTTGTCACTAATTTGTTCTATTCTTTAGTTTTATTTACATAGCTCGACAACATGTTAGTTTGATTGGAAAAATGATTTTCAAGAATATACATTGAGTTTTCATCTAGATCCATTGTTTCTTATGGTTAATTCAATGCTTTGGCGTTGCTTCCTCAACTTCAATCAACCTAGGTAATTTCATCTCCATTAATTCCATTTTAGAAAAGGCTATGCTTATCATTTTGAAAATGGATTGTAAATTGGTTGTTGTTGATTCATTAGATGCCTTTATTTTGTGGTCCTTCTCTTAAACCATTATGTGTTAATAAGATTTTCAAATTTCAATAGCAAAATCACTTTTATATAATTAAATTTCAACTTTTTAAACCAACAAATTCAATAATCATTTTCCTTATTAATATAAAATTCAAACTTAGAATTTGATTTACGCTAATAACATATTAAAACATCCCGTTAATTAAAATTACAAAATTATACCCTATTACAATCAATCTACTTTAAAGTAGACAACAGCGTAACCTCCATAATGAAATCTAATGAAAACTTCAAATGATTTCCCTTACCCCTATTCATTCTCCAAACAACTTTGATATCATTGCAGAGAGAAAGATATATGTGGACTTTCAACTTGTCTTTGTACTTTATGTTTTTTACTAAACTCTACTTAACAATCTTGTGATTTAAGTCTCCTCGTGGGATGATCGAGTGCTGGTCTCATTGAGATGTTACCCCTGCCACCTAGTTTTAAATCCCATTAGGGGACACTATAACTCCTCATAGTAAGACTGGAATGATAGGCATCTTCGATGGTGTTCGTAGGTGTTAGTCCTTGGATGAGAAATCAGAGCTTCTAGTATGTTTGGCTTGTGGGTCGTTGGATATATGCTTGATCCTAAGCATTGCCCAAATTACTCCAAAAAATGATTGATTCACCATGGTTAAAAAAGAAAATAAAATACAAAGACATTACAGTCTGCTTCAAGGAGTTTATTATCTTCCATAAGGAATTCTTATTGGAATATTGTTGGTTTAAAAAGTTGAAATTTAATTATATATAGTAATCTTGTTCTGGAAATTTGAAAATATTATTAACACATTATGGTTTAAGAGAAGAAACACAAAGTAAGTGTATCTAATGAATCAACAACAACCAATTTAAAATCCATATTCAAAATGATAAGAAAAGCCTTTTCTAAAATTTTTGTCATGAAGATGATATTGCCTAGGTTGATTGAAGTTGAGGAAGCAATACCAAAGCATAAAAACAACCCTAAAAATGAATGGCTCTATATGAAAACTCAATGTATATGCTTGAAAATCAGTTTTCTAATTAAACTAGCATGCTGTTGAAATATGTAAATAAAACTAAAGAATAGAGCAAATCAACGACAACTATCAAACTATATCATATCATCTTACTTTTAAATGTACTAAAAGGCTTTCAACATTTTTCTAAAATCTAGATGGAGATCAATATAGATCTTTATATACGAATTTTCATATTTGGTTACTTAGTTTCTCAATATGATCTTCCCAAACCTCTTATTCCTTCGATGTACCTTTTCACCTTTAGGGGTAATTTCTAGTTAATAATTTTTTATTTAAAGATAATTGATTGATTGGCATTTTGCAAAAGTAATCATTTTCGAACTCTACCAATATGATTCCTATTATTTTTTTAGAGTACCATTCTGACATCTTGTTTTCTAACTTGAATTATGGAACCTACCCAATCTAACCTATTTTCACAAGGTCATGAGCCCACTTGTTCCTACTGCCAAACGTTTTCTAAATTATGTCAAATAAAGTTGGCTAAAAAGTAGTTAATCCTAATAAGCAGGCTACAAAATTCACTAAATCTTGTGACTTATGCTTCTCAATTGCCAATCAAAATGTTTTTCGTCTGATTAAATCAAAATGTTTATATAACATAATAGGATATTACATTACATATCTTCGATATTGAGTTGGGTATAATCAATAATTATTAGGTGGATGGTATATATTTAACCACCACATAATATTCTAAAATATTCATAGTATTAGTCACAAATCAAAAGTTGATATTTGTCTCAAAAGTATGATAGTCATTTTTTCTACAGTGTTGTCTAAACATGATATGTTTTGGAGCTTTGGGCTAGAATCCAACAATTTTTTTTTTCAGCCAAATCCTAATTTTTGTTGTTTAAAATGGGTTTTTGACTGCATATATGGATTCAAAACACTGAAAAACTTTTTGGGTACTTGGATTGTGGAGAGTTTATAACTCAAACATCTGATTCCAAGAAATCCCTGCTAGATTATGGGAAAATTCGACTAAAAAATACGCCCAAAAGCCTTAAGAAACATAGAACATCTAAACTACAACATTTTGTATCCCTCTTGTAAAGATTGCTATGAATTGGAATTCATATAAATAATATGGAAATGTAATGCATTGACTCATTGAGGAAAGTGGACATAGGTTCAAAGTTCTAAGGAGGAGGAGATGCTTACAAACACAAACCACTATATTTATTTCACCACTTGTATCCCTGATGGATTTATGGCTTTTCTAGTGTAGCGTTGAATTCAAGAATGGGTTTCCTAAGTGAAGGATAATCCATGTAGTCTTCGTTTTCATGGGAAGCATGGGTGTGAGTCAACATGCATGGGAATAAAATGGGAAGCAAGAGACCTATAAGAGACAAGGTGGAGAGGATATATGCAAGACATGTAAATGAGAAAAAATACGGTGTAGTGGTGTAGAGTAAGAGAGAGTTCACTGAGAAAAATAAAGAACAAGGAATGTGCAAAAAAGGAGAACATCCGAACTTGAAACTAGTAGTGTTCCTGGATTCGCCAGGGAGAATTACGCTTTCTCCATCCTGTGTTTTTTATTTGGGATAACATTTTTTGTGTTTTGTTAAGGTTAGTGTGCACCTGTGATTTGGTTGGTAAGGGAGAGTTTAGCGGAGTCAAAACAGTCAATGTTACCCTTGGGGCTAGTAAACCACTAGGGGTTTAGCTGAGGTTGGTAAACCACTTGACAAGTTGAGAGACTTAGGTACTAGTTTAAAGAATTGATAAAATACTAAGTGCTAGACATGGGGCTAATAAAACACTTATGTAATTTCTCATTAAGTTGATAAACCACCTGGATAGCCGGCTCATGGCTCTTGCAGTGTTAGCTTAGAGAGGCCAATTTATAAATAACCCAAATAGTGTGTTCATTCTCCTAGAATTGAGTTGTAACTCATTGAGCCTTGAATAAACCCATGTGGTTGATTTCCTGTTGAACAAAGAGTCACTATGGTGTTACTAATTGGGGAATTTCATAAATCATGTGGAAAGTGGACTCTTCTTCTTACCATTTTTTGACAAGTTATTGGTGACAATACTCCTCTGAAAAATTACCCCCTCAGACTCTGAATCTGACTCGAAGGTTGTTAGCTACAAGACGAATTAAAGTATAATAAAAGAGTTTCCTTTTTTCTATAAATTTATATAATTGATTGTACTATTATTATTCATTCTCTTTTTGTGTTCTTTTTTCAAGCTTATATAGTTATGTACTTCCTCTTAAGCCTAAATAAAACATAGTAATCAAATGATATCATGGTTAGTTAAAAGAAGTAAAACAATATTTCTCAAAAAAATTCCTTGGTTGACATGTTTAAATGATGAAGCCAAAGAAACTCTACCTATCTCCAATGTGTTCACTATTTTCTATTTGTAGCCTACAATTCAATTTTTTCTAGGGTAAATATGGTAGTCTGTAACATGAAGAATTGCTAGCTAAATTTTTCTTGTGCATTTTGTATCTCTATAAATTGTAAAGAAATATAGTACATGTGTACATGATAATATAGCGGCAATAGAAAAGTGAACATCAATATAAAAACCTTAAAAAAATCACCTTGTGCTCATGATGGCATTGCAAAGACTGTCTGAAAAGGGTTAGGGTAATTCTACAGAAGGCCGCCACGATGGCACCCTACCCACCCTACCTACCTGCTAGCTGTCGTCATTCATTCTCCCGCCAGCTGCAACGCCCACGGGGGTTCCCATCACCCGTAACTCATCGAGGCACTCCGTAACATTGTTTTTTACCGTCCTCCTCCCCGTTCATTTCATTCCCACTGAATTCTGATACCCTCCTCGCGGCAACTCTTACGATGGTCCTGGAGGTAGCTAGCGGGGATCACCTTGCAAGAGGCATGGAGCTTGATCTACCAGAATATTCAGAAGACCTGTTGGAGAATGTCAATATCTGGTAAACCCCTCACTCTACCGCGAACAAAATCCTTCCCTTCTATTGTGACCTGTCAGCTACCATTGTGGGTCTACCTTCAATCTCGGGACCTTCCTACTCCACAGTGATATTCTTGGAGCCTCCTCTGATCTGGCTACTTCCTCCCTCGTCGCCACAGTCACCCTCGACTACAACTTTTGTAACTGCCTGCCTCCATCCTAATCCTAATGTGGCTAGCTCTCAAACCCCCCTATTGTCTCACCCTCGTGAATCTTCAACCAACCCTCTAAGAAGCCACACCCCGGCCTAGGGAAACCCTCAAGTCT
Source organism: Pinus tabuliformis (assembly GCA_031772625.1). Taxonomy (NCBI): domain Eukaryota; kingdom Viridiplantae; phylum Streptophyta; class Pinopsida; order Pinales; family Pinaceae; genus Pinus; species Pinus tabuliformis. The sequence continues at coordinate 810,401,288 of CM062810.1, forward strand.
CGGTACCTGTGGCACCACCATTGGGTAGTTACGCGACAGTACCCCTTCTTTCAGAACCAATCCCAGCAGCCGAAAATCCCTGCCATAAAAACCCTAACTCAAACCCTAACCAACCTGTGGAAAATTCGGAGGACCTTGAAGAGCTGACGCTGAAGGGGAAAAAGGAAGTGCTTCAAAGCCAAAAGCGAAGACGTTATAGTCAGACTCGGGGAGGAAATTCAGCGAGGTGACACCATGGACACAGTGGACCGAGTACTGGTAGGAAGAATTTGTAGCCGTAGCTACACAACGACCAGGCTCAAGATGTGTACCCCAGAGGTATGGGGGAAACACCTGGCGGACCTCCCAACTATTCAAACCTTTGTTAGATACTAGTTCGCTTTGTGCTTTGCCAGAGCCGAGCACACAAATTGGGCCCTATCATCGTTCTGGCACTTTGAGCATGCTTTAGTTCTTCTCTGTTGTTGGAATCCTCCATTTGACCGAGAAAAAGAACAGATATGGGTCGGCTCTATATGGGTTTGGCTACTCAGACTACCCCTTCAATTCTGGTCAGAGGATATATTCTACCTCATCAACAACACTCTGGGAACCTACCTCGATCATCACAGAACATATTTGGGTTCAGGCATGATGGCATATGCTAGGATTCTCGTTCACCTGGATACGCGAGGTGGTCTACAGGAGCACATCAACATACAGTGGAAAACCTTCTCCCAAAAGCAAACCCTAGACTATGAAGGTGCCCCTTTCTGTTGTAGACGTTGCAAAAAAGTGGGACAACTGTACAAATATTGTCCGCTAAACAATAATGAAAGGGCTGGAGATAAGGGGAAGGATACACGGCAGAAAACTGCTCAAGCTCAGGGTAGCCATCTAGTAGAGGAAGAAGAAACAAATTTGGCACACTATGAAGGATTACTTGTGCCCACTAAGGTGACTAGAAAGAAGCAGGGAAAGGCACCCATCAGCGCATCGTCTCTTCCTCTAACTAGAGCAAGGGTGGTTGCCAAGGCTGCGTTCTCTACGGGTACGTCAAATACAAACTCCTCCTTTGTTTTCTCTAATGTTTCTCCGCACTACATTGGTACTAGTTCTGATCAGTTCCTTTTAGTTAATCCTTAACTCTCACCTTCAACCCTCCCAAGGATGTGGATTGCCCTATCAAACACTCCTACCCCACCATCTTCTGTACATAACCATCCATTAATGATGGAACTCCTCCAAAATTCAATTTACATGTACCTCGCACTCATTCCAACCCTCCACCTTTCAGATACCCCACTAAAGCCAGGTTTTGCTCTCAGGCTCCTAACTCCCTGTTTATCAGCCTCATCACTTCTCCCCCTCCTCTAAAGATGACTAGCCGCAGACCCTCCTCGCTATCCAAAGCTAAGCTACAAGCTGGGGAAGAGATTTTTGCAGGCAAGCAACATGCCATCCACTAGGTACTTAAAGCAGTGAATACCCAAGAGCTCCCTCCTCCAAGAAATTTCTCTCCTTCAATTGTAGAGGGTTGACTAGCCCTACTAAAAAACTAGCCATGAGGAGATTGCTCTCGGCAGAACCCATTGATATTTTATTTCTACAAGAAACCCTACGCCAAGGTAGTGTCATTACCCACCTCCTAGTATCCTAGCTACCTGGATGGAAATTCCATTCACTAGATTCATCAGGCAGTCAGGAGGTCTTGCACTAGGGCTAAAAAATCGATCTATCAGAATCTATAATACTTGGGAGAGTTCAGGCCATCTAAGAGCTGACATTTATTCCTCAGAGCTTGATATTGAGCTCAATATTATCAACATTTATGGCCCATGTCACAATAGGGAGGAATACTGGAGCAAACTCCTAGACTCACACATCCTTCAAAAGGACAATCTCATTTTGGCAGGGGGGGATTTAAAATTCTCCATTAACTTCACAGAATCATGGGGACACAATGCCCAAAGGGACATCCTCTCAGGTTTTTTCGAGGCCAATCTAGAGGATCATAATCTCATTGAAATCCCCTCGTGAAAATTACTACCCACTTGGAGAAACAACAGATCAGGGGAGGACAGTCTCTCTAAAATACTAGATAGATTCCTCATTAAGGAGCATATGCTAACCTTGGGGTAGGGATATAGACAATGGGTGGGCTCTAGCGGAATAACAGACCATAGGCTGATCTATTTGGAAATCAGAGGTATGAACAAACCAAAAGGTCCTTTCAAATTTAATGCAGCATGGTTGAGGGACGCTAAATATATTCATCTAGTAACTAATTATTGGAGGACTCATCCCCCAGCGGCAGGAAGGAATATATTGGAAGGATTTGAAAAAAACCTAAAAGAGCTCAAAAGCCTCTCAAAGCAATGGGCTCATAAGAAGAGATCGTAGGAAGACCATACATTCAAACAGACTGAAGAAGCCATTGAGAAGTATGAAAATGACCATGAGGGTATCTTCTCCTCCCCCGAACACAAAGAGCATATTACCTCTCTTCTAGCTAAGAGAAACTAGATTTTTAAGGACAGAGAAGAGAGTTGGATATTGAGAAGCAAAGCCATCTGGATTAAGGAAGAGGATGACAATACCAAGTTCTACCATAAATTTTCAAATGGGTGTAAAGCTATTAATACTATTTAGCAGCTATCTGATGAACAAGGAGAACCAGTGAACATCTTTCCCCGACTAGCAGCTATGGCCACTACCCACTTCAGGAACATCTATAAGTCGCCCCTAATTGCCACCATGGGAGACATAATGAGGACATCCCAACTATTCCCAAGGTTTGTAGAACAAGAAGAAAGCAGGGAATCGACAAAGGATGTCTCCATGGGAGAACTAGAGGACACTCTCAAATGGTTTAAGCAAGACAAAAGCCCGGGTTTGGATGGCTGGAATGTGGAATTCTACCTGGCCTTATTTGATACTCTGGGGGGGGACCTATTACAATTTATAGAGGTATGCAGAGCCTCTGGAAGAATGTATGAGGCCTATAACTCAACCTTTATCGCTCTTATTCCCAAGTCTGACAATCCCACCTCCTTCAATGATTTTCGGCCCATCTACTTATGTAACTATATCTACAAGATCGTCTCCAAGATAATAGAAAATCGACTCTGCCCAATCTTATCAAACCATATCTTAGCTGAACAATTTTCATTTTTACAGAATAGACAAATATGTGAAGTGGTCGGAATAGCACGAGAAATTCTACATTCTATCCAAACCCACAAGCTAAAAGGTATGGTCCTGAAATTTGACCTATCGAAAGCCTTTGACAGTGTCAACTGGCTATACATCATATTGTTATTAACGCACCTGGGCTTCCCATATGAATTCATAAGATGGATTATGAGCTATATCACTAATGTAACATTCAGCGTTCTCATAAATGGTGCGGCCACTCCTTTCTTTCACTCCAAAAGGGGCCTCAGGCAAGGATGCCCACTATCCCCACTCCTATTCTTACTATAATGGAAGGTCCCAATAATTTAATAAAGGAGGAATAATGAAGAGGCAGACTAAGGGGGATCCACATCACAGAAGGATGCACATTAGCACACTTGCTCTTTGTTGATGATGTGTTACTTTTCCTAAATGGGAGTATTGGCAATGTGACTGCACTTCTCAATTCCTTCACTATATTCCTAGAAGCCACTGGCATGTTGGTTAATAATGAAAATTCCTCTATAAAGGCTATAGGATGCTCACCATATGAGATTTAGTATGCCATGATAATATTCCCCTATAATGTGCAACAACTGGATGAGGGACTAAAATATTTGGGCTATAGATTAAAGCCTCATGGTTATAAGAATGTTGATTGGATCTGGCTCATAACCAAATTGGAAAAAAGGCTAAACATCTGGTACCTTAAATACTTATCAAGAGCAGGAAGACTGATACTCATAAAAGCAATGCTGGAAGCAACTCCAGTATATTGGATTTCTTTAGCATGGATTACTAAAGGAATATTGGCCAAAATAAAAAAACCTATGTTGCAAATTCCAATGGAGAGGGAATCAGCCTGGAAGGATTTTTGCCTGGACCAACTAGGGCTCTTTGGCACTCCCAAAGAAATGGAGAGGATGGGGTATCAAAAGCCTTGACACTTTCTCCATAGCCATGGCAGCAAAACTAGGGTGGCAGCTAGCCACATCGCATAGCCTTTGGACTAAGGTGGCTACAACTAAATACATAGCTCCTTTAAATCTTACAGATTGGATTCGCAAACCTGAGTGGACACAAGCTGGAAAATTGAACAGTTGCAAAGCAATCCTTCAAGCAATGCCCCTTATCAAGGATGGAATTACATGGAGAATAAAGTCAGGAGAAGTTGTTAAAATAGGGATGGATCTGTGGATTGGATGTGGGAATGCTCACAGACTCCCACATGAGCTCAGAACATAGCTCACTTCCAGAGGGATCTCTCACCTTAGACAAATAGCAGACAATGATTGCTTTACTTTTTTGCAAGAAGCATGGAAATTTTGGAGGGCACTACAGATCCCTTGACATTGGCAGCAACACTGGAAAGAATACATGGAGGCACTCATGGAATCCCATATCAGCATACAGGAAGGGGAGGATGAGCTAATCTAGGCACATGTGAAGCATGGGAAATACTCACCTAAAGAGGGCTACTTAACTCTTATGAACTCACTGAAATCTCCGATGTGTGAACCATGGTGGAGAATTTTACAGAAACTAAAAGCACCCCCGAGGTCCAGGCTCCTTTTGTGGACCATTCTGAGACAAAATCCCAACAGGAGAAAATTTGATCAAGAGACATTTTCATGGACCCTTTTGGTGCGGCCTTTGCAAAGCCAACAATGAATCTGTGAATCATCTCTTCCTTACTTGCCCATACACAAAGGAGATATGGAATACTATTCACTCTCATATACCCTTGCTCCCACTGTGGTAGGGAACAACTTTTCTGGAAGCCTGGGAGGGATGTTGGTCCACTATATCCTCTAAAAAAAAAAACATCCCTTTACTTACTCGCTGGGCGATATGAACTACCCGGAATAGAATTATTTTTCAAAAGTCCCCTCCCCCGCCCCACTGGTCGGCCATCACTAGACAAATCTTATCTGACTACCAATAGATTCGAGAGGAGGAAACAAATCCCAACCCCAAGCATATCATTCTTGAGAGTATAAACCAATCTCACCCTTGGGCATACATTGACGGCTCAACTCAAGATATAGGATACTCGGGGGGGGGGGGTAGTTGTCCTTCATATCACAACAAATTTTTTAATTAAATTGATTAATAATATGGGAGTCTACATGAGAGTTTTGAGATCTGCGTCTTTCCAACCACTTACTTCTGGATGATGAATCACTCTAAGTGGTGCGTCCACCTCAAAACATAAGAATTTAAGAATTTATCAGTTTAGGGGATTTGAGTGAGTTGTCACTTCACCTATTTTATGTTTGTAGACAGCAATTCAGTTTTTGCTAGCTACATTTAACATGGTAGTATGTAACATGAAGAATTGGTAGCTACATTTTAGGATCTCTATATCCAATGCGTGTTCGAATCTCTATATCCAATGCGTGTTTCTTAGTGAAAGGATCACATTTAATGTGCTTTGCAAATCAATTCCACCTGTATATGAATCCAATATATTCTTTCGTTCACCGCAAAGAATCTTGTGATTTATCAATAATTCATTGCAGAATATATGGGTTAATTTGTTTTTTTTGGGTATGATTCACACCTAAAGAGCATACTCTAACTTTAAAAAGAACCGTTATTCTCGAATTTTTTTGCGAAGAAATCTTTATTAGCAAGTTAGTGCTTTGGTTGAATTTTCACTGCGATTTCCTCTCAGCTCAGATAAATGAGTTTCTTGCGCTGATTTCATTATGTAAAAAAACATTCCATTTAAAACTCGCTTTTCTATATGCTTATATATGTAAAACAATAGCGCTTCCATTTTAGTTTCAGATCTATATTGAATCCTAGCGTATTGTTTATTTGTCAAATTTTTTTATAAGTTCTTAGGATTCTACAGTTATGACATTCATAGGAATTTACGTATTTCATTTCTTTTTATTTAAATCAATTTTTTTTTAATAAGTATTTAGGATTCCATAGTTATGATATCAAGTTGGTTATAAATTTGTTTTCATAGTAATTTACGTATTTCTTTTTAATAAGAATTTTTTTTATTTAAATAAAAATAGCTATATGAAATTCAAATAGCTATAAGAAGAAGAATGTTTGAATGAGATTTTTATAATAATTTTAAGAAAATAATAATAATAATAAATTCATATGTTATTAATCAAAATATTTTTGGTGGACTTGCCACTTATATTTTCGACTTAGTCACCGGATAATCCACAGTAAGAACCATTTTGGTGGACTTGCCACTTATAGTTTAATTTAACTGTATTATTTTATAGATTGTTGTTGTAGTGTTGATAACATTCAACTATTGCAATTACAAAATTTGGCTTATTGTAATTTTAGAAATAAGGAATTAAATATAAGCATGGAACATACCCAAATTCTCTATTCAAGGCTCAAAAGACATAGAAAGTTCTTCCAATTTTAGTAATATTTCTCTACAAAGTATTTTAATAATATAATTTAATAACATATAATATTATTCACGGAAATTTTGATTTTATATTTTTAATTAAATAAAAATAACTCATTATTTATGTTTGTACAAACTAGCATACTTTGAAAGCATGAACATAAATATAATCCAAAGTGTAATAAAAGAATTTGCTTTTTTCCATAAATTTATAGAACCGATTGTACTATTATTATTCATTTTCTTTTGTGTTTTTTTTTAAGCTTATACTGTTATGTACTTCCTCTTAAGCCTAAATAAAACATAGCAATCAAACGATATCATGGTTAGTTAAAAGAAGTAAAAATATTTTTCTCAAAAAATTCCTTCGTTGACATGTTCAAATGATGAAGCCAAGGAAACTCTACCTATGTTGTAACATCCCTCGTGAGAAGTTAATGTTAGTAAATAGTAAAAGTAATTATGAACAAAGACTTTATTTGAAATAATATATATAACTTTGTTATTAATTCTATGTCAATTAAAAACAATTATGTTTGCATCATTTGAATGGAGCCTATGTGTAATCATGGTTAGTAACTGAGAAAGTAGTTACAGTGGAACCCTAACTACCTTCTGGAGGTAGTTGAGGCCCCAGAGGAAAAAGGGGAAAAAGAGATTGCCAAGTCTGGTTAGGATCAGATGGCAGAGAAGGGAGAAATTATTCATGCTATGTCGGATTAGGATCAGATGGCATAAGAGGAAAAGAATTTTCCTGTGTACGCTATGTCTGGTTAGGATCAGATAGTGTTTACTGGCGAGACCAGTGTAATTGCAGTCGAGAAGGACTTGCAAGTGCTTGGGGGTGGAAGGTCAAAGAAGAACTCTTCCTACGGACGGGTGGATTGACAAGCATTACAAATAGGTTTGGCAGATAAGCAGGTATGGCTTATTACTTATACATCTGTTAAAATGTTTACTGTACTGTACTGTACTAAGAAAAGTGAAATAAGTTGACAGTTATCTGCCTATTCTCCTTAAACAGTATTATGAAAACAAATATGGCATTCTGTGTGAAATATAGAAACAGAATCAAGTGTAGTAGCGGAACTGAATATACAATCTGAAGGAGGAACTCTAAGTCTGCATGAGAAATAGCAACAGAACCTACGTTTTCGTGGTGCCTTAAAGAAATCGTAGAAAACATGATAAAAGGGTTTATAATAACTTTTGTAGCAGTTAAATAACCTATCCAGATATGGATGGCAAGAACCCTCGTTTATATGTAAAAAACAAGAACGTATACAAGCATTTAGCAAAAAATCAAGAACACATATAAGCACTTAGAAGGGAAAAAAATGTATAGTCGTTCTCTGCGATAATGAATTATAGTAAAACCCCGATACTCTAATAAACATTCAAGAATGAATCTAGAAAGACTCGCGGCCAAGCGAATTAAAAGAACAGCAGTGCTACCATTATAACCAAGGGAGCAAACAATAAATTCCAGGATTATAATACCTTATTCCCGGCCAACCGAACCATAAGAACTTCAGAGATTAACGGTTACGAGATAACCTTTAGATATACGTGAACATAATTGTATTGCATGACAGAGAAAAACAATATTCATCCACTGTTAATAAAATGGGATTATAAGCGTGAACGTCGAGGCAGGGGCATGGTAAATGTAGTTACATGCAACCTCGGTCGGTCTTAAAAGCAAATCTCCGCTTTGGTGAACCCCCTCGAGCCGAGCCGCAGCTTACGCTTAGCTGGTCGAGGCACCAAGCCGGAATAATACGGTATTCAAACTTATTCATTAACATTAAAGAAAAACCATAATATTATTCTCTGCGCATAAATGTATATATATATTTCAACATTGGAAACTGTCAATAATTCATATTCGAAAGGGCAATCTACCAGAGAGATACATTCTGTAACAAAACTGAACCTACATAAATATCGGTGCGCCTGTATGATGTTTCTACCATTGTCAAGCAGGAAAGTCGAAACCCTTACGGTTCGGAGTCACAAACTTATTATTAAAATAGTGGTTGTGTTCAAAAGAACCAGCATATAGCTATGTAACAGTATAACAGACTAATAAATTATGGGTATAGCAAACTGAGACTATTACGCCTCTTAACAGAGGAGTTCCGAGCTTGTACAGAGGAGAAATGAACAAATCCGGCATCCCTGCCAAGGGAATAATAGTTTAGCCAAACCCTGATAACTCACAGGTGAATAGACACAAGTGTTCGAATCCTTACCCGGTGTTGGGTTAACTGGCGAAAAGGGAGATCCCTTGTTCCTGAGAGGAAGACGATGAACCACCTGCACACAGTCATAGCCGAAGTATTAAACAAAAACCCTGGCGTAGCATTAGAAGACTGTAACCCAATCAACGAAAAACAATAATACCTGTATTAGCAAAGCCTTGCAGAACCAGAACTTCAACGATGAAGAAGGCCGAACCTGGAACCCATGGCTGCATGCCTGTGGTCCTTGGAAGATCAGGGAAAACGCAGAGCAGCGCTGAGAGGTTGCGGTGCTGCAGCTGCACAGCAGCATAATGAAATGAAAATAACTAGAGCTGAGAACTTGAAAACTGACATATAAATAACTCTAGCTCTTTTACTGTTTCGTGGCACAACCGGAGCCGTGGATCTGCAGCGAGCTCATCAACACCGTTCGATAGCCGGTGAACCTCGAGAAATGTTTGGCGCGGAAATGGCAAGCCCAAGGTGACAGGCCGAGCACATGGCAGCTTACCGTCTAGCCGTCGATCCATCCAGATGGACGACATCAGTTTAACCAGGTGGATCGATGCCAGGGCCGGACATGCTATCGCAACATTCAGATGTCTCGAGATATGGATATCTAGTTACCGTAAATAAAACATTGAATGCCAGTGCCAGCTGTAAATTCGTATTACCAACTCATGTAAACGCATATTGTTAAACATTGCAAAGTTATACCGTGAACCATATGTGTGGTCAGGTCAATAGTTGTACATATAATTATGCTATACGTAAACAGAACCTTGATGTATTAATGTGCGTTAATGTCTTAAGATAGACTTAGATTATGGTGGGAGATGTGAGTTTTACAAAGTAATGATTAACGTAGAATGTGATGGTAACAGCAAATGTGTAAGGTAATATTGTTAAAAAAAATTTACTTGTAGGTTCTCTATGGGAACGTGACAATTTGGTATCCCTTGTTCCTGAGAGGAAGACAATGATGCACCTGCACACAGTCATAGCCGAAGTATTAAACAAAAACCCTGGCGTAGCATTAGAAGATTGTAACCCAATCAACGAAAAACAATAATACCTGTATTAGCAAAGCCTTGCAGAACCAGAACTTCAACGATAAAGAAGGCCGAACCTGGAACCCATGGCTGCATGCCTGTGGTCCTTGGAAGATCAGGGAAAACGCAGAGCAGCGCTGAGAGGTTGCGGTGCTGCAGCTGCACAGCAACATAATGAAATGAAAATAACTAGAGCCGAGAACTTGAAAACCAACATATAAAATAACTCCAGCTCTTTTACCGTTTCGTGGCACAACCAGAGCCATGGATCTGCAGCGAGCTCATCAACATCGTTCGATAGCCGGTGAACCTCGAGAAATGTTTGTCGCGGAAATAGCAAGCCCAAGGTGACAGGCCAAGCACATGGCAGCTTACCGTCTAGCCGTCGATCCATCCAGATGGACGACATCAGTTTAACCAGGTGGATCGATGCCAGGGCCAGACATGCTATCGCAACATTCAGATGTCTCGGGATATGGATATCCAGTTACCATAAATAAAACATTGAATGCCAGTGCCAGCTGTAAATTCGTATTACCAACTCATGTAAACGCATATTGTTAAACATTGCAAAGTTATACCGTGAACCATATGTGTGGTCAGGTCAATAGTTGTACATATAATTATGCTATGCGTAAACAGAACCTCGATGTATTAATGTGCGTTAATGTCTTAAGATAAACTTAGATTATGGTGGGAGATGTGAGTTTTACAAAGTAATGATTAACGTAGAATGTGATGGTAATAGAAAATGTGTAAGGTAATATTGTTAAAAAAAAAATTACTTGTAGGTTCTCTATGGGAACGTGACAATTTGGTATCAGAGCCCAAGGTTTACAACTCTGTGACCTTTGGGAAAATTTCAAAATTACAGTAACATAAATATAAATAGTATCATGATAAAAGTTCAGAATACGCCAAAGATAAATTATATCTGTTTAATGAGTTATTCTTAAGCAGGTAGTAGCAGAATGAGGAGAGCAAACAGTGCTCCTTATGGAAATCTGGAACCACCGGATAACATGGGACAACCTCAGGGAAATCCTGAACTTTGGGTACAATTGGGAGCAGCAGGCCGCAGTACTGACTCGACGCTATTGAGGACAGTTCAGGAGCTAAAGGACGAAATGGCCCGGCTGCGTGCAGATAACGCAAGATTAAATGTAGAACAGGAGAGGATTCTGAAAAGCTTATCTGATAAGCAACATCAACAGCAGTCACATCCGAGACCCGAACAGCCACGGGTAACAGATGAACAGAGCTATCATACTGAACCAGAAGAAGCAGAGGACAGGGCAGAGACGCGAGGAGAAAAGTCTGTCAATGCTTCTGAATATCAGACCCCAAAAAGACCCCGGATGGAACTACAAGGGGAGTTTCGGAAAATTAAACCACCTCATTTCGATGGGGAATCAGAAGAAGCTACAGAGGCATGGCTAATTAATATGAATAAGTATTTTCAATTGTATAAATATGATCATCATCTTAAGGCAAGGCTGGCTATATTCCAGCTGCAGGCCAAAGCCACGCTATGGTGGGAGGAGGTCAAGATGGTGCGGGGAGTGAGTGAACAAGATGTGACATGGGAAATGTTTCAAAGATACTTCAAGGAGAAGTATCTAACAGAACGCTTTTATGATGAAAAAGCGCGAGAATTTCATGATCTGCGGCTTGGACAGCAGACCATTGACGAGTTCGTAACTAAATTCACATCCCTGCTTCGTTACGTACCCTATATTCATGAGGAGAAAGCTAAGGTACAAAGATTTGTTAGTAGCCTACCTCTGATAATGAGAGAAAGGATAGAGTTCGATAATCTGAAAACGATGGATGAAGCAATTCGGAAGGCAAGACTGTGTTATCAGCAAAACAAATCAAAAGGAGAAAATTATGGGAAGCGTTGGACAGATAAGCGGGTAGTAAAATGCCTATAGGAAGTAAGGGAGCACGCAGCAGTTTTCAAAAAGGATTCTCTAAAGGAGCCAATACTAAAAATCCAACTAAAAATCAGAACAGATTCAAGCCTCCTGCAGAATCCAAATATAGTGAACAGCAAGTTAGATTGGACAATGATGGCTCAGCTCGGCCACCTATCCAGTGTTGGGGTTGTGGCGGACCTCATTATATTAGAAACTGCCCTCATCGGAAGGACAGCGATCAGTTGTCTCAGATCTATGAAGCTTCAACAGTAGGAGATGTGGCTCGATCTATGCCCAGAATAAATGCAGCACTGGAGGACCGACAAGATGATTACCAGCCAACAATGATAGAGTTTGAAGGTAAGATCTTTGATCGACCTGTTTCTATTTTAGTAGATCCAGGAGCTACTTTAATCTATATAAGTCCCAAAGTTGTGGAAAGCTATGGTTTGAAAACCACTAAATTTCAAAGTCCTTGGCTAGTACAGCTGGCCACTGGGGCCAAAAGACGAGTACTAACCAAAGTCAGCAACTGTCCATTAAGGTTAGCTGGCCAAACAATAACAACTGAATTAAACCTACTCCCTCTTGGTTCCTATGATGTGCTGATAGGAATGGATTGGTTGGAACGGCGGTGGTCTGTAATTAATTGTAAAACGAAAACAGTCTCTTACCGAGATGAACTGGGTGTGGGAAAAGAGATTCAAGGCATCCAGAAGCCAGTGCAGATTCGGCCGATCACGGCATCACAGCTGGTTAAGTGTATCCGGAAGAAGTGCCAGATTTATGCAGTACAAGTGGGGTTCGCAGATTCTGTGGATAAGGTTGCAACTGTTAAAGATATACCAATAGTGCAAGATTTTGCAGATGTATTTCCTGAAGAAATTCCAGGACTGCCGCCCAAAAGGGATTTAGACTTCACCATTGAGCTGATACCTGGAGCAGCCCCAGTGTCCCGAGCACCCTATCGGATGAGTGTACCGGAGTTAACTGAGTTAAAAATGCAACTGCAAGAGCTGCTGGAAAAGAAGTACATCCGCCCCAGTGTCTCTCCTTGGGGAGCTCCTGTGCTATTTGTGAGGAAAAAAGATGGGACTTTGCGAATGTGCATAGACTATAGACAGCTGAATAAACTGACAGTTAAAAACAAATATCCACTACCCCGCATTGACGAGCTGTTTGATCAGGTAAAAGGGGCGACAATCTTCTCAAAGATCGATTTAAGATCGGGTTACCATCAAATCAGAATCAAATATGAGGACATAGCCAAGACAACTTTTCGTACTCATTACGGACACTAAGAGTTTGTGGCACTGCATTTTGGATTAACTAATGCACCTGCGACATTCATGTGTTTGATGAACAATGTATTTCATCAATATTTAGACAAATTTGTATTGATCTTCATTGATGACATACTTATATACTCCCGGAATATTAAGGAGCATGAGGAACATTTGAGGATAGTGTTACAGACATTATGGGAGCATCAGTTATATGGAAAATTCAGCAAATGTGATTTTTATAAAGAACAGATCCAGTATTTGGGCCACATTATTACGAAGGAAGGTATAGTTGTAGACCCCGAAAAGATTAAAACTATAATAGAGTGGCCTACACCCAAGGATGTGGCAGATATTCGATCCTTCATGGGGCTGGCTGGATATTACCGGCGGTTTGTAGAAGGTTTTTCCAGAGTGGCCTACCCTATTACCTCCTTACAAAAGAAGGGAAAAGTGTTTAAATGGACAGCAGACTGTCAACGTAGTTTCGAACAGCTCAAACATTTACTCACCACTGCACCTGTGTTGTGTGTGGCAGATCCCGAAAAGGAGTATGTAGTCTGCACAGATGCTAGTAAGGAAGGCGTGGGTGGAGTGCTAATGCAGGAAGGTAAAGTGATTGCATATGAATCCAGGAAGTTAAAGGAACACGAGCAGAAATATTCTGCCTATGACCTGGAATTAACTGCGGTGATTCATGCTTTAAAAATGTGGCGCCATTACTTAGTGGGCAGAAAATTCTTACTTATGACAGATCACCACAGCTTGACTAGCTACTTTAGTCAGCCGACTTTAAACGCAAGACAAGCAAGATGGGTGGACTTTTTGGGAAACTTTGATTTCGAAATTAAACACTTAAAGGGGAAAGAGAACAGAGTAGCTGATGCACTGAGTCGAAAAGTGCATTGTATTTATGAAATTGGCATCAGTCAAGGTTGGTCCACTCTTGACAAAGAAATTGATGAGGCAGCTGCACAGGATCAGATTTATGTGCAAAAGAAACAGTTGGTACAGAATTCAGATGCTCGATTAATTCAACAAGGGTACACCTTGAATGCAGCCGGAACTTTGTGCTACCAGAAGAAGATCTATGTACCCAATCAGAGCAGCATTAAGGAAAAGATTATGGATGAGAATCATAAAAGCCCTTATGCAGGACATCCTGGTTACCAGAAACTAATCACATCGCTAAGGAAGGAGTACTTCTGGCCAGGCATGAAAAAGGATGTGATAGAATACCTGGCGCGCTGTTTAGAGTGTCAACAGGTGAAGGCTGAATATCAGCACCCTGCAGGGTTACTACAGCCATTGCCCATACTAAAATGGAAATGGGAGACCATAACCATGGACTTTATTACTGGGTTGCCGAAATCCAAAAAGAACAATGATTCTATAATGGTTGTAGTGGATAAACTCAGCAAGTCAGCACACTTCATACCAGTTCAATCCACTTATCGTGCAGCTCAAATCGCAAACATTTTTATGCAAAATATATTTAAACTCCATGGGCTGCCGAAAGTAATAATATCTGACCGTGACGTTAAGTTTACCTCAGTCTTTTGGAGGACCTTATTGGAAGGTCTAGGAACTCAATTGAACTTCAACACCGCATATCATCCGCAAACTGACGGACAGACTGAGCGGGTGAATCAAGTAGTGGAGGACATGCTGAGGTCTTATGTGATGAAGCAACCTACGTGATGGGAGGAGTATTTACACCTAGTGGAATTTGCCTATAACAATGGTTATCACTCATCCTTGAAGATGAGCCCATTCGAGGTACTTTACGGCCGGAAATGCCGCACACCCTCCAGTTGGGGTGGACCGGAGGACAAACTCTTGCTGGGCCCTGAGATGTTGGAGGAAATGGAAGTTATGGTGAAGAAAGTTCGAGCTAATCTAAAGATGGCACAGGACAGGCAGAAGAATTTTGCAGATCGGAAGAGAACATTTAAAGAGTACCAAGTGGGTGAACATGTGTACATCAGAATTCGAGCTAGAAAAAGCACCCTCCAATGGAATGCTTGTGCCAAATTGGCACCGCGTTTTTGTGGACCATTCCAAATACTGGCACGAGTAGGGCCGGTAGCTTATCAGCTCGCCCTACCCAGCCATATTCGGGTTCACAATGTATTCCATGTATCAGTTTTAAAGAGATATGTTTATGACCCTAGGCATATAATAAGTTGGCAAGACATACAGGTAAGGGAAGACTGTTAAATAATGTAAACTGAATTAGAATACTAGTAAGTAGCTGATCTGATTGTCATGTGTTTCAGGTGGAACCGGAAGGAGAGTTCCTGGTCGAACCAGTGAACATATTAGATCGGAGAAGAGTCGAGCTGCGGAAAAGGGTCATCAGCCAGGTTAAAGTGCAGTAGCAACACTTTGGGCCTGAAGAGGCCACCTAGGAGGATGAACAAATGATGAGGGATACTTATCCCAGACTGTTTTTGAATGAACAGTAACATCGGGACAATGTAGACTTTCAGGAGGGGGAGATGTAACATCCCTCGTGAGAAGTTAATGTTAATAAATAGTAAAAGTAATTATGAACAAAGACTTTATTTGAAATAATATATATAACTCTGTTATTAATTCTATGTCAATTAAAAACAATTATGTTTGCATCATTTGAATGGAGCCTATGTGTAATCATGGTTAGTAACTGAGAAAGCAGTTACAATGGAACCCTAACTACCTTCTGGAGGTAGTTGAGGCCCCAGAGGAAAAAGGGGAAAAAGAGATTGCCAAGTCTGGTTAGGATCAGATGGCAGAGAAGAGAGAAATTATTCATGCTATGTCTGGTTAGGATCAGATGGCATAAGAGGAAAAGAATTTTCCTGTGTACGCTATGTCTGGTTAGGATCAGATAGCGTTTACTGGCGAGACCAGTGTAATTGCAGTCGAGAAGGACCTGCAAGTGCTTGGGGGTGGAAGGTCAAAGAAGAACTCTTCCTACGGACGGGTGGATTGACAAGCATTACAAATAGGTTTGGCAGATAAGCAGGTATGGCTTATTACTTATACATCTGTTAAAATGTTTACTGTACTGTACTGTACTAAGAAAAGTGAAATAAGTTGACAGTTATCTGCCTATTCTCCTTAAACAGTATTATGAAAACAAATATGGCATTCTGTGTGAAATATAGAAACAGAATCAAGTGTAGTAGCGGAACTGAATATACAATCTGAAGGAAGAACTCTAAGTCTGCATGAGAAATAGCAACAGAACCTACGTTTGCGTGGTGCCTTAAAGAAATCGTAGAAAACACGATAAAAGGGTTTATAATAACTTCTGTAGCAGTTAAATAACCTATCCAGAAATGGATGGCAAGAACCCTCATTTATATGTAAAAAACAAGAACGTATACAAGCATTTAGCAAAAAAGCAAGAACATATATAAGCACTTAGAAGGGCAAGAAATGTACAGTCGTTCTCTGCGATAATGAATTATAGTAAAACCCCGATACTCTAATACACATTCAAGAATGAATCTAGAAAGACTCGCGGCCAAGCGAATTAAAAGAACAGCAGTGCTATCGTTATAACCAATGGAGCAAACAATAAATTCCAGTATTGCAATACCTTATTCCCGGCCAACCGAACCATAAGAACTTCAGAGATTACGAAAAGAAGTACGATTACGAGATAACCTTTAGATATACGTGAACATAATTGTATTGCATGACAGAGAAAAACAATATTCATCCACTGTTAATAAAATGGGATTATAAGCGTGAACGTCGAGGCAGGGGCATGGTAACTGTAGTTACATGCAACCTCGGCCGGTCTTAAAAGCAAATCTCCGCTTTGGTGAACCCCCTCGAGCCGAGCCGCAGCTTACGCTTAGCTGGTCGAGGCACCAAGCCGGAATAATACGGTATTCAAACTTATTCATTAACATTAAAGAAAAACCATAACAGTATTCTCTGCGCATAAATGTATATATATATTTCAACATTGGAAACCGTCAATAATTCATATTCGAAAGGGAAATCAACCAGAGAGATACATTCTGTAACAAAACTGAACCTACAGAAATATCGGTGCGCCTGTATCATGTTTCTACCATTGTCAAACAGAAAAGTCGAAACCCTTACGGTTCGGAGTCACAAACTTATTATTAAAATAGTGGCTGCGTTCAAAAGAACCAGCATATAGCTATGTAACAGTATAACAGACTAATAAATTATGGGTACAGCAAACTGAGACTATTATGCCTCTTAACAGAGGAGTTCCGAGCTTGTACAGAGGAGAAATGAACAAATCCGACATCCCTGCCAAGGGAATATTAGTTTAGCCAAACCCTGATAACTCACAGGTGAATAGACACAAGTGTTCGAATCCTTACCCGGTGTTGGGTTAACTGGCGAAAAGGGAGATCCCTTGTTCCTGAGAGGAAGACGATGAACCACCTGCACACAGTCATAGCCGAAGTATTAAACAAAAACCCTGGCGTAGCATTAGAAGACTGTAACCCAATCAACGAAAAACAATAATACCTGTATTAGCAAAGCCTTGCAGAACCAGAACTTCAACGATGAAGAAGGCCGAACCTGGAACCCATGGCTGCATGCCTGTGGTCCTTGGAAGATCAGGGAAAACGCAGAGCAGCGCTGAGAGGTTGCGGTGCTGCAGCTGCACAGCAGCATAATGAAATGAAAATAACTAGAGCCGAGAACTTGAAAACCGACATATAAAATAACTCCAGCTCTTTTACCGTTTCGTGGCACAACCGGAGCCGTGGATCTGCAGCGAGCTCATCAACACCGTTCGATAGCCGGTGAACCTCGAGAAATGTTTGGCGCGGAAATGGCAAGCCCAAGGTGACAGGCCGAGCACATGGCAGCTTACTATCTAGCCGTCGATCCATCCATATGGACGACTTTAGTTTAACCAGGTGGATCGATGCCAGGGCCGGACATGCTATCGCAACATTCAGATGTCTCGGGATATGGATATCCAGTTACCATAAATAAAACATTGAATGCCAGTGCCAGCTGTAAATTCGTATTACCAACTCATGTAAACGCATATTGTTAAACATTGCAAAGTTATACCGTGAACCATTTGTGTGGTCAGGTCAATAGTTGTACATATAATTATGCTATGCGTAAACAGAACCTCGATGTATTAATGTGCGTTAATGTCTTAAGATAAACTTAGATTATGGTGGGAGATGTGAGTTTTACAAAGTAATGATTAACGTAGAATGTGATGGTAACAACAAATGTGTAAGGTAATATTGTTAAAAAAAATTTACTTGTAGGTTCTCTATGGGAACGTGACATATGTTCAATGTGTTCACTACATTCTGTTTGCAGCCTGTAATTCAATTTTTGCTAGGGTGAAAATGGTAGTCTGTAACATAAAGAATTGCTAGCTACATTTTCGTTGAGTGTTTTGGATCTCTATAAATTGTAAGGAAATATTGTACATGTGTACATGATAATATAGTGGCAATAAGAATCAATTAAATTTCCTTGTATATATGACAGAAGCATTTTGTATAGAAGCAAGTGGTTGGGATCTCTATAAACTGTAAGGAAATATTGTACATGTGTATATGATAATATAGTGGCAATAAGAATTAGTTAAATTTATCTCTATATATGACAGAAGAATTTCTTGTACAAGCAAGTGTTTCAGATCTCTATAAATTGTAAAGAAATATTGTACATGTGTACATGATATTATAATAGAGGATGGGGTTCGAGAAAGATTTCAGCGATAACTTAGTGGCAACAAGAATTAGCCAAATTTATCTGTATATATGACAGAAGCATTTGTTGTACAACCAAACCTTTTATCAATCGAAAAAAAAATTGTTTTATGAAATGTGACTATTTTGATATTTCTTATATCTTAATACCTATTAAAAATTATTAATTATTGAATTGTATCTAGAGGCACTGCCACTATGGTAGATATGTTGTAATACAATATAATGTCTTGTAAGCATTTCAATAGGTCAAATTATATAAAAAAAATTATGAAGAAATAAAATAAATTACAACAAAATATAAAATTAATAGTATAATTATAATTAATAATTAAATCATCCTAAATTCATCTTAACTCTGAATCTACTCACTTTAAAAGATTTTTGTATCTCAATATATTAGATCCCTGTAGGCCCTTAATAAATCTAGGTTTGTATCTCAAGAGATTTAATCCTTCTCAACTAGATCGAAAATTAAATTCAATCCATATTAATTTATATAACTCTACTAAATTATTTCATTTTAATATATTATTACACTATATAATATAATAACAATTTTAAAAATATATAAACTAAATCTAAGGTAGAACCCTTCATTCCATAGTCACCTACTAATTTTAACTCACATTATATAATAACGAAACTAGTATTATCTATAACAAATATATTATAAAAAAACTAAAATGATTCTTTTGTAATTACAACTATATTTCTCATTTTACATTTAAAAAATGCTTTGATTCCTATCACATGTAATAGCATTGCCTTAGAAATTTACGAAGTCATAAGATAATTTCTCTTATACCAATATCCTAACAAGGTTGAAGATTAAAATGCTATGATTCTTATTTTTCCCATTTACGAAGCCATAAGATAAATTATAGAAAATAAATAACGACAACAATGCACACAAGAAAACGACACCACAAATTGATAACAGAGTTCGACTATCTCAAATCCTACATCTTTGGGACCGGTCTTCAATGGGGAGGCCTCTTTATTAATTCTTAAAAGTCATCAAACTATATAAAAAATACATCAATTATATTCTTGATTGGTTGTGTTGTGCTTTTCTCGACCTTAGGATTCCAATGCAATTAACGACACTCAAAAAGGTCTCCAAGATCTCCTAGAATGAGCCTCCAAAGTTTTGTTATCCTGCTAGTCTATCACTACCTCTACATAAAAATATAACTTCTGCTTCTTTGGCGCGTTGGTCAAATTTTTATAATAAAATGTGAGAGGTCAGGGGGTCAAATCCCGAACTCCCCATCGGGTTTTTGTGATATGAATAATATATAATCAAGAAAATTAATATATTGCCTATTCCCAAATCCTTAACCACGTGTCAGTTATGATATGGGGGCCTTCAGACTTAGAGGAGCATAGAAAGCGTTAGCGGAGTTGCCAAATATGGTGGGCTCTACCACACTCCCCGCCTTTTTTAATATATAACAACCATTACAAAATAAGTAAATCTGGTTTCAAGAGTTAAAACAAGAATAAAACAATGGTGTAATGATGAATGAGTGGATTTGGTGTTGATAGCTATTCGGCTTGAATCCCTCTGAGCAAGATCAGATACATAACATTAACTTTGACGAATAATATTAAGCTATATGTAACCCATTGATAGGGTTGCATGGTGGCCTCTTAATGGGTCCATTCTTGGAACCACGAGTTGGAACCTTTACTATTCAAACCTTGCTTGTTGGAGCCATGATTTGAGCACTCTAACTTTGACTTTTGACCTACTCTGTCCAGAGTTTGGACTATGAATAACTTCTGCATACAAACTCATATTTTTCCTGTTCAAGTTGTGTTGGATTTGCTTTTTCGATCTCTATGGGGTGGAACTTTTTTTTCTCGAATCTGAAGACTTTCAATTTTTGGTCTTTTTAGATCCCATTTGGATCAATTGTCTTTCAATATTTTACTCTTACTGTAATGTATACAAATAAATTATCTTCAATGTTTGAAGCTTAAATGAATTTTATTATTGTGTGTGAAACAAAGGATGAGTCTGCAACATGAATGACAAGGTTTCTTGTATATATCCCAGCTCAAATGACATTGTTTGACATTAGACAACCAAAAAATACAAACCCTACATAACCAAAAATTGATATTGAAAAGAAGAGAATGAGTAGTACAATCCATTGGTTTCGCAAGAATGGATGAGAAAGTGTTGTTAGTTCGATGGATTGAGATTGTAAGAGAGGACTTGGTTCAGTGATTCTCGTCCCCTTCCTGGAAGGAAGAGGAACGATCCATATAGCCCGCCCCCATGATAGTATTGTCCGTGCACAAGAAGAATAGAGAGATACACCTTTGCATTGATTTGTCTACAGAGCGAATAAATTCATATGTGTGGAGACACTCATGTTCCATTCCCAACCATATTGAAAAATTGTATTGATTTTTCCAAATTGAGTTTCGTATGTGTAGAAGTTTGTATATCTATATACGTCTTGTCAATGGAGAAAATATATTTTTGGGACCTCATTTTAGTTATATGTAAAACTAGAAATTTTTAGTTAAAATATTGGGAAAGGGCTTTCGTACACCTTCATTTCATCATGACTTGATGAAGTTCTTAACTTTTTTGGAATTTAATCATCTCTACACAATGATTTAGCAAGAGACTGGTTGTCCTTCACCTTTATTAAACTAGCAATTGCCCCTAAAGGTGCAACGATACACTAAATAAATAGAAGTTTTGGGAAGATCATCTTGAAAAACTAAATCACTAAATAAGAAAACTCTTATATAAATATCATATCAATCTCCATCTAGTTTTAAAAACAAATGTTAAAAGTCTTTGTTACATTTAAAAGTAAGATGACATGGTATATTTTGATAGTTGTCACTAATTTGTTCTATTCTTTAGTTTTATTTACATAGCTCGACAACATGTTAGTTTGATTGGAAAAATGATTTTCAAGAATATACATTGAGTTTTCATCTAGATCCATTGTTTCTTATGGTTAATTCAATGCTTTGGTGTTGCTTCCTCAACTTCAATCAACCTAGGTAATTTCATCTCCATTAATTTCATTTTAGAAAACGCTATGCTTATCATTTTGAAAATGGATTTTAAATTGGTTGTTGTTGATTCATTAGATACCTTTATTTTGTGGTCCTTCTCTTAAACCATTATGTGTTAATAAGATTTTCAAATTTCAATAGAAAAATCACTTTTATATAACTAAATTTCAACTTTTTAAACCAACAAATTCAATAATCATTTTCCTTATTAATATAAAATTCAATCTTAAAATTTGATTTACTCTAATAAAATATTAAAACATTCAGATAATTATAATTACAAAATTATACCCTATTACAATCAATCTACTTTAAAGTAAACAACAGTGTAACCTCCATAATGAAATCTAATGAAAACTTCAAATGATTTCCCTTACCCCTATTCATTCTCCAAACAACTTTGTTATCATTGCAGAGAGAAAGATATATGTGGACTTTCAACTTGTCTTTGTACTTTATGTTTGTTACTAAACTCTACTTAACAATCTTGTGATTTAAGTCTCCTCGTGGGGAGATCAAGTGGTGGTCTCATTGAGATGTTACCCCTACCACCTAGTTTCAAATCCCATTAGGGGACACTATAACTCCTCATAGTAAGACCTGAATGATAGGCATATTCGATGGTGTTCGTAGGTGTTAGTCCTTGGATGAGAAATCAGAGCTTAGTATGTTTGGCTTGTGGGTCGTTGGATATACGCTTGATCCTAAACATTGCCCAAATTACTCCAAAAATTGATTGATTCACCATGGTTAAAAAAGAAAATAAAATCCGAAGACATTACAGTCTGCTTCAAGGAATTTATAACCTTCCATAAGGAATTCTTATTGGAATATTGTTGGTTTAAAAAGTTGAAATTTAATTATATATAGTAATCTTGTTATGGAAATTTGAAAATATTATTAACACATTATGGTTTAAGAGAAGAAACAAAAAGTAAGTGTATCTAATGAATCAAGAACAACCAATTTAAAATCCATTTTCAAAATGATAAGAAAAGCCTTTTCTAAAAAAATTTTCATGAAGATGAAATTACCTAGGTTGATTGAAGTTGAGGAAGCAATACCAAAGCATAAAAACAACCCTAAAAATGAATGGCTCTATCTGAAAACTCAATGTATATGCTTGAAAATCAGTTTTCTAATTAAACTAGCATGTTGTCAAAATATGTAAATAAAACTAAAGAATAGAGCAAATCAACGACAACTATCAAACTATATCATATCATCTTACTTTTAAATGTACTAAAAGGCTTTCAACATTTTTCTAAAATCTAGATGGAGATCAATATCGATCTTTATATACGAGTTTTCATATTTGGTTACTTAGTTTCTCAATATGATCTTCCCAAACCTCTTATTCCTTCGATGTACCTTTTCACCTTTAGGGGTAATTTCTAGTTAATAATTTTTTATTTAAAGATAATTGATTGATTGGAATTTTGCAAAAGTAATCATTTTCGAACTCTACCAACATGATTCCTATTATTTTTTTAGAGTACCATTCTGACATCTTGTTTTCTAACTTGAATTATGGAACCTACCCAATCTAACCTATTTTCACAAGGTCATGAGCCCACTTGTTCATACTGCCAAACGTTTTCTAAATTATGTCAAATAAAGTTGGTGAAAAAGTAGTTAATCCTAATAAGCAGGCTACAAAATTCACTAAATCTTGTGACTTATGCTTCTCAATTTCCAATCAAAATGTTTTTCGTCTGATTAAATCAAAATGTTTATATAACATAATAGGATATTACATTACATAGCTTCGATATTGAGTTGGGTATAATCAATAATTATTAGGTGGATGGTATATACTTAACCACCACATAATATTCTAAAATATTCATAGTATTAGTCACAAATCAAAAGCTGATATTTGTCTCAAAAGTATGATAGTCATTTTTTCTACAGTGTTGTCTAAACATGATATGTTTTGGAGCTTTGGGCTAGAATCCAACAATTTTTGTTTTCAGCCAAATCCTAATTTTGTTGTTTAAAATTGGTTTTTGACTGCATATATGGATTCAAAACACTGAAAAACTTTTTGGGTACTTGGATTGTGGAGAGTTTATAACTCAAACATCTGATTCCAAGAAATCCCTCCTAGATTATGGGAAAATTTGACTAAAAAATACGCCCAAAAGCCTTAAGAAACATAGAACATCTAAACTACAACATTTTGTATCCCTCTTGTAAAGATTGCTATGAATTGGAATTCATATAAATAATATGGAAATATAATGCATTGACTCATTGAGGAAAGTGGACATAGGTTCAAAGTTCTAAGGAGGAGGAGATGCTTACAAACCCAAACCACTATATTTATTTCACCACTTGTATCCCTAATGGATTTATATATTTTCTAGTGTAGCGTTGAATTCACGAATGGGTTTCCTAGGTGAAGTATAATCCATGTAGTCTTCGTTTTCATGGGAAGCATGGGTGTGAGTCAACATGCATGGGAATAAAATGGGAAGCAAGAGACCTATAAGAGACAAGGTGGAGAGGATATATGCAAGACATGTAAATGAGAAAAAATATGGTGTAGTGGTGTAGAGTAAGAGAGAGTTCACTGAGAAAAATAAAGAACAAGGAATGTGCAAAAAAGGAGAACATCCGAACTTGAAACTAGTAGTGTTCCTGGATTCGCCAGGGAGAATTACACTTTCTCCATCCTGTGTTTTTTATTTGGGATAACATTTTTTGTGTTTTGTTAAGGCTAGTGTGCACCTGTGATTTGGTTGGTAAGGGAGAGTTTAGTGGAGTCAAAACAGTCAATGTTACCCTTGGGGCTAGTAAACCACTAGGGGGTTAGCTGAGGTTGGTAAACCACTTGACAAGTTGAGAGACTTAGGTACTAGTTTAAAGAATTGATAAAATACTAAGTGCTAGACATGGGGATAATAAACCACTTATGTACTTTCTCATTAAGTTGATAAACCACCTGGATAGTGGGCTCATGGCTCTTGCAGTGTTACCTTAGAGAGGCCAATTTATAAATAACCCAAATAGTGTGTTCATTCTTCTAGAATTGAGTTGTAACTCATTGAGCCTTGAATGAACCCATGTGGTTGATTTCCTGTTGAACAAAGAGTCACTATGGTGTTACTAATTGGGGAATTTCATAAATCATGTGGAAAGTGGACTCTTCTTCTTACCATTTGTTCACTAGTTATTGGTGACAATACTCCTCTGAAAAGTTACCCCCTCAGACTCTGAATCTGACTCGAGGGTTGTTAGATACAGGACGAATTGAAGTATAATGAAAGAGTTTCCTTTTTTCTATAAATTTATATAATTGATTGTACTATTATTATTCATTCTCTTTTTGTGTTTTTTTTTCAAGCTTATATAGTTATGTACTTCCTCTTAAGCCTAAATAAAACATAGTAATCAAATGATATCATGGTTAGTTAAAAGAAGTAAAACGATATTTCTCAAAAAAATTCCTTGGTTGACATGTTTAAATGATGAAGCCAAGGAAAATCTACCTATCTCCAATGTGTTCACTATTTTCTATTTGTAGCCTACAATTCAATTTTTTCTAGGGTAAATATGGTAGTCTGTAACATGAAGAATTGCTAACTACAATTTTCTTGTGTGTTTTGTATCTCTATAAATTGTAAAGAAATATAGTACATGTGTACATGATAATATAGCAGCAATAGAAAAGTGAACATCAATATAAAAACCTTAAAAAAATCACCGTGCGCTCATGATGGCATTGCAAAGACTGTCTGAAAAGGGTTAGGGTAATTCTACAGAAGACTGCCACGATGGCACCCTACCTACCCTACCTACCTGCTAGTTGTCGTCATTCATTCTCCCGCCAGCTGCAACACCCACGGGGGTTCCCATCACCTGTAACTCATCGAGGCTCTTCGTAACATTGTTTTTTACCGTCCTCCTCCCTGTTCATTTCGTTCGCACAGAATTCTGATACCCTCCTCGTGGCGACGCTTACGATGGTCCTGCAGGTAGCTAGCAGGGATCACCTTGCAAGAGGCATGGAGCTTGATCTGGTAGAATATTCAGAAGACCTATTGGAGAATGTTAATATCTGGTAAACCCCTCACTCTGCCGCGAACAAAATCCTTCCCTTCTATTGTGACCTGTCAGCTACCATTGCGGGTCTACCTTCAATCTCGAGACCTTCCTACTCCACAGTGATATTCTTGGAGCCTCCTCTGATCTGGCTACTTCCTCCCTCGTCGCCACAGTCACCCTCGACTACAACTTCTGTAACTGCCTGCCTCCATCCTAATCCTAAGGCGGCTAGCTCTCAAACCCCCCTCTCATCTCACCCTCGTGAATCTTCAACCAACCCTCTAAGAAGCCACACCCCGGCCCAGGGAAACCCTCAAGTCTCCGTACCTGTGGCACCACCATTGGGTAGTTACGCGACGGCACCCCTTCTTTCAAAACCAATCCGAGCAGCCGAACATCCCTGCCATAAAAACCCTAACTCAAACCCTAACCAGCCTGTGGAAAATTCGGAGGACCTTGAAGAGCTGACACTGAAGGGGAAAAAAGGAAGTGTTTCAAAGCCAAAAGCGAAGACGTTATACTCAGACTCGGGGAGGACATTCAGCGAGGTGACACTATGGACACGGTGGACCGGGTACTGGTAGGAAGAATTCGTAGCTGTAGCTACACAACGGCTAGGCTCAAGATGTGGACCCCGGAAGTATGGGGGAAACACCTGGCGGACCTCCCAACTATTCAAACCTTTGTTAGATGCTAGTTCGCTTTATGCTTTGCCAGATCCGAGCACACAAATTGGACCCTATCATCGTTCTGGCACTTTGAGCATGCTTTAGTTCTTCTCTGTTGTTGGAATCCTCTATTTGACCCAGAAAAAGAACAGATATGAGTCGACTCTATATGGGTTTGGCTACTCAGACTACCCCTTCAATTCTGGTCAGAGGATATATTCCACCTCATCAACAACACTCTGGGAACCTACCTTGATCATCACAGAACATATCTGGCTTCAGGCATGATGGCATATGCTAGGATTCTCGTTCACCTGGATACGCGAGGTGGTCTACAGGAGCACATCAACATACAGTGGAAAACCTTCTCCCAAAAGCAAACCCTAGACTATGAAGGTGTCCCTTTCTGCTGTAGATGTTGCCAAAAAGTGGGACAATTGTACAAATATTGTCTGGTAAACAATAATGAAAGGGCTGGAGATAAGGGGAAGAATACACTGCAGAAAACTGCTCAAGCTGAGGGTAGCCATCCAGTAGAGAAAGAAGCAGCAAATTTGGCACACTATGAAGGATTACTTGTGCCCACTAAGGTGACTAGAATGAAGCAGGGAAAGGCACCCATCAGCGCATCGTCTCTTCCTCTAACCAGAGCAAGGGAGGTTGCTGAGGCTATGTTCACTACGGGTACGTCAAATACAAACTCCTCCTTTATTTTCTCTAATGTTTCTCCGCACTACGTTGGTACTAGTTCTGATCAGTTCCTTTTAGTTAATCCTTAACTCTCACCATCAACCCTCCCAAGGATGTGGACTGCCCTATCAAACCCTCCTACCCCACCATCTTCTGTACCTAGCCATCCATTAATGATGGAGCTCCTCCAAAATTCCATTTAGATGTACCTTGCACTCATTCCAACCCTCCACCTTTCAGATACCCCACTAAAGCCAAGTTTCGCTCTCAGGCTCCTAACTCCCTGGTTATCAGCCTCGTCACTTCTCCCTCTCCTCTAAAGATGACTAGAGGCAGACCCTCCTCGCTATCCAAAGCTAAGCTACAAGCTGGGGAAGAGATTTTTGCAGGCAAGCAACATGCCATCCACTAGGTACTTAAAGCAGTGAATACCCAAGAGCTCCCTCCTCCATGAAATTTCTCTCCTTCAATTGTAGAGGGTTGGCTAGCCCTACTAAAAAACTAGCCATAAGGAGATTGCTCTCGGCAGAACCCATTGATATTTTATTTCTACAAGAAACCCTAGGCCAAGGTAGTGTCATTACCCACCTCCTAGTATCCTAGCTACCTGGATGGAAATTCCGTTCCCTAGATTCATCGGGCAATCAGGAGGTCTTGCACTAGGGCTAAAAAATCGATCTATCAAAATCTATAATTCTTGGGAGAGTTCAGGCCATCTAAGAGCTGACATTTATTGCTCAGAGCTTGATATTGAGCTCAATATTATCAACATTTATGGCCCATGTCACAATAGGGAGGAATAATGGAGCAAACTCCTAGACTCACACATCCTTCTAAAGGACAATCTCATTTTGGCAGGGGGGGATTTAAAATTCTCCATTAACTTCGCAAAATCATGGGGACACAATGCCCAAAGGGACATCCTCTCAGGTTTTTTCGAGGC
Source organism: Pinus tabuliformis (assembly GCA_031772625.1). Classification (NCBI taxonomy): domain Eukaryota; kingdom Viridiplantae; phylum Streptophyta; class Pinopsida; order Pinales; family Pinaceae; genus Pinus; species Pinus tabuliformis. The sequence goes on from CM062810.1 coordinate 810,429,463, forward strand.
CAATCTAGAGGATCATAATCTCAATGAAATCCCCTCCCCAAAATTACTACCCACTTGGAGAAACAACAGATTAGGGGAGGACACTATCTCTAGAATACTAGATAGATTCCTCATTAAGGAGCATATACTAACCTTGGGGTAGGGATATAGACAATGGGTGGGCTCTAGCAGAATATCAGACCATAGGCTGATCTATTTGGAAATCACAGGAGGTATGAACAAACCAAAAGGTCCTTTCAAATTTAATGCAGCATGGTTGAGGGACGCTAAATATATTCATCTAGTAACTAATTATTGGACGACTCATCCCCCAGTGGCAGGAAGGAATATATTGGAAGGATTTGAAAAAAAACCTAAAAGATCTCAAAAGCCTCTCAAAGCAATGGGCTCATAAGAAGAGATCGCAGGAAGACCATACATTCAAACAGACTGAAGAAGCCATTGAGAAGTATGAAAATGACCATGAGGGGATCCTCTCCTCCCCCGAACACAAAGAGCAGATTACCTCTCTTCTAGCTAAGAGAAACTAGATTTTTAAGGACAGAGAAGAGAGCTAGATATTGAGAAGCAAAGCCATCTGGATTGAGGAAGAGGATGACAATACCAAGTTCTACCATAAATTTGCAAATGGATGTAAAGCTATTAATACTATTTAGCAGCTATCTGATGAACAAGGAGAACCAGTGAACATCTTTCCCCGACTAGCAGCTATGGCCACTGCCCACTTCAAGAACATCTATAAGTCGCCCCCAATTGCCACCATGGGAGACATAATGAGGACATCCCAACTATTCCCAAGGTTTGTAGAACAAGAAGAAAGCAGGGAATCGACAAAGGATGTCTCCATGGGAGAACTGGAGGACACTCTCAAATGGTTTAAGCAAGACAAAAGCCCTGGTTTGGATGGCTGGAATGTGGAATTCTACCTGGCCTTCTTTGATACTCTGGGGGGGGGACCTATTACAATTTATAGAGGTATGTAGAGCCTCTGGAAGAACGTATGAGGCCTATAACTCAACCTTTATCACTCTTATTCCCAAGTCTGACAATCCCACCTCCTTCAATGATTTTCGGCCCATCTCCTTATGTAACTATATCTACAAGATCGGCTCCAAGATAATAGAAAATCGACTCTACCCAATCTTATCAAACCATATCTTAGCTGAACAATTTTCATTTTTACAAAATAGACAAATATGTGAAGTGGTCGGAATAGCACGAGAAATTCTACATTCTATCCAGACCCACAAGCTAAAAGGTATGGTCCTGAAATTTGACCTATCGAAGGCTTTTGACAGTGTCAACTGGTTATACATCATATTGTTATTAACGCACCTGGGCTTCCCATATGAATTCATAAGATGGATTATGAGCTATATCACTAATGTAACATTCAGCGTTCTCATAAATGGTGCGGCCACTCCTTTCTTTCACTCCAAAAGGGGCCTCAGGCAAGGATGCCCACTATCCCCACTCCTATTCTTACTATAATGGAAGGTCCCAATCATTTAATAAAGGAGGAATAATGAAGAGGCAGAACAAGGCGGATCCACATCACAGAAGGATGCACATTAACACACTTTCTCTTTTTTGATGATGTGTTACTTTTCCTAAATGGGAGTATTGGCGATGTGACTGCACTTCTCAATTGCTTCACTATATTCCTAGAAGCCACTAGCATGTTGGTCAATAACGAAAATTCCTCTATAAAGGCTATAGGATGCTCACCATATGAGATTCAGTATGCCATGATAATGTTCCCCTATAACGTACAACAACTGGATGAGGGACTAAAATATTTGGGCTATAGATTAAAGCCTCATGGTTATAAGAATGTTGATTGGATATGGCTCATAACCAAATTGGAAAAAAGGCTAAACATCTGGTACCTTAAATACTTATCAAGAGCAGGAAGACTGATACTCATAAAAACAGTGTTGGAAGCAACTCCAGTATATTGGATGTCTTTAGCATGGATTACTAAAGGAATATTGGCCAAAATAAAAAACCTATGTTCAAATTCCTATGGAGAGGGAATCAGCCTGGAAGGATTTTTTCCTGGACCAATTAGGGCTCTTTGGCACTCCCAAAGAAATGGAGAGGATGGGGTATCAAAAGCCTTGACACTTTCTCCACAGCCATGGTAGCAAAACTAGGGTGGCAGCTAGCCACATCGCATAGCCTTTGGACTAAGGTGGCTACAGCTAAATACATAGCTCCTTTAAATCTTACGGATTGGATTCGCAAACCTGAGTGGACACAAGCTCGAAAATCGAACATTTGCAAAGAAATCCTTCAAGAAATGCCCCTTATCAAGGATGGAATTACATGGAGAATAAAGTCAGGAGAAGTTGTTAAAATAGGGATGGATCTGTGGATTGGATGTGGGAATGCTCACAGACTCCCACATGAGCTTAGAACATAGCTCACTTCCAGAGGGATATCTCACCTTAGCCAAATAGCAGACAATGGTTGCTTTATTTTTTTGCAACAAGCATGGAAATTTGGGAGGGCACTACAGATCCCTTGACATTGGCAGCAACACTGGAAAGAATACACGGAGGCACTCATGGAATCCCATATCAGGATACAGGAAGGGGAGGATGAGCTAATCTAGGCACATGTGAAGCATGGGAAATACTCACCTAAAGAGGGCTACTTAACTCTTATGAACTCACTGAAACCTCCGATGTGTGAACCATGGTGGAGAATTTTACAGAAACTAAAAGCACCCCCCAGGTCCAGGCTCCTTTTGTGGACCATTCTGAGTCAAAATCCCAACAGGAGAAAATTTGATCAAGAGACCTTTTCATGGACCCTTTTGGTGCGGCCTTTGCAAAGCCAACAATGAATCTGTGAATCATCTCTTCCTTACTTGCCCATACACAAAGGAGATATGGAATACTATTCACTCTCATATACCCTTGCTCCCACTGTGGTAGGGAACAACTTTTCTAGAAGCCTGGGAGGGATGTTGGTCCACTATATCCTTTAAAAAAACAAAAAACATCCCTTTACTTACTTGCTAGGTGATATGAATTACCCGAAATAGAATTATTTTTCAAAAGTCCCCCCCGCCCCACTGGTCGGCCATCACTAGCCAAATCTTATCTGACTACCACTAGATTCTAGAGGAGGAAACAAATCCCAACCCCAAGCATATCATTCTCGAGAGTATAAACCAATCTCACCCTTGGGCATACTTTGACGGCTCAACTCAAGATTTAGGATGTTGGGGGCAGGGGGGTTAGTTGTCCTTCATATCACAACAAAATTTTTAATTAAATTGATTAATTATATGGGAGTCTACGTGAGAGTTTTGAGATCTGTGTCTTTCCAACCACTTACTTCTGGATGATGAATCACTCTAAGTGGTGCGTCCACCTCAAAACATAAGAATTTAAGAATTTATCAGTTTAGGGGATTTGAGTGAGTTGTCACTTCACCTATTTTATGTTTGTAGTCAGCAATTCAGTTTTTGATAGCTACATTTAACATGGTAGTCTATAACATGAAGAATTGGTAGCGACATTTTAGGATCCCTATATCCAATGCGTGTTTCTTAGTGAAAGGATCACATTTAATGTTCTTTGCAAATCAATTCCACCTGTATATGAATCCAATATATTCTTTCGTTCACCCCAAGAATCTTATGATTTATCAATAATTCATTGCAGAATATATTGGTTAATTTGTTCATTTTTTTTTTTTCTTAATTATGATTCACACCTAAAGAGCATACTCTAACTTTAAAAAGAACCGTTATTCTCGATTTTTTTTGCGAAGAAATCTTTATTAGCAACTTAGTGCTTTGGTTGAATTTTCACTGCGATTTCCTCTCAGCTCAGATAAATGAGTTTCTTGCCCTGATTTCATTATGTAAAAAAACATTCCATTTAAAACTCGCTTTTCTATATGCTTATATAAGTAAAACAATAGCGCTTCCATTTTAGTTTGAGATCTATATTGAATCCTAGCGTATTGTTTATTTGTCAAATTTTTTTACAAGTTCTTAGGATTCTACAGTTATGACATTCATAGGAATTTACGTATTTCTTTGTAATAAGAATAAAAAAAATAGCTATATGAAATTCAAATAGCTATAAGAAGAAGAATGTTTGAATGAGATTCTTATAATAATTTTAAGAAAATAATAATAATAATAAAGTCATATGTTATTAATCAAAATATTTTTGGTGGACTTGCCACTTATGGTTTAATTTAACTGTATTATTTTATAGATTGTTGCGGTAGTGTTGATAACATTCAACTATTGCAATTATAAAATTTGACTTATTGTAATTTTAAAAATAAGGAATTAAATATAAGCATGGAACATACCCAAATTCTCTATTCAAGGCTCAAAAAACATAGAAAGTTCTTCCAATTTTAGTAATATTTCCCTACAAAGTATTTTAATAATATAATTTAATAATATATAATATTATCCAGGGAAATTTTGATTTTATATTTTTAATTAAATAAAAATAACTCATTATTTATGTTTGTACAAACTAGCATACCTTGAAAGCATGAACATAAATATAATCCAAAGTGTAATAAAACAATTTTCCTTTTTCCATAAATTTATAGAACCGATTGTACTATTGTTATTCATTTTCTTTTTGTGTTTTTTTTAAGCTTATACTGTTATGTACTTCCTCTTAAGCCTAAATAAAACATAGCAATCAAATGATATCATGGTTAGTTAAAAGAAGTAAAAATATTTTTCTCAAAAAATTCCTTCGTTGACATGTTCAAATGATGAAGCCAAGGAAACTCTACCTATGTTCAATGTGTTCACTGCATTCTGTTTGCAGCCTGTAATTCATTTTTTGCTAGGGTGAAAATGGTAGTCTGTAACATAAATAATTGCTAGCAACATTTTCGTTGAGTGTTTTGGATCTATATAAATTGTAAGGAAATATTGTACATGTGTACATGACAATATAGTGGCAATAAGAGTCAATTAAATTTCCCTGTATATATGACAGAAGCATTTCGTGTAGAAGCAAGTGTTTGGGATCTCTATAAATTGTAAGGATATATTGTACATGTGTATATGATAATATAGCGGCAATAAGAATTAGTTAAATTTATCTCTATATATGACAGAAGCATTCTTGTACAAGCAAGTGTTTCGGATCTCTAAAAATTGTAAAGAAATATTGTACATGTGTACATAATATTATAATAGAGGATGGGGTTCGAGAAATATTTCAGTGATAATGTAGTGGCAACAAGAATTAGCCAAATTTATCTGTATATATGACAGAAGCATTTGTTGTACAACCAAACCTTTTATCAATCGAAAAAAAAATTGTTATATGAAATTTGACTATTTTGATATTTCTTATATATTAATACCTATTAAAAATTATGAATTATTGAATTGTATCTAGAGGCACTCCCACTATGGTAGATATGTTGTAATACAATATAATGTCTTGTAAGCATTTCAATAGGTCAAATTATATAAAAAAATTATGACGAAATAAGATAAATTACAACAAAATATAAAATTAATAGTATAATTATAATTAATAATTAAATCATCCTAAATTCATCTTAACTCCGAATCTACTCACTTTAAAAGATTTTTGTATCTCAATATATTAGATCCCTCTAGGCCCTTAATAAATCTAGGTTTGTATCTCAAGAGATTTAATCCTTCTCAAGTAGATCGAAAATTAAATTCAATCCATATTAATTTATATAACTCTACTAAATTATTTCATTTTAATATATTATTACACTATATAATATAATAACAATTTTAAAAATATATAAACTAAATCTAAGGTAGAACCCTTCATTCCATAGTCACCTACTAATTTTAACTCACATTATATAATAACAAAACTAGTATTATTTATAACAAATATATTATAAAAAAACTAAAATGATTCTTTTGTAGTTACAACTATATTTCTCATTTTACATTTAAAAATGCTTTGATTCCTATCACATGTATTAGCATTGCCTTAGACATTTACGAAGTCATAAGATAATTTCTCTTATACCAATATCCTAACAAGGTTGAAGATTAAAATGATATGATTCTTATTTTTCCCATTTACGAATCCATAAGATAAATTATAGAAAATAAATAATGACAACAATGCACACAAGAAAACGACACCACAAATTGATAACAGAGTTCGACTATCTCAAATCCTACATCTTTGGGTCCGGTCTTCAATGGGGAGGCCTCTTTATTAATTCTTAAAAGTCATCGAACTATATAAAAAATACATCAATTATATTCTTGATTGGTCCTGTTGTGCTTTTCTCGACCTTAGGATTCCAATGCAATTAACGACACTCAAAAAGGCCTCCAAGATCTCCTAGAATGAGCCTCCAAAGTTTTGTTATCCTGCTAGTATGTCACTACCTCTACATAAAAATATAACTTCTGCTTCCTTGGCACGTTGGTCAAATTTTTATAATAAAAGGAGAGAGGTCGGGGGGTCAAATCCAAAACTCCCCATCGGGTTGTTGTGATATGAATAATATATAATCAAGAAAATTAATATATGGCCTGTTCCCAAATCCTTAACCACGTGTCAGTTATGATATGGGGGCCTTCAGACTTAGAGGGGCACAGAAAGCGTTAGCGGAGTTGCCATATATGGTGGGCTCTACCACACTCCCCACCTTTTTTAATATATAACAACCATTACACAATAAGTAAATCTGGTTTCAAGAGTTAAAACAAGAATAAAACAATGGTGTAATGGTGAATGAGTGGATTTGGTGTTGATATCTATTCGGCCTGAATCCCTCTGAGCAAGATCAGATACATAACATTAACTTTGACGAATAATAATAAGTTATGTGTAACCCATTGATAGGGTTGCATGGTGGCCTCTTGATGGGTCCATTCTTGGAACCACGAATTGGAACCTTTACTATTCGAACCTTGCTTGTTGGAGCCATGATTTGAGCACTCTAACTTTGACTTTTGACCTACTCTGTCCAGAGCTTGGACTATGAATAACTTCTGCATACAAACTCATATTTTTCCTGTTCAAGTTGTGTTGGATTTGTTTTTTCGATCTCTATGGGGTGGAACTTTTTTTTCTCGAATCTGAAGACTTTGGATTTTTGGTCTTTTTAGATCCCATTTGGATCAATTGTCTTTCAATCTTTTACTCTTACTGTAATGTATACAAATAAATTATCTACAATGTTTGAAGCTTAAATGAATTTTATTATTGTGTGTGAAACAAAGGATGAGTCTGCAACATGAATGACAAGGTTTCTTGTATATATCCCAGCTCAAATGACATTGTTTGACATTAGAAAACCAAAAAATACAAACCCTACATAACCAAAAATTGATATTGAAAAGAAGAGAATGAGTAGTACAATCCATTGGTTTCGCAAGAATGGATGGGAAAGTGTTGTTATTTCGATGGATTGAGATTGTAAGAGAGGACTCGGTTCAGTGATTCTCTTCCCCTTCCTAGAAGGAAGAGGAACGATCCATATAGCCCGCCCCCATGATAGTATTGTACGTGCACAAGAAGAATAGAGAGATACACCTTTGCATTGATTTCCTTGAAATTTTTTAAGCTTATACCCATGAATTTAGAGATTTGTCTACAGAGAGAATAAATTCATATGCGTGGAGACACTCATGTTCCATTCCCAACCATATTGAAAAATTGTACTGAATTTTCCAAATTGAGTTTCGTATGTGTAGAAGTTTGTATATCTATATACGTCTTGTCAATGGAGAAAATACATTTTTGGGACCTCATTTTAGTTATATGTAAAACTAGAAATTTTTAGTTAAAATATTGGGAAAGGGCTTTCGTACACCTTCATTTCATCATGACTTGATGAAGTGCTTAACTATTTTGGAATTTAATCATCTCTACACAATGATTTAGCAAGAGACTGGTTGTCCTTCACCTTTATTAAACTAGCAATTGCCCCTAAAGGTGCAACGATACACTAAAGAAATAGAAGATTTGGGAAGATCATCTTGAAAAACTAAATCACTAAATAATAAAACTCTTATATAAATATCATATCAATCTCCATCTAGTTTTAAAAACAAATGTTAAAAGTCTTCGTTACATTTAAAAGTAAGATGACATGGTATACTTTGATAGTTGTCACTAATTTGTTCTATTCTTTAGTTTTATTTACATAGCTCAACAACATGTTAGTTTTATTGGAAAAATGATTTTCAAGAATATACATTGAGTTTTCATCTAGATCCATTGTTTCTTATGGTCAATGCAATGCTTTGGCGTTGCTTCCTCAACTTCAATCAACCTAGGTAATTCCATCTCCATTAATTTCATTTTAGAAAAGGCTATGCTTATCATTTTGAAAATGGATTTTAAATTGGTTGTTGTTGATTCATTAGATACCTTTATTTTGTGGTCCTTCTCTTAAACCATTATGTGTTAATAATATTTTCAAATTTCAATAGAAAAATCAATTTTATATAATTAAATTTTAACTTTTTAAACCAACAAATTCAATAATCATTTTCCTTATTAATATAAAATTCAAACTTAGAATTTGATTTACTCTAATAACATATTAAAACATTCCGATAATTAAAATTACAAAATTATACCCTATTACAATCAATATACTTTAAATTAAACAACATCGTAACCTCCATAATGAAATCTAATGAAAACTTCAAATGATTTCCCTTACCCCTATTCATTCTCCAAACAACTTTGTTATCATTGCAGAGAGAAAGATATATCTGGACTTTCAACTTGTCTTTGTACTTTATGTTTGTTACTAAACTCTACTTAAAAATCTTGTGATTTAAGTCTCCTCGTGGGATGATCGAGTGGTGGTCTCATTGAGATGTTAACCCTGCCACCTAGTTTCAAATCCCATTAGGGGACACTATAACCCCTCATAGTAAGACTGGAATGATAGGCATCTTCGATGGTGTTCGTAGGTGTTAGTCCTTGGATGAGAAATCAGAGCTTCTAGTATGTTTGGCTTGTCGGTCGTTGGATATACGCTTGATCCTAAACATTGCCCAAATTACTCCAAAAAATGATTGATTCACCATGGTTAAAAAAGAAAATAAAATACAAAGACATTACAGTCTACTTCAAGGACTTTATAATCTTCCATAAGGAATTCTTATTGGAATATTGTTGGTTTAAAAAGTTGAAATTTAATTATATATAGTAACCTTGTTATGGAAATTTGAAAATATTATTAACACATTATGGTTTAAGAGAAGAAACACAAAGTAAGTGTATCTAATGAATCAACAACAATCAATTTAAAATCCATATTCAAAATGATAAGAAAAGCCTTTTCTAATTTTTTTGTCATGAAGATGAGATTGCCTAGGTTGATTGAAGTTGAGGAAGCAATACCAAAGCATAAAAACAACCCTAAAAATGAATGGCTCTATATGAAAACTCAATGTATATGCTTGAAAATCAGTTTTCTAATTAAACTCGCATGTTGTTGAAATATGTAAATAAAACTAAAGAATAGAGCAAATCAACGACAACTATCAAACTATATCATATCATCTTACTTTTAAATGTACTAAAAGGCTTTCAACATTTTTCTAAAATCTAGATGGAGATCAATATCGATCTTTATATACGAGTTTTCATATTTGGTTACTTAGTTTCTCAATATGATCTTCCCAAACCCCTTATTCCTTCGATGTACCTTTTCACCTTTAGGGGTAATTTCTAGTTAATAATTTTTTATTTAAAGATAATTGATTGATTGGCATTTTGCAAAAGTAATCATTTTTGAACTCTACCAACATGATTCCTATTATTTTTTTAGAGTACCATTCTGACATCTTGTTTTCTAACTTGAATTATGGAACCTACCCAATCTAACCTATTTTCACAAGGTCATGAGCCCACTTGTTCCTACTGCCAAACGTTTTCTAAATTATGTCAAATAAAGTTGGCTAAAAAGTAGTTAATCCTAATAAGAAATCTACAAAATTCACTAAATCTTGTGACATATGCTTCTCAATTGCCAATCAAAATGTTTTTCGTCTAATTAAATCAAAATGTTTATATAACATAATAGGATATTACATTACATATCTTCGATATTGAGTTGGGTATAATCAATAATTATTAGGTGGATGGTATATATTTAACCACCACATAATATTCTAAAATATTCATAGTATTAGTCACAACTCAAAAGTTGATATTTATCTCAAAAGTATGATAGTCATTTTTTCTACAGTGTTGTCTAAACATGATATGTTTTGTAGCTTTGGGCTAGAATCCAACAATTTTTGTTTTCGGTCAAATCCTAATTTTTGTTGTTTAAAATGGGTTTTTGACTGCATATATGGATTCAAAACACTAAAAAACTTTTTGGGTACTTGGATTGTGGAGAGTTTATAACTCAAACATCTGATTCCAAGAAATCCCTGCTAGATTGTGGGAAAATTTGACTAAAAAATACGCCCAAAAGCCTTAAGAAACATAGAACATCTAAACTACAACATTTTGTATCCCTCTTGTAAAGATTGCTATGAATTGGAATTCATATAAATAATATGGAAATGTAATGCATTGACTCATTGAGGAAAGTGGACATAGGTTCAAAGTTCTAAGGAGGAGGAGATGCTTACAAACCCAAACCACTATATTTGTTTCACCACTTGTATCCCTGATGGATTTATGGCTTTTCTAGTGTAGCGTTGAATTCAAGAATGGGTTTCCTGAGTGAAGGATAATCCATGTAGTCTTCGTTTTCATGGGAAGCATGGGTGTGAGTCAACATGCATGGGAATAAAATGGGAAGCAAGAGACCTATAAGAGACAAGGTGGAGAGGATATATGAAAGACATGTAAATGAGAAAAAATATGGTGTAGTGGTGTAGAGTAAGAGAGAGTTCACTGACAAAAATAAAGAACAAGGAATGTGCAAAAAAGGAGAACATCCGAACTTGAAACTAGTAGTGTTCCTGGATTCACCAGGGAGAATTACGCTTTCTCCATCCTGTGTTTTTTATTTGGGATAACATTTTTTGTGTTTTGTTAAGGCTAGTGTGCACCTGTGATTTGGTTGTGTCAAACGGAAAGAGTCGATTGTGTGGACACAACCAACCTCCCTAGGAGCCTAAGACTCTCTAGTGACAAACAAGACAAACAAGAACAATCCTTCTCTAAACATGCATTTACTATATAAGAAATCAAGTGTTTAGATCCTACCTGTAGTCCAACGCTGTTGTAGCAGTCCAGCTCCGCTGATACGGATGAGCTCCTCCTTCACTTTGAAACCTGCATCCACTAACAATCAAACGATTAAATAGCACTTGATAATATCATAGAATAAAACATATTTAACACATAGACCAAGGAGTACATGAAACAACTCATAAATAACAAGTTATTGAGAAGAATGGACTCATTTGCATTAATAGGAAACAAAAGGAACAATTACAACCTGAGCCTTGGTGTTGTGCAAGTCCCTCCCAGGGTCCATCAAGAGTTCTCCTTTACTTTGACAAAGCTCACCCACTTCCAAATAGAACAAGCAAAGATGGCAATCTCTCCTCACAAGCTTCTAAATGGGAGTTCTAATTCCTGTAGCATCTACCATTAGAAATGTTTAGCTTCCAACCTCTCCTCCTTCTGGCCCAATGCCTGTATTTATAGTGATCTAGAGGAAGTTATTCAGGTCCACCATCAATGGGATAATCCCCTCTTTGGATGGGATAGCTCCCTTATTGATGGGATAAGTTCCTCTTTGGTAGGGGTACATGAACCATCTGGAGTCGCTCAATACACGTCGAACAACCTTCTAGAATGCTCTAGAAATGACCACAACTTTTTAAAGATGAAACTTGCGCATTTTTACCTTTACAGGGGGACGCACCTGCCCCTTTACATACAGAGCGTACAAGGACGCAGCTTTTGTGAACATTGGGTGCGTACCCGCAGGTAAGGTTGAGAGAACCTGCGTACCCAGAGATAAATACATTTATAAAGACTTTCTCTCTTTTTGGAGTTTGACATGGAGAGCAGAGCCATAAGACTTGCCTAAGAGGATAGCATGAATGTTTATAGAGCCATACTAACTGTAAATAGCCATGGTGACATTTTTTAGTGTAACAGATTGCCCCCTAAAGTGAGAAGCCTGTAATAGATTAGGGTTTTGTATTATCTAGGAAGGGTGAAGCGCTTTATCATTTCAAGGATTATCTCGTGGAGAGCCTGGTCAGAACCTGCAATTTTCAACACAAAATACATGTATAAGATTATATCATCACTGAGGTAGGCATTCCCATACTCAGATCAAAACTTTAACTAACAGACTAACTACTCTGATACAGGAATGAACTTGCAGTACATCATAATCATAGACTTTTGTAGACACAGTATGGGCACAGCCATCTGTTTATGATTAGTTTACTTAGATGATGAATACAAAACTCCTCGCAGCCTGGATGGTGGAAACTAGATCCAGGGTCTTCATTTCTACTTCCCGAATTGGTACGATTCTAGCCATGCGAATAAATGAGTTGATGTCGAACATGGTAGAAACCACTTGATTACCAGTCGATGATGTAAACTGTTAACAAGTGTGAGAGAGACCACCAGTAATGTCAATGGTTCTCAAAGTACCCAGTACAATCCATGAGATGTGAATGAATGAGTTGATGTCGAACATTTCACGGAATCCTTTAATCGAAAGTCAATGATGTAAACTGACGTCAAAGGCAAGAAACCTGCCATTGATGCTTGCAGACTTCAAGGTACTGACGATTTCTAAGTCATCTCTCTAGATAATGTGCTGATGTCGATAGAAAGCGACCTGTTGTAGGCAAGCCCACAACACGAAATCATTGTTCAAGTTGAAGAAATGTTGCTGTAAGGACTGACTCAGGGATGGTCAAATGGATGACAAGTATTTTGCAGATGAAAGTTTTTCTTGCAGACCTCTTGAAAACATAACGACACGACAGATGGCTTGGTGATAAATGACTCAAAGTTAATCCCCGGAACCCGGCTGAAGACTTTCAAAGTGGTTTGATCAACTGTGAGGTAAAGGATTTCCCAACCCAGGTGAATGAAAAGTGTCGTGTCCAAGAGTGGTAATAAAGTTTCTTCTGCGACAAAAGATAACAAATAGGCTCATTCTTCTCTCTTTTCCCCCACCATTTTTGGCAAGTACCTCTTTATTTTTAACAAGCTTGAGGAGGATAACATATGCTTGATTATAAGCTCATCCTTCGGATGAGTCCAACCTAGTTTTGATTCGAACCCTAGGAAGGAGTGGTTTGTTCCTGTTTGTAATTGAACAGGTCCTTTACTGTGAAATGTTTAACGAGCCCAGTATAGGAGAAACTCAGTGTTTTTCAATTTTAGAGAGTCTGAAAAACTTAAGAAGACTCCAAGTTGAACTTTTTCGTAGATTTGTGTCCCTCAAGCCCGAAAAAGTATAAAATAATACTTGGGGGAACCACTTGATCTCGCGACCAAGGAGTACTTTCATAATTAGTGCCACTGACCTGAAAAGTAAAAAAGCGATCAAGGACACGTCGTTTTATTTCCAGTATCGAGTTTGAAATGACAAAAACCCGGCAATCTTTTCCTGATTTTACGGTCAGAAAAGAGCTATAAGGGGACCGTATTTTAGTTCCGTTTTAACGAGTGTAAAAGAAACGCTCGGCAATCTTTTCATATTTTAGGAGTCAGAAAAGGGCTTAAAAGATGACTCTGATATTTTGGTTCGTGAAAAATGACAATTTTCCCTCTAAATCCCTTTGTCCTGCACAAAAACGACACATTACTCATACCTGTTTAAGATAGGCAAAAATACATTGAAAAATATCCTTCCATGGTGAAAAATGAACAAACCTAGCATTCATTCATCCAAAAAACCTATAAAAAGACTTTTTGCCATGTCATTTTTACCATTTTACTGTTGAGGTTGAAAAAAGGGCTTTTGGCAAGAAACTTCCCGTGGTTGCTTCGGAGAATCCGACCGTGAGAATCGAACGCCGTCTCTTCCAGGTATTTCACAACATCCTCCTCTTCAATTTCATCCGATTAAAAGTTTTTTTTAGGTTTTAGTTTTGATTTTTGGGGGGTTTTGGGTTTTAAAACCCGCTCTGCGGGGTACGCAGGTGCCCTGAGGGTGACCTACGTCCCCCGACTTTTTCCCACACAGGAAAAAGGTCGGGGTACGCAGCCCACCTTCAGGCCAGCTGCGTCCCGACGCTCTGTGTCCTAAACGCGGGGTGCGTCCCCCGCGAAAGGCGGAATTTGAAACCCCAAACTCCACAAACAACCATTTGAATTTTCCCAAATCAATTATAATCTTCATTTCTTGGTGTGTAGGGCACTCACCATGTTGGATTGGAGAGAAAGAGAGCACGAGGACATTGATTTAGCCGCAATTAATCATCAACCTTCCATTGATGCCCTAAAAGCATGCGGACTATATAAATACTGGGCCATACCTGGCATGAGGGCTCAGGTGAGATTCTTGGAGTGGCTAATTAAGAGATGGAACATTCATGAGCAATGCTTTTACATCGGAGGGCACCAGCTCGAGATAGAGCCCTCTGACATATACTTTCTCACTGGCTTGCCAAATAGGGGCGAGCAACTCAATCTAGCTGGGACTAGGCCGGGTGGCCAATCCCTTGCTAGTCTCCAGGCAGATTGGTGCATACCCAATTCACACCATGCGAAAGGCGTAGAAATCAAACACATCTCTCTGCGTGAACTCAAGGTTATAGCTTTCACGGTTACCAGAATTTGCGGTGCAGCCGCTTTACATATTGCCACCAGGTCCCAAATGCGGATGGCGATTGACTGTTTCCAAGGCACCATTTTCAACTGGTGTGATGCTGTGTCGGCCAATATGAAGGGCCAACTGACTAGGGCAAAGAACAGACAACTGAAGACTTTTGGATATGGGCCTCTAGTTGTGAGCTTTGCCTTAGAGAGAGTTCCGATGCTGATCCCTCAGCAACTCACTGTTGATATCTTGGGTCCTCGGGAGCCAAAGCTGATACGATGGGTTACGGTGATGACCCGGCATCCTGACGAGGGCGCGGCGGTTGTTCGATTCCCTGATAGTTATTTTCACTGGTTAGAGGACCAGGTTTTTTTGATCCAGGACTTTTCGTATGCCGGAGTAGATTTTCGAGGTGATCTGGACATGGTTCTTCCACAGGGAGAACAATGGGACGACAGAGGTACTTTATTTTTCGCAAGTTTTCAAATTATATATATTTTTTTTGTTTTTTATATATATCATCTCAAAAACTGACAGTAAAAATTTTCAAAATGCAGATGTTGGTCCACAGCACCCAGCCAACCTCCGGCCTTTTGAGAGGAGACATCCAGTTGCACCGGTACCGGCTCCACAGGACGCGGTTGCAGAGTCACTAGTTGAGTTGGAGCAGGATCTAGAGTGTCTGACGGTGGATATACCTGAGACTACCATAGATGATATTCCTATCAGACTTCAGCGCTATGTATTCGCAGTCCTTGGGCCGTTTAGGAGATTCTTTTGTAAGGTAGCCCGTGCAGTGGTGTCGTATAGGGAGCACCACCAGTGATTGGCTAGTCACTTTTTGTAGACACATGTGACATTTTTGGCTTTTTGTACTTATCATTTTTGCCGATCATAAGGCGTTTTTCAACCTATGATCGAAGATGATGTATATTTTGTGACACACTCCTATCTATATATATCACTATTACCGGCTTATCTTGTTTAACATATGTGATGAAATGTTTTTAAATTTACTTGCATGATTATTGTAAATGTTTGTCCAAAATTCGAGAAGCAATTGCATCTGCTAATGTATTTAAAGACCTTGGAATATGCTGATAGTCAATGTAATCAAATTCACGTTCCAAGAGACGCACTCTCAAAAACAACCTTAATAACACAGTATTTCTAATGGCATATACTCTATTAACCTGTAATACAACAAGTTCAGAATCTAACCTCACTATCAAACGTCGAATTCCAAATGAAATAGATTCGGATAATAATTCAACCACTGCACTGTATTCTGCAATGTTGTTCGTTGTTTGACCGAGGCTTACCCCATGCATAGAAACTAACTCGTTAGAGGGCGAATAGATAACCCAAGCTGCGGAAGAGATATTCTGTGTACTACGACAAGCACCATCAGCAAATCCAATGTATGTTTGGAGAGGCGTCGATATCTGCAATATCAAGAGTAAAACCAAGATAAGCCAGAATAACGACGAAAAACACACTCTCTAAGCTAAGCACACTGACTAAACTAACAAACATACTAGCTGGAAAGAAAACCTAACCTAACTAAAAATTCTCCATACCCACCATTTAAGCATAATACCTCTTTAGGTAAAGTCCATTTCTAGGTTTACCCAAAGAGTCCCCATCAAAATCTACCAGCTCATAAGCCCCTTTTGCTAGCTTTCGCTTTACAATGTAGGGTCCATGCCACATAGGAACGAATTTTCCAGCACCTAGCTTATCGTTAGCTTGATCATGTAATAGCACTAGGTCTCCCTCTGAAAAACTTCGAGGGGTCACATTTCTATCATACTAAGCTTTTATTCGCTTCGCGTGAGTCTCTATTGCCAATGCAGCGTCACGTCGAGTCTCATCTAATTTAGCTAAGTATAATAAACGCTTCTCCTCTTCGGAAGTAGCTGGAAGTAATTCGACAACCATTTGAAGTGATGGGATTTCACATTCAATGGGTAACACAGCTTCCAAGCCATAAACTAGCTGGAAAGGAGTGAACCCTGTTGAAGTTTTCACTGAGGTTCGGTATGCCCATAGTGCCGAAAATAACATGTTGTGCCAATTTGACCGATGAATACCAATGGTTTGTCGGATCATGATAACCAGAACTTTGTTGATAGACTCAACCAAACCGTTGGCTTGCGAATAATAAGGAGTAGAGCTATCGTGGCGCAAACCCAGCTGGCTTGTAAGTTCAGTCATCATGATGTTTCGAAAATGGCTCCCATGGTCAGTAATGATTGCTTGTGGGACACCAAACCTAGTTATAATATTATTGAATACGAAAACTGCAGCTGTTTTGCCGCTTGCGTCGAATGTAGGCATCGCCTCGACCCATTTAGTAAAATAATCAACCGCGAGGATGATATACGCATGCCCCCCGGCCGAGTGAGGGTTACAAGTAATAAAATCGATACCCCATTTGGCGAATGGACCAACGACAATTATAGGGTGGAGAGGAGCAGGTGGTGCGCGCATCTTGCGATCAAACACTTGACAGTTGTCGCACTTCTGGACTGCAATGATACAATCTTTAAACATAGACGGCCAGAAATAGCCAGCGCGCAACACCTTCTGAGCTGTGGCATACCCAGACATATGACCGCCACATGCTCCAGAGTGACAATCATTCAAAACCCTCTCAGCCTCTTCGTGAGTTAAACAATGTCGAAAAACTAAGTCTGCCCCCCGGCGATAAAGTGTATCTCCAATAATCTTGTATTGCTGGGATTGAAACCGAATTTTTCGACGTTGCGACTTTGAAGCTTCAGGCCAAAAGGTTTGGGTTTGGAGATAGATGATTATATCCCCGTACCACGGATCTAAAGTACTGATAAGAAACAAAGATTCATCCGCAATGGACTCCTCTGCCACAGTCTCTATGTCAGCACGCGGGAAATCACACATCAATTCGGCAAAAACTAAGGATTTCTTAGACTTGGACTTCTCAAACTCCAAGTCGAACTCTTGCAGGATAACGATCCATTTAGATTACTTGCCCCCTAACAGTTGTTTTGTCAAAATATAAATCATAGGGTTGCAATCCGAAATGACTGTAGTTTTATGGAGAAGAATGTAGAGACGAAAACGCTGGACAGCTTGAACGGCTGCCAGGGCCAATTTCTCCACATGTGAATATTTTAGCTCAGTGGGATTTAAGGTCCTACTAAGATAATATGTCACATGTTCCGCTCCGAATTCATCTTCTTGAACTAACACCATTCCAATGGTGGAATGCGAAGCTGCGAGGTATAAGAAGTAGTCCTGGTTGTAGTTGGGAGGATGCAACAACGGTGCATGGGTCAATGCGTGTTTAATTGCATCAAAAGATTGTTGGGAAATCTCGTCCCAAAAGAAGTGAGCATTCTGTTTCAACAATCGTGTAAAACCTTTAGTGACCTCGGCGTAGTTTGAAATGAATCGGCGTAAAAAGTTCGCTTTCCCTTGCAAACTTTGGAGTTGGCGTAAACTCGAAGGAGGAGGCAATTTGATGATAGCTTCGACCTTTGAGGGATCGACGCGAATGCCGGCTTTTGAAACAACAAATCCCAGCAATCGACCCGTCTCTATACAGAAAACACACTTGTGGGGATTCAACCGAATTCGATAATGCCTACACCTCATAAAGATTGCTCGTAAGTGGACAAGGTGATCATCTCGATGTAAAGAATGAGCAGGCAAATCATCGAGGTACGGTTGCACAATGTGCTTGATGTCATGAAATGCATAAGACATCGCCCGTTGAAAAGTGGCCCCATCATTCTTAAGTCCAAAAGGTAATTTGCAATAAGCAAACATCCCCCATGGACAAATGAATGCCGTTTTTGGTTGGTCGACAGGTAGAATATTGATTTGATTATAGCCCGAAAAAACATCCATGAAGGAAAACATTTCACTTCTGGCACAATCATCAATAATTTGATCAATATAAGGCGTAGGATAGTTGTCTTTTGGACAAGCTCGATTTATATCCCTATAATCGATACAGATTCTTATTGTTCCTTGTTTCTTGTTGACCGGAACAATATTCGATACCCAATCCGTTAACGGTATTGGATAAATGAAACCTGCTTTCAACAGTTTTTCGACTTCTGCTTTAATCGCAGCCGCTTTCCGAGGGTGAATCTGACGCAACCGTTGCCGGACGGGTTTAGCATCCGGGTAGGTCTTTATTTCATGAACAACAATGGCAGGGTCGATTCCCGGCATTTCCTCGTAAGACCAGGCAAACACATCGCGGAATTCTTGGAATAGGGCCTTGTAAGTTTGGATTTCATCTTCTGTACATGAGGCACCTATATGAATGTTTTCCTCAATTCCGGGCTTCACTGAAATATCAATGGGAATAGTACGAAAAATATTCCCTAAGTTCAACTCTGAATCAGAATGTTTCGTTGGATTCTGAGCGTCTTTGACATATTCAGCGGTAAAGATAGATGAAAAATCATTTTCAAAAGCATCATCCTTAGGTAAAAACGAAGATCTGTGATGGAGATCTTCCCATGGTAGATCGTCTACACTGAGGATTTCGCGAAGTTGTTCGTCAGATGACACGACTTCGGGAAACGCTATCCATTCTAAGGTTGATGTGAAAAGTGATTCTTCACTGACCACATTCATTTGGTCGATCTCGGTTGAACGCCAGTCGGTAAAAGACATGACGGCTTCATGCAATTTCATATGGACT
Organism: Pinus tabuliformis; assembly: GCA_031772625.1. Lineage (NCBI taxonomy): Eukaryota > Viridiplantae > Streptophyta > Pinopsida > Pinales > Pinaceae > Pinus > Pinus tabuliformis. Next base: position 810,448,907 of record CM062810.1, read on the forward strand.
CAAAGGCATAGCATCACCGAATGAGTCTATCTCAGATTCAGATGGGACAATCCAAGGATCATCATAAATAATGTTTTCTGACGTAATCATATGAATTGATGCAAATGAAGGGTCTGCGTTGATTGGAGGGAAAGGAAAAGTTCCCAGTAAACCGGAATCTTTAACTAAACCTACGCCAACGTCCCTATAAGGGATTGTCGTCTTACCGACATGCTGGATACTCTCTGAAGAGGCTGGGTCGGATGAAAAGTATGTCAGCTGATCAATGGTCACGATCTTACCGTTATATGGAAACTTTATTACTCTGAAGACCGATGAAATGACTGCTGTCATAGCATATGAACAACTTCGACCCAAAATAAGGTTGTAGTCTAGAGGGGCATCAACCACCTCCACATCCAGACTAACGGTTTTACCTTCTACCCCTATAGGCAATTTCTGTAGAATACCAAACGGACGGAACCCACGGCCATCAAAGGCCTTAAGGATGGTCGGGGATTGGTTCAACGAAGGAGAACCAAGCGATCTCCAACATTGAATCGACATAATACACGTAGAAGCTCCCTCATCAATCACAGTCCGATGAATAGGCCTGTTTTTTACTATCACTGGAATTTGGAAAGCCATTTGATGGGGTAGATGCGGTGTACTATTTTCTAGATCGAAGATTATCAGGTTCGGGTCCTGAACATCAACAGCTCCGATATCCGACAAAAGTAATTTTCGTTGTGCTGGGCATGATTGCAGCACTTCTAAAGCCGACATTGCTGAGGGTGAAACAGCTAAGTCCTCAACAATGTTGTAATTTTGGGCCGCTCTCGCATGTGGATTGAAAGCAGACCTTCGAAGTACACCCTTGGCGGGCGGTTTGATTACTAGATCCGGGTTAGGTTTCTCGATCTGTAGTGGATCGGAACCAGGAGCTGAGGTTGATGGGTTAGAATGAGAAGATTCTGCTTCCTTACCATCAACAAGAGCCTTACTACCATAATCTTGCGATCGAGTCGCAATCCTCACATGAGACATCATCAAAATGGGTTCTTCACTGGCAGTCGAGGAAGAACCTACCATCTTACTTTCATGCTTTGGAAATGGATCTTTTAACACAGCAGGAGTGGGAGAACCTTTGACTATTTTCACAACCTCGGCCCAATGAGGGCAATCTCTCGTAAAATGATCCTCTTCACAAATAAGACAAGGATATCGAGGTTTGCGCTTTTCGTCATTGCTTTCTGACTTTTCCGTTTTCTCCTTCGGAGCCTTGTCTGCTTTAGCCTTCTTCTTTCCTTTCTTCTTTCCACCGTTTTTTGATTTGGCCGTACATGACTCTACAGCGTGAATATCGGCAGAAAGTTCAGGAGAAGACTCTCCTGTCGGAGAATCAGGCAAAGTGATTATAGGAGTAGTTGAAGCCTTGGAAGACTTCTTCTTGCTCTTTGTATTCACGATACCAATCATACCATCAGCGGCATGAGATCCCGAAGGAGCAGCAGCGATTTGATTTGACTTTGGAAGATCTGGAATCTTCTCGTGTAACGTACCCGACTAAGTATAAACTAAGTCAAGGTATTGCGCCTGAGCAATGACTTGCTCCTCAGTAACTACCCCGGCCTTAGCTACATCTTCAGTAATCTTTGGTAATAATGATTTAACAAACCATTCAGCTAAGATTTGGTCCGGGATAAAAACTTTCACTAACCTTCTTCGGCGTCTCCACTCATGAATGTGATCAGAAATATACGTGGACGTCGATTGTTTTAGTGAAGTTAATAACTCCGTGCCGTTATCGTATCTGACCGGCAACTGAAAGTGAGTTAAGAACGAGGTAGCTAACTGGCTGAAACCGGAGCTGTCAATACTCCAGAAGTAAGTGTGGCAGATGTAGCGGTAGTTGCAGCAGCCGTTTGAGATGGAGTACTAGGTGCAATTGGCGGCTGAATAACTACCAAAGTTACAGAAGTTTGAACATTTGACTGGACAGGCTGCGGTTGCTGGGGTGGACCAGAAACTACGGGTTGTCCAGTTTGAGGTACCAACTGTATACTTAGCTGCAACACCTGTTGACCCTGTGATGGATCCCACACTAACATTCCGGGGTATTGACCCATAATAGGTTGAGGATACTGAGATCCATAACCGGATTGAGGATAGGATTGATAATTGTAAGGTGCAGTTCCCATACCTTGAACATATGACTGAACTTGAGGTGGTTGATAACCTTGACCCGAGTATTGACCTTGAGGTTGATAACCTTGAGGTAAATACGGATACTGGGGTTGACCTTGACCTTGAGGTTGATATCCTTGAGGTTGATACCCTTGGGGTTGATTCCCTTGAGGTTGCCATCCTTGAGGTAAATATTGATACTGAGGTTGACCCTGGGGTACATATTGAGGTTGGGGTTGACCTTGAGGCATGTATTGCACCATAGGTACATACTGACCTTGAGGTTGCCCCCCAGACACGAATGGTGTACCTTGAGGTTGCCCCCCAGGCGTTAACTGAGGCTGCCCCCCAGGCAGTAATTGGCCACCTTGAGGTTGGGAAACGGGAACTGAACCTGACATCATGTAAATGTCTCCTACACCCAATGGTATATTACCATTGTTTCCAGCTAATAACCCATGATCAATGGGTTGAGGAGATGCCCCCGCAAAGGTACCAGAAAGTGATTGATACCCGGTGGGAACAGAAGGACCGCCGTGTAAGAAAGATTCAGGAGCTTGAGTAAACACGGACGACTGACCAGACATATTTACAGGAGTATAAATACCTCCAGGTGGAAAAGGAGTACGAGGTGTAGAAAAACCTACCCCTGAGTTGTCTAAATAATTGGTTAACGAAAGGTACCAAGTAGTACTTCTAGGAGGACTGTAAAAGATAGATTCACGCTCCCTGAGTTCAATAGTAAGTTGATCTTCAAGGTTAGAGACGCCTATTTCTTCCTCTGGAGCAAGTTCTTTGATAGCAATCAGACCAGTAGGAAGATTTTCGGTGATAACTCGTTCTACTCTTGGTGAATCTGGAACACTAGAAGTCGGAGTAACAGGTTCAGATATTTCAGGTTCTTCGCCCGTATCACTAGCAGACAAAAAACTACCAAAAAACTCAAAAACTGTAACAGCTTCGGGATTATAACCTGTCTCTAGGCCTTGGTAATCTGAATGGACTACCAACGAAGATTCTCCTTCTTCAGGTGAACCTACTCTACTGCCACTAGGAGGAGTTACAAGGACCTTTAAACCTTCTAGATTACTGGGGTCGTCTCGAGGAGGTTCACCCCTAATTCTACGGGATCTTCTCAACAATTCGGCCACAGAAACAACTTCAGGAGACTGGCCCCGAAGTCTACGGGACTGTCTCGGTAATTCCGCCACAGTTAAAAACTTTTAACTACTACACACGAAAACAAAGTAAAATCTCAAATCAAACCACCTAAAGTCTCTAAAGAACCAAACAAATTTGAATCACACGCCTAAAGAATCTAGGGCGTCAAACCAAGCACAAACAGTAACCTTCCAGACCGAAAACGCTAGTTGGCGATGAATCCCAACATCGTCAGATTCAGTACAGAAGTGGTGGGTGGAACAGTTACCCCGGCAACCTGCTTAATGAATAGACCAGCAGAAGTTCCTCCACTTTAACCGTCTCGAGTGAAGTGAACCCCCCGGAAAATCCAAGTGAGTCTAGCCAACGTCTGCTCCAGGTATAGTGGGATCTTCCCTCCACCGTCACCTTGGTAGAATCCTAAAGATAATGGTCACTAAGGTTACCAACCGCAACAAATGCACCTGGGGGAACAGTCTACACTCTGACAGCACGCAAGGGCAGAGTATCAAGCTCAATCCCCTTGTCGGTTCCTTGACAATAATCCAAGGTTTACCGACAAGTGACCCCTGGCTCCTCGACAATGGTTAATCCGAGGTTTACCGTTTGTAATACGTGCGTGTCTAGCATCGTTCCCAACGAGGGGGGATTGATCCCCTCACTGGTTCGGACACAAGCTCGTGCTTCTCCTTTAAGAGGAGCTTTCCCAGAGTACAAATGAGACAATTGGATTTATTCTATCACAAGATAAGCTACTTGTTTGGTTTTCTTGTCTTGGAGAGTTAATTACTCTCCTACTCCAAGACACTAGCCTGATCTAAATTGGTGTTTCAGAGCCCTAGTAAATAAAAGTTACTACGTCGATTTTACTTTAAGCGTTAATTTTATGGTTTTTCTTAAAGACAAAAGGTAGCGGAAGTGAAACCAATGGTGTGTAGACTCGACTCAAACCACTACAAAGATGCACCTAAGATGATTTACGCTACTTTTCTCTTTCAATGAAATTCCTAACTAAGAGAGTTGAGAAATGCAAATTTTATAGAAAACAACTTTCTTAGTAAAGACAATCAAAGAAACAATTCTCTTTATCTTTTCAAGCATACAAACATGACCACTCCTTACGTGCATGAAAAACTCTTTTTCTTTCAAAACTCTTCAAATCTACTTGAAACAAAACTTTTCAAAGGAGATGTTTTTGTATTTTCTCTTATTTAATAAAGCATATAAATCTATTTTAACGAAAATCAATCTCAAAAGCTATAAAATCTATGAAAACTTGACTCATAAGCAAATCAAAAAGAAATTTACTCTAAGCAAACCTAACAAGGCAAAAGCCTACAAAGATGATTCTAGGATGTTTTACTTGACCAAAATCAAGTCAAGGACCAGCTAATGCAGAATCAAAAGACCAGTCAAAACAAAACTCAAATATTTTTGTTTTTTTTTGTAAAATGGAATTCAATACTCAATCAACAAGCACTTCGAAATTTGCCAAAGAGACCACTCAAAGGTAAGTTGCTCTCACAGGTAGACTTTATGACAGGTCTGACTTCTAAGAAGGCTGACAAAACCAGAGAGATCTAAGGCTTGACAACTTCTACCGCCAAAGTCACTACAAGACCTACTCAAAAATCAAACCCTAGGGCTTAAACTTCTATGAAATCCACTAAAACACTCAATGCTATCGAAACAAGTTCAGGTGAAGATCTTTGACAAGAGACTAATGGATCTGGGCAGTAAAAACTAAGAAAAAGCAAAATCTAAGAGAAAAAATGCAAAAAATGAAATTTTCTTAAATTTTAGCAGGGGACGCAGGCAACCAGTTAAACCAGGTGCGGGCCCGCTCTGTGCACACAGCGACAGTGCGTACCAGGACGCACTGTGCAATACTCAGAGGGTGCGTCCTACTGGAAAATTCAAGAAAAACTAAATTGAAACTAACCCTAAGCTAACCCACCCAAAAACAAAGTCACAGAGCCAAAAACCAGAAAATAAATGACTTTTCTCAGAGCAAAGTTGCATACAAAGGAAAAGACTTTCACATCAATGGATTCCCCAGTGGAGTCGCCAATTTGTCAAATGGAAAGAGTCGATTGTGCGGACACAACCAACCTCCCTAGGAGCCTAAGACTCTCTAGTGACAAACAAGACAAACAAGAGCAATCCTTCTCTAAACATGCATTTACTATATAAGAAATCAAGTGTTTAGATCCTACCTGTAATCCAACGCTGTTGTAGCAGTCCAGCTCCGCTGATCCGGATGAGCTCCTCCTTCACTTTGAAACCTGCATCCACTAACAATCAAACAATTAAATAGCACTTGATAATCTCATAGAATAAAACATATTTAACACATAGACCAAGGAGTACATGAAACAAATCATAAATAACAAGTTATTGAGAAGAATGGACTCATTTGCATTAATAGGAAACAAAAGGAACAATTACAACCTGAGCCTTGGTGTTGTGCAAGTCCCTCCCAGGGTCCATCAAGAGTTCTCCTTTACTTTGACAAAGCTCACCCACTTTCAAATAGAACAAGCAAAGATGGCAATCTCTCCTCACAAGCTTCTAAATGGGAGTCCTAATTCCTGTAGCATCTACCCTTAGAAATGTTTAGCTTCCAACCTCTCCTCCTTCTGGCCCAATGCCTGTATTTATAGTGATCTAGAGGAAGTTATTCAGGTCCACCATCAATGGGATAATCCCCTCTTTGGATGGGATAGCTCCCTTATTGATGGGATAAGTTCCTCTTTGGTAGGGGTACATGAACCATCTGGAGGCGCTCAATACACGTCGAACAACCTTCTAGAATGCTCTAGAAATGACCACAAGTAACTTTTTAAAGATGAAACTTGCGCATTTTGACCTTTACAGGGGGACGCACCTGCCCTTTTACATACAGAGCGTACAAGGACGCAGCTTTTGTGAACATTGGGTGCGTACCCGCAGGTAAGGTTGAGAGAACCTGCGTACCCAGAGATAAATACATTTATAAAGACTTTCTCTCTTTTTGGAGTTTGACATGGAGAGCAGAGGCATAAGACTTGCCTAAGAGGATAGCATGACTGTTGATAGAGCCATACTAACTCTAAATAGCCATGGTGATATTTTTTAGTGTAACAGGTTGGTAAGGGAGAGTTTAGTGGAGTCAAAACAGTCAATGTTATCCTTGGGGCTAGTAAACCACTAGGGGGTTAGCTGAGGTTGGTAAACCACTTGACAAGTTGAGAGACTTAGGTACTAGTTTAAAGAATTGATAAAATACTAAGTGCTACACATGGGGCTAATAAACCACTTATGTACTTTCTCATTAAGTTGATAAACCACCTGGATAGTGGGCTCATGGCTCTTGCAGTGTTACCTTAGAGAGGCCAATTTATAAATCACCCAAATAGTGTGTTCATTCTCCTAGAATTGAGTTGTAACTCATTGAGCCTTGAATGAACCCATGTGGTTGATTTCCTGTTGAACAAAGAGTCACTATGCTGTTACTAATTGGGGAATTTCATAAATCATGTGGAAATTGGACTCTTCTTCTTACCATTTGTTGACTAGTTATTGGTGATGATACTCCTCAGAAAAATTACCCCCTCAGACTCTGAATCTGACTCGAGGGTTGTTAGCTACAAGACGAATTGAAGTATAATAAAAGAGTTTCCTTTTTTCTATAAATTTATATAATTGATTGTACTATTATTATTCATTCTCTTTTTGTGTTTTTTTTTCAAGCTTATATAGTTATGTACTTCCTCTTAAGCCTAAATAAAACATAGTAATCAAATGATATCATGGTTAGTTAAAAGAAGTAAAACGATATTTCTCAAAAAAATTCCTTGGTTGACATGTTCAAATGATGAAGCCAAGGAAACTCTACCTATCTCCAATGTGTTCACTATTTTCTATTTATAGCCTACAATTCAATTTTTTCTAGGGTAAATATGGTAGCCTGTAACATGAAGAATTGCTAGCTACATTTTTCTTGCGTGTTTTGTATCTCTATAAATTGTAAAGAAATATAGTACATGTGTACATGATAATATAGCGGCAATAGAAAAGTGAACATCAATATAAAAACCTTAAAAAAATCACCTTGTGCTCATGATGGCATTGAAAAGACTGTCTGAAAAGGGTTAGGGTTATTCTACAGAAGGCTGCCACGATGGCACCCTACCCACCCTACCTACCTGCTAGCTGTCGTCATTTGTTCTCCCTCCAGCTGCAACACCCACGGGGGTTCCCATCACCCGTAACTCATCGAGGCACTCCGTAACATTTTTTTTTACCGTCCTCCTCCCCGTTCATTTCATTCCCACTGAATTCTGATACCCTCCTCGCGGCGACGCTTACGATGGTCCTGAAGGTATCTAGCGGGGATCACCTTGCAAGAGGCATGGAGCTTGATCTGGTAGAATATTCAGAAGACCTGTTGGAGAATGTCAATATCTGGTAAACCCCTCACTCTGCCGCGAACAAAATCCTTCCCTTCTATTGTGACCTATCAGCTACCATTGCGGGTCTACCTTCAATCTCGGGACCTTCCTACTCCACAGTGATATTCTTGGAGCCTCCTCTGATCTGGCTACTTCCTCCCTCGTCGCCACAGTCACCCTCGACTACAACTTTTCTAACCGCCTGCCTCCATCCTAATCCTAAGGCGGCTAGCTCTCAAACCCCCCTCTCATCTCACCCTCGTGAATCTTCAACCAAACCTCTAAGAAGCCACACCCCGGCCCAGGGAAACCCTCAAGTATCGATACCTGTGGCACCACCATTGGGTAGTTACGTGACAGTACCCCTTCTTTCAGAACCAATCCCAGCAGCCGAACATCCCTGCCATAAAAACCCTAACTAACCTGTGGAAAATTCGGAGGACCTTGAAGAGCTGATGTTGAAGGGGAAAAAAGGAAGTGCTTCAAAGCCGAAAGCGAAGATGTTATACTCAGACTCGGGGAGGACATTCAGCGAGGTGACACCATGGACACGGTGGACTGGATACTGGTAAGAAGAATTCGTAGTTGTAGCTACACAACGGCTAGGCTCAAGATGTGGACCCCGGAGGTATGGGGGAAACACCTGGCGGACCTCCAAACTATTCAAACCTTTGTTAGATACTAGTTCACTTTGTGCTTTGCCAAAGTCGAGCACACAAATTGGGCCCTATCATCGTTCTGGCACTTTGAGCATGCTTTAGTTCTTGTCTGTTGTTGGAATCCTCTATTTGACCTAGAAAAAGAACATATATGAGTCGGCTCTATATGGGTTTTGCTACTCAGACTACCCCTTCAATTCTGGTCAGAGGATATATTCTACCTCATCAAAAACACTCTGGGAAACTACCTCGATCATCACAGAACATATCTGGCTTCAAGCATGATGGCATATGCTAGGATTCTCGTTCACCTGGATACGCGAGGTGGTCTACAGGAGCACATCAACATACATTGGAAAACATTCTCCCAAAAGCAAACCCTAGACTATGAAGGTGCCCCTTTCTGCTGTAGACGTTGCCAAAAAGTGGGACAACTGTACAAATATTGTCCGCTGAACAATAATGAAAGGGCTGGAGATAAGGGGAAGGATACACTGCAGAAAATTGCTCAAGCTCAGGGTAGCCATCCAGTAGAGGAAGAAGCAGAAAATTTGGCACACTATGAAGGATTACCTGTGCCCACTAAGGTGACCAGAAAGAAGCAGGGAAAGGCACCCATCAGCACATCGTCTCCTCCTCTAACCAGAGCAAGGGTGGTTGCCAAGGCTGCGTTCTCTACGGGTACGTCAAATACAAACTCCTCCTTTGTTTTCTCTAATGTTTCTCCGCACTACATTGGTACTGGTTCTGATCAGTTCCTTTTAGTTAATCCTTAACTCTCACCTTCAACCCTCCCAAGGATGTGGACTACCCTATCAATCCCTCCTACCCCACCATATTCTGTACCTAGCCATCCATTAATGATGGAGCTCCTCCAAAATTCCATTTACATGTACCTCCCACTCATTCCAACCCTCCACCTTTCAGATACCCCACTAAAGCCAGGTTTCGCTCTAAGGCTCCTAAATCCCTGGTTATCAGCCTCATCACTTCTCCCCCTCCTCTAAAGATGACTAGAGGCAGACCCTCCTCGCTATCCAAAGCTAAGCTACAAGCTGGGGAAGATATTTTTGCAGGCAAGCAACATGCCATCCACTAGGTACTTAAAGCAGTGAATACCCAAGAGCTCCCTCCTCCATGAAATTTCTCTCCTTCAATTATAGAGGGTTGGCTAGCCCTACTAAAAAACTAGCCATGAGGAGATTGCTCTCAGCAGAACCCATTGATATTTTATTTCTACAAGAAACCCTAGGACAAGGTAGTGTCATTACCCACCTCCTAGTATCCTAGCTACCTAGATGGAAATTCCATTCCCTAGATTCATTAGGAAATCAGGAGGTCTTGCACTAGGGCTAAAAAATCGATCTATCAGAATATATAATGCTTGAGGGAGTTCAGGCCATCTAAGAGTTGACATTTATTCCTCAGAGCTTGATATTGAGCTCAATATTATCAACATTTATGGCCCATGTCATAATAGGGAGGAATACTAGAGCAAACTCCTAGACTCACACATCCTTCAAAAGGACAATCTCATTTTGGCAGGGGGGGATTTAAAATTCTCCATTAACTTCGCAGAATCATGGGGACACAATGCCCAAAGGGACATCCTCTCAGGTTTTTTCGAGGCCAATCTCGAGGATCAAAATCTCATTCACATCCCCTCCCCAAAATTACTATCCACTTGGAGAAACAACAGATCAGGGGAGGAAAGTCTCTCTAGAATACTAGATAGATTCCTCATTAAGGAGCATATGCTAACCTTGGGGTAGGGATATAGACAATGGGTGGGCTCTAGCGGAACATCAGACCATAGGCTGATCTATTTGGAAATCAGAGGAGGTATGAACAAAGCAAAAGGTCCTTTCAAATTTAATGCAGCATGGTTGAGGGACGCTAAATATATTCGTCTAGTAACTAATTATTGGAGGACTCATCCCCCAGTGGCAGGAAGGAATATATTGGAAGGATTTGAAAAAAACCTAAAAGAGCTCAAAAGCCTCTCAAAGCAATGGGCTCATAAGAAGAGATCGCAGGAAGACCATACATTCAAACAGACTAAAGAAGCCATTGAGAAGTATGAAAATGACCATGAGGGGATCTTCTCCTCCCCCGAACACAAAGAGCAGATTACCTCTCTTTTAGCTAAGAGAAACTAGATTTTTAAGGACAGAGAAGAGAGTTAGATATTGAGAAGCAAAGCCATCTGGATTAAGGAAGAGGATGACAATACCAAGTTCTACCATAAATTTCCAAATGGGTTTAAAGCTATTAATACTATTTAGCAGCTATATGATGAACAAGGGTAACCAGTGAACATCTTTCCCCGACTAGCAGCTATGGCCACTGCCCACTTCAGGAACATCTATAAGTTGCCCCCAATTTCCACCATGGGAGACATAATGAGGACATCCCAACTATTCCCAAGGTTTGTAGAACAAGAAGAAAGCAGGGAATCGACAAAGGATGTCTCCATGGGAGAACTGGAGGACACTCTCAAATGGTTTAAGCAAGACTAAAGCCGTGGTTTGGATGGCTGGAATGTGGAATTCTACCTAGCCTTCTTTGATACTCTGGGGGGGGGGGACCTATTACAATTTATAGAGGTATGCAGAGCCTCTGGAAGAACGTATGAGGCCTATAACTCAACCTTTATCGCTCTTATTCCCAAGTCTTACAATCCCACCTCCTTCAATGATTTTCGGCCCATCTCCTTATGTAACTATATCTACAAGATGGTCTCCAAGATAATAGAAAATCGACTCTGGCCAATCTTATCAAACCATATCTTAGCTGAACAATTTTCATCTTTATAGAATAGACAAATATGTGAAGTGGTCGGAATAGCACGAGAAATTCTACATTCTATGCAGACCCACAAGCTAAAAGGTATGGTCTGGAAATTTGACCTATCGAAAGCCTTTGACAGTGTCAACTGGATATACATCATATTGCTATTAACGCACCTGGGCTTCCCATATGATTTCATAAGATGGATTATGAGCTATATCACAAATGTAACATTCAGCGTTCTCATAAATGGTGCGGCCACTCTTTTCTTTCACTCCAAAAGGGGCCTCAAGCAAGGATGCCCACTATCCCCACTCCTATTCTTACTATAATGGAAGGTCCCAATCGTTTAATAAAGGAGGAATAATAGAGAGGCAGACTAAGGGGGATCCACATCACAGAGGGATGCACATTAACACACTTGCTCTTTGTTGATGATGTGTTACTTTTCCTAAATGGGAGTATTGGCGATGTGACTGCACTTCTCAATTCCTTCACTATATTCCTAGAAGCCACTGGCATGTTGGTTAATAATGAAAATTCCTCTATAAAGGCTATAGGATGCTCACCATATGAGATTCAGTATGCCATGATAATATTCCCCTATAACGTACAACAACTGGATGAGGGACTAAAATATTTGGGCTATAGATTAAAGCCTCATGGTTATAAGAATGTTTATTGGATCTGGCTCATAACCAAATTGGAAAAAAGGCTAAACATCTGGTACCTTAAATACTTATCAAGAGCAGGAAGACTGATACTCATAAAAACAATGCTGGGAGCAACTCCAGTATATTGGATGTCTTTAGCATGGATTACTAAAGGAATATTCGCCAAAATCAAAAAAAACCTATGTTGCAAATTCCTATGGAGAGGGAATCAGCCTGGAAGGATTTTTGCCTGGACCAATTAGGGCTCTTTGGCACTCCCAAATAAATGGAGAGGATGGGGTATCAAAAGCCTTGACACTTTCTCCACAGCCATGGCAACAAAACTAGGGTGGCAGCTAGCCACATCGCATAGCCTTTGGACTAAGGTGGCTACAGCTAAATACATAGCTCCTTTAAATCTTACGGATTGGATTCGCAAACCTGAGTGGACACAAGCTGGAAAATCGAACATTTGCAAAGCAATCCTTCAAGCAATGCTCCTTATCAAGGATGGAATTACATGGAGAATAAAGTCAGGAGAAGTTGTTAAAATAGGGATGGATCTGTGGATTGGATGTGGGAATGCTCACAGACTCCCACATGAGCTCAGAACATAGCTCACTTCCAGAGGGATCTCGCACCTTAGCCAAATAGCAGACAATGATTGCTTTACTTTTTTGCAACAAGCATGGAAATTTGGGAGGGCACTACAGATCCCTTGACATTGGCAACAACACTGGAAAGAATACACGGAGGCACTCATGGAATCCCATATCAGGATACAGGAAGGGGAGGATGAGCTAATCTAGGCACATGTGAAGAATGGGAAATACTCACCTAAAGAGGGCTACTTAACTCTTATAAACTCACTGAAACCTCCGATGTGTGAACCATGGTGGAGAATTTTACAGAAACTAAAACCACCCCCCAGGTCCAGGCTCCTTTTGTGGACCATTCTGAGACAAAATCCCAACAGGAGAAAATTTGATCAAGAGACCTTTTCATGGACCCTTTTGGTGCGGCCTTTGCAAAGCCGACAATGAATCTGTGAATCATCTCTTCCTTAATTGCCCATACACAAAGGAGATATGGAATACTATTCACTCTCATATACCCTTGCTCCCATTGTGGTAGGGAACAACTGTTCTGGAAGCCTGGGAGGGATGTTGGTCCACTATATCCTCTAAAAAAACAAAAAACATCCCTTTACTTACTTGTTGGGTGATATGGATTACCCGGAATAGAATTATTTTTCAAAAGGCCCCCCCGCCCCACTTGTCGGCCATCACTAGACAAATCTTATCTGACTACCAATAGATTCGATAGGAAGAAACAAATCCCAACCCCAAGCATATCATTCTCGAGAGTATAAACCAATCTCACCCCTGGGCATACATTGACAGCTCAACTCAAGATATAGGATGTTGGGGGCGGGGGGGGGTAGCTGTCCTTCATATCGTAACAAATAATTACTACAAAATCCAAATGGGATTGGGAAAAGGGATGAACAAATTTGCTGAGCTATCAAATACACCATACATTTTTCTTTGGAAAAACAGTGCAGAAACTTACAACTATTTGGAGATTCGAAAACTATATGCAATTGGATAAACAAAGTTACAAATTGTCATGCATTTTCTCTGGGACACATCATGGAAGAAATATACAGACTCATAAATTTATTTGACACAATTACTTGTCAACATATATACTGGGAGCAGAACACAACTGTCGATCTACTATCCAAGGAAGGAGCGCACAAACCTATAGGAACTTGGAGCATACTAGAGCAAATTGATGGAACCTTCTATTAGTATTATCATAGACCTTTTATAGAAATATAAGAATAGTTAAGCTCAAAGGGAGATGGACACATAAGTTTTTGTTATATATTTTGTTGTCTTTATATAATATTATATGAAGGTTTTATCGAGCAGTGCTATACATGACAATTATTTTTTTATACTCTTTGCATACAATAAGTACATATATCATATTGAAAATCACAGCACAGACCAGTGTCTCCCTTCGTGGAGTAAACCTCTTTCTACTTTGAATACTCAACAGGATAGGCTTCTAGGCCATAGTACAGTATATGCCACTGGCATCTGCAAAATGTAATTTTCCTCATTAATGAAAATTACGACTTTTTCCAAGGGAAAAAAATATAATATAGTGGCAATAAGAATTAGTTAAATTTATCTGTATATATGACAGAAGCATTTATTGTGCAGGCCAGTGTTTCGGATCTCTATAAATTCGAAGGAAATATTGTACATGTGTACATGCTATTATAATAGACGATGGGGTTCGTGAAATATTTCAGTGATAATGTAGTGGCAATAACAATTAGCCAAATTTATCTGTATATTGACATAAGCATTTGTTGCACACCAAGCCTTTTATCAATCTCTTTAAATTGTAAGGAAATATTATACATGTGTACATGATAATATAGTGGCAATAATAATTAGAAAAAGTTATTTGTATATATGACATAAGCATTTGTTGTACAGGGAAGTATTTTGGATATCTATAAATTGTAAGGAAATATTGTACATGTGTGCATGATATTATAATAGAGGATGGGGTTCGAGAAATATTTCAATGATAATGTAGCGGCAATAAGAATTAGCCAAATTTATCTGTATATATGACATAAGAATTTGTTGTACAACCAAGCCTTCTATCTACTGAAGAAAAAAAAAAAAAAAGTGTTCTATGAAAAGTGAGTATTTTGATATTTCTTATATATTAAGGCCTATTAACAATTATCAACTATTTACGTATTTCTTGCCCTTACCCCAATTTACGTATTTCTTTTTAATAAGATTTCTTTCTATTTAAATCAAAATAGCTATATGAAATCAAAATAGCTATGCTAAGAATGTTTGAATGACAATTTTACAAGAATAATAATAATAATAATAATAATAATAATAATAATAATAATAAAGTCGTATGTTATTAATCAAAATATTTATGGTGGACTTGCAAGTTATAGTTTGATTTAACTGCATTATTTTGTATATCGTTGTGGTAGTGTTGATAAAATTCAACTATTGCAATTATAAAATTTGGCCTATTGAAATTTTAGAAATAAGGAATTAAATATACTCTAAGCAATGAAACATACCCAAATTGTCTATTCAAGACTCAAAAACTAGGAAGTTCTTCCAATTTTATTAATATTTCCCTACAAAGTATTTTAATAATATAATTGAATAACATATAGTATTATATCCGTAAAATTTGATTTTATATTTTTAATTAAATAAAATTGAATTATTATTTATGTTTGTACAAACTAGCATACCTTCAGAGCACGAACATAAACATAATGCAAAGTGTATTAAAATAGTTTCCTTTTTTCTATAAATTTATATAACTGGTTATACTATTATTATTCATTTTCTTTTTGTGTTTTTTTTTCAAGCTTATATAGTTATGTACTTCCTCTTAAGCCTAAATAAAACATACTAATCAAATGATATCATGGTTAGTTGAAATAAGTAAAAATATTTTTTCTCAAAACAATCCTTGGTTGACATATTTAAATGATGAAGCCAAAGAAGCTCTACCTATTTCCAATGTGTTCACTGCATTCTATTTGTAGTCTGCAATCCAATTTTTTCTAGGGTGAAAATGGTAGTCTGTAACATGAAGAATTGCTAGCTACATTTTGCTTGCATGTTTTGCATCTCTATAAATTTTAGGAAATATAGTACATGTGTACATGATAATATAGTGGCAATAAGAATGTATATATGACATAAACACTTACAAGCATATGTTGTACATGCAAGGGTTTCGGATCTCTATAAATTGTAATGAAATATTGTACATGTGTATATGATATTATAATAGAGGATGGGGTTCATTGTAAGGAAATATTGTACATGTGTACATGATATTATAATAGAGGATGGGGTTCATGAAATATTTCAATGATAATGTAGTGGCAACAAGAATTAGCCAAATTTATCTATATATATGACAGAAGCATTTGTTGTATAACCAAGCCTATAAACAAAAAAAATAAAATAATAATAATTAAAAACAAAATGTTATATGAAAAGTGAGTATTTTGATATTTCTTATATATTAATGCCTATTAAAAATTATGAACTATTTAATTGTATCTAGAGGCATTGCCACTATGGTAGATATGTTGTAATACAATATAGTGTCTTGTAAGCATTTTAATAGGTCAAATTATATAAAAATATATATAAAGAAATAAAATAAATTACAACAAAATATAAACTTAATAGTATAATTATAATTAATAATTAAATCATCCTAGATTCATCTTAACTCCAAATCTACTCACTTTACAAGATTTTTGTATCTCAATATATTAGATCCCTCTAGGCCTTTAGTAAATCTAGGTTTGTATCTCAAGAGATTTAACCCTTCGCAAGTAGATCGAAAATTAAATTCAGTCCATATTAGTTTATATAACTCTACTAAATTATTTCATTTTAATATATTATTACACTATATAATATAATAAAAATTTTAAAAATATATAAACTAAATCTAAAGTAGAACCCCTCATTCCATAATCACCTACTAAATTTAACTCACATTATATAATAACAAAACTAGTATTATATATAAAAATTATATTTTAAAAAAAAGCTAAAATCATTTTTTTATAATTACAACTATATTTCTCATTTTAAATTTAAAAAACGTTTTGATCCCTATCACATGTATTAGTCTTGCCTTAGACATTTACGAAGTCATAAGATAACTTCCCTTACCCCAATATCCTAACTAGGTTGAAAATTAAAGGGATATGATTCTTCTCTTTCCCATTTATGAAGTCATAAGACAAATTATAGAAAATAAATAACGACAATAATGCACACAAGAAAATGACACCAGAAATTGATAATGGAGTTCGACTATCTCAAATCCTACATCTTTCGGTCCGGTCTTAAATGGGGAGGCCTCTTTATTAATTCTTAAAAGTCATCAAATTATATAAAAAAATACATCAATTATATTCTTGATTGGTCCAGTTGTGTTTTTATCGACCTCAGGATTCCAGCGCAACTAATGACACTCAAAAAGGCCTCAAAGATCTCTTAGAATGAGCCTCCAAATTTTTGTTATCTTGCTATTCTATCATTGTCTCTGCATAAAAGCTATTTCTGCTGCATAAAAATCTAACTTTTGCCTCCTTGGCGCATTGGTCAAATTTTTATAATAAAATGTGAGAGGTCGGGGGGTTAAATCCCGAACTCCCCATTGAGTTGTTGGCATGTAAAATGTCAATCATGAAATATGAACACCTGTTGCAAGAGGAGGCTACTAGTGGCTCCAATTGGGGATGGCTTTACCTTGTGAAAGGCCAAGAATAGCAGGTCAGACTGCCTTGATCTTCTGTGGTTGCTGTGGATTGAAAAAAACCTCTTTGTGCTGGCTGTTAGATAATTGAAACTTTGTAATATGAGCAACCTTCTCCTCAACTGAAATATTGTGAAATGCATAACACTGCCTGCTTTCTTCTACGTGCTTGCTATTATATAGAATGTTGCTTGAGCCTTGTACCATTGAAACATTCCCAAAACATGGATCAAAACTGATATGTTTGTCTTGTTTTTGCTTTGAGAAAGGGTGCTGATATGAACTGAAAATACTGCTTTGTTTTGATATTTTGGACTAAAGACTGCAAACGGCTTCCCTTTACCATGAAATACTGTGATGTGACTGTGCTACTCTTTGCTTTTTTGTTGAGGTTAGTGCAGAGACAGAGCTTTTAAAACTGGAACACTTGTATTGGTTGTGTCTTCACAAAATTTACTGTTGTTCCCTTGATACTTGGTTTGCTTATATAAAAATAAAAACAAAGTGTTGATATATACAAATATCACTGTACAAAAGATATATACAAAGATGCATTGTATCCCCTAAAAGGGATCATGGTAATGTTTCAGCATACGGCCATTCACAAGGCCTTCCTCAGCAGTGATGTCCTCTACGGATTTGAGAAAATAAGTGTTATTTCCCTAAACAGTAGAAATAACGAATGGCCCTTTCCATAAAAAATCAAACTTGGCATGTTTGACCTTGTCTTATCTTCGTGAGTCCCACCTTATAATTTTGTCACCAATGCTGAAATCCTCAGCCTTAGCTCTCTTATCAAACATCTTTTTAAGATTTTCTTGCAAAATTTGAGCTCTGTCATAAACTTGTTCTCTGGTTTGTTGAAGATGAATGGTCTGATTAACTCTTCTTTGAATGTCATTTGGTTCAGCCGGAATTTCCTGTAACAGTTTGATAGTAGGAATGCCCAGGGATGAAGGAAATATGGCCTTCATGCCATATACTAGCTCATAAGGGCTCATTCCAATGGATCTCTTTGTTGAAAGTCTGTCTGCCCATAGGGCATTTACCAGCTTTTTATGCCAATTCTTATTGTTCTCTTCTAGCACTTTCTTTATGATGTTGATGAGAATTTTGTTAGATGATTCGGCTAAGCCATTACCTTGAGGGTAATAAGCTGTAGAGTGGCCCAGGGTGATATGGAACTTATGGCAGAAACTGATCATCTTTTTGGACTTAAAGGCAGCGGCATTGTTAGTGATGATTTTCTCAGGGTAGCCAAATCTAGAAAGGATATTGCACTCAAGGAATTAGATAATGATAGTGTCATTGGCTTGCCTACAGGGAATGGCTTCAACCCACTTAGTGAAATAGTCGGTGGCTGTTAAAATCCATTTGTGCTGGCCTGAGGAAGAGGGATGGATTTCTCCAATGAAGTCAAGACCCCATTGTTGAAAAGGTTTTTCGGTTGAGATGGGCTTCAGGGGCAAAGGTAACAAATTTCTCTTGCCCTCAAAGATTTGGCATTTGTGACATGACATGGAAAACTTCTTTACCTCTGCAAAAAGAGAGGGCCAGCAAAATCCAGCTCTTAAAATTTTATCAGTAGTGGACTTCCAATATAGATGGCCTCCACAATCACCTACATGGAATTCTTTCATGACATTGTTAGTTTCATTCATGGTTAAACAATTAAGTAGTATACCTTCATGATTTCTCCAAAATAATGCACCATCTATGACACAAAACCTTAAAGCCTTCATTTTCAAAAATCTTTTCTTGGTTTTGGACAATCCTGGGGGAGCGAACAGGTTTAACAATACATAACATACATCAACATACCATGGAGATAGCAAAAAGGTCTCACTGATCTGTGGAGTCGCCAGCTCCTATTCATTGTCCAGCTGGTTAATGTCTAGGGCTTGAAAGTTTGTTTCGGACATCAGTTTGGCTAAACCTTGTCCCTTTATCAGCTTGGTTGGTTTTATTTCTATGCCATACTCAAGGATGTTTGATATCCACTTGCCTCTTTTGCCTTCTAATCCCTCTTGGGTCAATATGTCTTTTACAGCAGCATGTGGGACATAGGCAATCACATGTGAATATAATATGTACACTCTGAAATCCTTGATGGCCTTAATGAGTGCATAGGCCTGCTTTTCCATGATTGGGTACTTCAAAGGGGCATCTCTTAAGGCTCGGCTAAAAATTGCAATTGGCTTTTCAGCTCCCTGCTCATCCTTTTGCAAAAGGACAGCAGCTATTGTATGATCAGATGCAAAGGAGAAAATGATAAAATATTTGTTAAATTGTGGGATGGTGAGGACAGGGGTTTGGGTTAGGGCCGTTTTGATACTCTCAAATGCTTGCTTGGTTTCAAGAAACCATTTTACCTTGGCATCCTTCTTTAACATGTTGCTTAATAGTCTTATTAACTCAGCCAGATTTTGAATAAATCTTCTTAAGAAGTTGATTTTCCCAAGGAATGCTTGTAGCTCTTTTATGTTTCGTGGGTATGGGATTTGGAGGATGGCTTGGGTTCTTTCAGGATCAATTCTAATTCTATCTTTCAATATGATGTGGCCAAGTAATTTGCCTTCTTCGAGGCCAAAAAGAGACTTCTTGGGATTCAAGGAAATGCCATATTTCCTACATGTCATGAATATTTTCCTAAGGTGCTTGAGGTGCTCTTCATCAGATTTGGAAAATGGGGTCAGATCATCAAGGTAGACAACTAGGAAGTCATGTATTTCTTTGGCAAAAGCAATATCCATTGCTCTTTGAAAGGTAGCACCAACATTTTTAAGTCCAAATGGCATCTTAACATACTTAAATGTCCCCCACGGTGTGGTAAAGGCTATCTTGTCTTGGTCATTCGGGTGAACAAGTATTCGGTTGAAACCTGAAAATCCATCTAGCAAAGAGATTCTAGATGACCCCAATACCCTTTGTAGGATGTGGTCCATTTTGGGCAAAGGATAGTGGTCTTTTAGGGAGACTTGGTTTAAATTTCTCAGATCTACACAAAGTCTAATCTCACCTGTCTTCTTTCTTGTGGGAACAAGATTGGATACCCATTCAGAAAATCTGATGGGTGCTATTATACTTGCTTCAAACATCCTCTTTACTTCCTTCTCGATCGGGGGAAGAAGCATAGGGTTAATTCTTCTAAGTTTCTGCTTGAAGGGTTTCTGATTTGGTTTTAAGGGAATTGTGTCTTGGATTATTGAAGTGTCATAGGACTTCAAATCCTCAAAACTCCAAGCAAATACATCTTGGAATTCTTTAAATAAATCAATGTACTTGGGCTTTTGATCAGGTGGTAAATTTCTTGACAATTTGATCATTTTGGGATTCTCTACTATCCCAATGTTGTGTTCTTCTATAGCAGCATTCAATGGTTGTAATTTTGGCTTTCTGGGAACATCATTTGCGTCAAACATGTCTTCTAATGGGGTTAGGCCAACAGGCAGAAAATTATTCTTTAGGTCAATGATCTCTGCCTCTGTTTTGGCAATTTCTTCCAATGCATTTGTTTCAGCTGTTCTATGTTTGTTTTGTCAAAAACAGTCGGGTTTAGGATTTGTTTGGCTGTTGCAGCTGTTACAACCAGTTGGTTTTTATTTTTTTTCTATTGGGAGTCATTCATAGCATCCATGTCAATGTTGATATTCGAAAACTCATGCTCAAGGGTGAGGAAATTGTTGATCTGGACATCATTTTCAAACACTTGCCAATCTTTAACGTTATTTGGGATAGAAGGCCTATGCTTTATTTCAGTACTAAAGTGATGGTTTGGCTCAAAGGGAAGCTTGCATGTACTAGAAAAGGTGGCTAGGCTGTGTGCATGAATGTTATGCTCTCTTGAAATCTTGGCCATCTTGAATTCAGTGAACGCATTGAGTATATTAGTGGCAGCAGTCCTATAGGCCCTCATTCTATTGCCATTGGTTACAAAATTACCTTTCACCTGTTGCATGATTAAATCAGAGTCACCTAAAATAGACACTTTTACAGCTCCTAAAGCTTTGAGCAGTTTAAGGCCTAAAAGAAGAGCCTCATACTCTGCCATGTTATTTGTGCATTTGAAATTCAGTCTGTAGGCATTTCCCTCCGCATGCTTGTTATGTGTATTGTGAATCCATACACCTTCCCCTGCTCCTAATTTGTTGACGGAGCCATCAAACTCTAAATACAATGTGATTTCTTGCTTGTGGTTTGTGCTAAGAATTTCAGCTATGTTAGGATTGAGCAGATTTGAAATTTCTATTTGGTGAGTTTCTTCTATCATGCTGGTTGCATTAATTGTTGTGACAGTCTCATGGGTACGTGCAACCGATTCTTCATTGATTTGTGCTTGTTGTTCTAGAGCCAAAGGCTCATCATCAGTTAGAGAATTTTTATTATCATTAAACAAAATAAAAGAATCCATATCAGAATGGATTGAGTAAATGGGAAAATTTTCAGGCTTGCTCTCACTACTTACTACATATTTCATGAGGGTTTCTCTGTACAGTCCCTTTGGTTGCCCAAAGACTAAAATAGTAGCATAGGAGAGGTCTAGTTGAAGGGATCCTTGGAGCTTTGCTCCCCATGATCTTGATAGGAGCATACCATACTTTGGTGGAATGTCAGCCACCACCACATCCATGAGGATGGTCTTGTTGGGATATTGGACTAGGGAGACACACAAGTCTTTAATGAGGCCTAAACACTTGACCTGGCTTGAGTCAGAGGAAAACAGATCTTTGTAGGGTCTGGTAATATCAAGGTTCAACTTTTCCATAACTGGTTTGGGCATCAGATTGTGTGAAGCTCTTGAATCAAACATAGCGTTGTGCAAAACCTTGTCATGTATATGCAAACTGACATAAAAGGGTAGAATAGGTCCATATGTTGATTTTCCATTAACTTCTGGGCCAAACAACAATTCAGGAGT
Organism: Pinus tabuliformis; assembly: GCA_031772625.1. NCBI lineage: Eukaryota > Viridiplantae > Streptophyta > Pinopsida > Pinales > Pinaceae > Pinus > Pinus tabuliformis. The sequence goes on from CM062810.1 coordinate 810,471,045, forward strand.
ATCATCCAAAACATTTACATCGTCCTTATTCTCTAGTATTTGAAGTGATATTTGAATTTGTTGCCTATATACATCGTGCTTGGCAAGTTCTGAGAGGGCGATGGATATCTTCAACTTGGCTATTTCTGTCTCTAAATTAAATGGCTTTTCCAATGGAGTTTTGGTGTTGATAATGGCAGTTTTTTTTGTTTCATTTGAATTGCCTACTACTTGCTCTTGTTTATCAGCGTTATGGGAATTGAATTCTTGCGGTTTTTCAACTTCGAGAGGGCTTTTTGGAACGTTGTTCGAGTTTTTCTCAGAGGAAGAGGGTGGTGAAAGCTGATCTACAGAAGGTTGCGCTTCTGTTATGTCTTCTACAGTCACCTGATGCGGGTTTGGGACAATTGTATCAGCTGGTTCTGTTATGACACCCTTGCTCTTAATCTTGTTGGGTTGCTTGCCATTCTTTATTTTGCTAGGTTCAGAAATATCAATGGTCCTAGTTCTCAGCTTATATTGTTTATGGACCTCATACACAGCAGTATCATAACCTTGTTTAAAATCAAAAGACTCACCGGACTTCGTCTGAAATTGACTAAAGTTATGCTCATCTTGGTCTTCTTGGCTCAGAAAGGTCTGATGCTCACCCTTTAGATCCATCCGATTCATGTGAGTGTCTTCTATTTGCTCATTGGATGTAGATCCTTCAACATAATTATCTTGAAAAGGGGGTCTTATGTCATGATCTGGGCTTGACCTACCAACATTTGTGTTCTGCGTTTTCCTGAAATTCGGGTTTCTTATGGTATTGGACTGTTGTCCTTCCCATGATGATCTCCTCTCAACATTTTCTACTCTGTCTCCCAGCCCTTGCATGCCACTAATAATAGCATCAAGCTTTTGTTCTAAGGCTGAGGGTTATTCCTTAAAGGTGGTTCTTCTTTCCATTCTAGCTTTGTTTGTTTTGGCAGTTAGGTTGGCCTCTACGCTAACAGCGACATTTTGCACGTTTGCAAGGGTCTGAGGAGCTCTTTCTTTTAACTGGTAGGCCATATCCGAGTCGAATCCATCAGGGAATTTATACAAGGCAAGGTCAGGTGGTGGTCCTAAGTTCCGTGGTATTGCATTATAGACATTATTGAATCTTGCACAGTACTCCAAAACAGTCTCGTGGGGACCTCTTTTAATTGTATCATATTATGCTAGTATGTGCAAAGGGTCTTTCTTTTTCTCCCATCTGTTGGTAAAGCATTGGTAAAGCTCATCCAGAGTAGTTATAGAATTTGCAGCAAGTGATCTAAACCAAGTTCTTACATCACCGGTTAAACTTTGAACAAAAATTCTCATTCTCACGCTATCATTGTCTATCTCATAGTTTTCAAAATAGTCTTGCATCTTTTTGATATGCTGAAGGGTTGTGAAAGGACCGGTACTGTCAAAATAGGTAATTTTAGATTGGTACTCCTGAGGTAAAGCCCCAGGATTAGCAGGCAGTTGCAGGGGTGCATATCTATTAGCCATATTGGCAAGGATAAGTGGAACAACAGGGACAAATGGAACAACAGGGATACTAGAAGTAACTAGAACAGCAGTAGTGGTAGTTGTAGTATGTGCAGTGAATGGAGGTATGGATGGAGTGCTTTGAGATGTGGATGATGAACAAGGGAAGAAGGGTTTGAACGAAATAGAACCTTAACAGGAGTTGGAACACAACTTGGGAAAGCTGCTTCAGGACTCAAATCAGCAAAATCTTCTCTTTGCTCTTGCTTCTTAAGGATCTTTGGGATTAAGTTCGGATTTTCAAAAGCAGCTAGGGGATTTGGGTCGGGATTTGACCTTGTGTATCATGGATTCTTCTTGGGAGCCAGCTTCCGAACTGTTTTGGTATTTTTCTGGGAATATTTTGAGAATTAGCAAGGAACTGATCAAATTTTGGACCTGCTATGTATAGTTTAAAACTAGCATGAAGATTGAATGAAGTAGCTTTTATTTACTTCTGCCACTACAAAGCAAAGACAGTTTCAAACGCTACCTGGCTGACATTCAGGCTTCATCTGTAGTTTTAAGTAATATGCAGCAATTAGAAAATTGATTTCTCAGTGGATTCTTCCAACCTGTCTCGTGAATTTAACTGAGGATTTCCCCAGTGGAGTCGCCATTATGTTATCACTCAGGTTGTCCCTCAGGTTGGAGTAAAGGGATACGGCTGAGGTAACCACAAACCGACTTTGGACTGCAGGTGGGCTAGAACCCGCAGTCCAAAGTCGGTTTGTGGTTACCTCGGCCGTATCCCTTTACTCCAACCTGAGGGACAACCTGAGTGATAACAATGTCTATGGACCTATGACTCCTAAATTACTTGGATCTCATCTATATTATGTAACATGCATCAATGATGATTCAAGAAAAACTTTGCTTTACCTGATGAAATCCAAGGATGAAGTATATAGAAAATTTCAAGAATTCAAAGTTAAAGTAGAGAACCTTACAGAAAGAAGAATCAAGATACTGAGGTCCAATAATGGATGAGAATATACATCCAAGGAGATCATATATTTCTGTAAGGAGTTTGGGATTAAGAGGCATTTAGTAGTTCCATATAATCCTTAACAAAATGGAGTTAAAAAATGAAAGAAATGATCCATTGAAGAAAGTGTAAAAGAAATGTTGCATGTTCAATATTTATCGAAATTTCTGTGGGGAGAATCCATGAAGGTAGTTGCATATATTCAAAATCAAAGTCCCCACAAGACACTAGATAACAGAACTCTTGAAGAAGTATTCACTGGGAAGAAAACAATTGTGGATCATCTTTGAATCTTTGGTTTTCATATATATATTGATATACCAAAGGACAAAGAAATATGTTGGACAATTCAGGCATGAGAAGAAGATTTTTTTGCTACAATAACTCTTCTAAGGCCTATAGGATCTACATAAAGGAAGGATACCATATAGAAGTAAGCCGAGATGTTATACTTGATGAAAGTATCGCGTTACCTAAGGACTCTAATGATGAATAAATTACAATATTTGAAGAAAAATTGATAAGGAAGAAGAAGAATCCCACCATGAATATGAAGGTACCAGTGAACGTATTCAACCTATGGTCATTCCTGAATCAAGAAAGAGACCTAACTAGTTGAAGTTTACACTACTTGATGTAGAGTGTCATGGAGAAGATCAAGGAACATTCAGGGAAAGCAAGAAGCCCAAACAATATTTTGGGTATGCATCCTACAAGAGAAAACTAATAGAAGAAGAACCATCCACTTTTGAATAAGTTCCCAATAATCAAGAATGGAAGGATGCCATGAATGAATAATATCAATCTATAACAAAGGATGGAGTTTGGAAGATCATTCCTAGGCCCGAAGACAAATCTGTGGTAACTTCCAAATGGACCTATAAGATTAAAGATGCGGTAGATGGAAGTATTGGCAAGCATAAGGAAAAATTTGTGGCTAGGTGTTTCTCTCAACTAGAAGACATCGACTATGAAGAGACATTTTCTCCGAAAACAAGGTATACAACTATACATTCGTTGGTCTCTTTAGTTTCATCAACGGGATGGAACATCCATCAAATGGATGTCAAGACTACATTTCTGAATGGCACAATTGATGAGGAAGTCTATATAGAACAACCCTTGGGATTGGAAGTTAAATACAAAAAGGCATATCTTTGTAGATTGAAGAAGGAATTATACAACCTTAAGCAAGAACCAAGGGCATGGTATGCTAAGATGGAAGCATACCTACATAAATTAGGCTTCACAAAGAGTTATGTTGATCTAATGCTTTATATCAAGTTTGTGAAGGGAGAACCAGTAATCATTCTTCTATATGTAAGAAACTAGCAACAGAATTTGACATGAAGGATATGGGGCCCGGGGGTGGCGCTGCGCGGGCGGCGAAGTATGGCAAGGACCTAATGAAATCTATATGGGTCAATTTGTTGAAGAGCTTTGATATGATGTAGTGCAAACAAATGACAACTATGATTATCACAAACTTGAAAAGAATAAGGAGTTCTCAATCAAGCCCTGTGGATCCTTCCAAGTATAGACAACTGATTGGCTCAATAATTTAATTGGTGAATACTCGACCAGACATATATTTTGCAGTAAATGTTCTCTGTCAATTTCAAGTGGAGTTGAAGCATGATCATTGGATAGAAGAAAAACATATACTGAGATATATGCAAGGAACCATGCACTATTTCCTGAAATATGATAGGAGGAATGATGTCCACTTGATGGGATATACAAATTTCGACTAGGGAGGCAGTTAACAGGATGGAAGGAGCACTACTAGAGGATGTTTAAGTTTAGGATCCTCCATGATCTCATAATGATAAAAACCGTCAGGGAACTCCAATAAATATTAACAAAGGATTCCATTAGAAAACCAAAGGTCAATGGGCCATTTTCTCTCTCCTCTCACTGGTGGCATATGATTGGCCCTGATAAGCCACAGTGTCATCCGATGTCAGCATGATGTGGTGATACAACATGAAACGTGGTAGGAAATTTTGGAATTTTGAGGGGCCTGAGGGGGACAATTTGGGTGACACGTGTCACGACTCACGAGGTGCCACTAGGAGGGATGATGTCATATCATAGGTTAGCATATTGGAGGTTGAGGATGTCAGCACTTTGTAACACTTGACACTTGAAAATGTTCTGATAAGGGGGCTTTGGTATTAGTGCTGACACATGGTCAAGAAGAACTTATAGAACCAAGGGCTCTAAGATCTTAACAAAGAAAAAGTGGCCCCCTGGCAGGAACAAAATTCATTAGTGCCTTAAGGCTAAGCCTCAAGTCACGCAACCAGTCCCATGGAGGAAAATATAAAAGGGCTAAACAAAAGGGGCCAATGACATCAAAACTCTGTTTTTGTAATGTCTTTAAGAATAAATTTTTTGATGAGTAAAAGCTTGGATATAACACTATTGCAATAATACAAGACATATTGGGCTCCGATAGTGTAATACAGAGAGCTAAATGCATATGGGTCAGTAACTGCAATATTTAATGCGAGAACAAAGGAGTTGGTCTGAGGAGTAATGGCGACTGTCAAAGATCATTGGGTCAAGGCAATAAGCTCCATGATCCACGAGAAAGAGTGTTGGGTTTGCCTTGACGTGATACAAGCCATATTTATGCTCTGAAGCACATTTTCAGTGAGTAAAAGTAGGTATGGGACTTAGGAAGCAGTGTGAAGGTCATATGAGAATTAATTTCTTAGCATGGAGCTCCACGCAGTCACGCAATGAAAGACTGCCAGGTCAATATCTATTTCTACACTGTGAGAACCAACTGACAATTCATCATTCCCAGCTCTAGAGAGTGGGGAATTCAAGTAGTTAAGTTGAAAGAAACAGGTGAACCAACTGAACAACTAAAGAGGAACATCATGGAAAATAAGTGGCCTGATCAAAAGCCATAACAAGAATGATGGGGAGATAGTTTCCTCAACCATCATTCAGTTTTCTTTATGTCTATTATTCTGTAATTTTTCCATATTCAAAAACAAAATCAAATCTGATTGTAATCATTTTGGGAAAAAAAACCTTCAGACACTCAAACAGTTGTTCGATTAGACAGTTGGATATCGGCTAAGATATTTTGTAATTGTGTTTTAAAGCTCCCCCTATCCTTATAAATACAGGGAAGAAACACTTTAGAGAGGTTCCCAAATTCTTCATTTCTAGAGGACTGAATTTAGGTTTTACAAATTCTAAGCCCGGTTTGTAGAGTGAGTGGTTCCACTTTGGTTCAATTTGCTTGTTCACAAGGTGCTCAAGCATAATTGTTAAATGTAATGGATGGGTGATTTAAACTCGACCTTCAAATATTAATGAATCAATTTTGTGGATTCCAATCGGAGAAATGCATAATATGTTTTCCCCTTTGTATATCATTTCATGTATGTCTTTCCTCTTTCGAGATTGTGTTATGAAGTTGTCAGCTTCACTCTCTCATGGTTGTATATAATGCTAAGTAGTGAGAAGTACCTGTGTAAACATAGATTTTCTAGTGTTATTTGATAGCCTACGGTAACTATATTTAAGCACATATTTACTCATGCTAATTGGTGACAATTGTATTCAATGAGGCATAGAGATTTAGACCTTAATTCGTGCTCCATGTTTTCTGCATTTTCACCTCATCACTCTTCCATATTTCTACAAGAGGTTGTCGATTAGGATTTTGTGTTATTTTTGGACCTCTACATCGATTTCCCTCCTTTCCTCCCTCATGTTCATCTATCCTAAAATAAAAATGTTAAGTTGTGTATTATTGTGTGTCAACCACAAGAACCAACATATTTCTCTCTGAAATTAACCATTATCTACTAGTTTGTTTTCTTGAGTTTACCTTGGCGAAGGGCTATTGAACCAACATTTGAATTATCCCTTTCCAAATTACATGACATATAGAGTGCAGTAGAAATCCTTTAGATAATACTCAAAATCACTTCTTTAGGATTCCCTAGGCACTGGTCTCCTATCAACCCAAAGGTTGTATCTAGGAGGATTCTATATCTTCTGAATCTCTTGTGTGACAGGAGATAGAAAAAGCTACAATAAGAAGAAAGAAAGATACAATTGTTGAGTAGTGCTGAGGAAGAGTATATTGTAGCCTGTTAAATAAGTAGATAAGTGTTTTGGTTGAGGGAGGTACTAATTGACCTATTTGAATGACCAATGGACCCTACAGTGATACATTGAGATAACACCAGTTGTATTACTACTTTCATACGTTAGTACAATATGGTGTGTTGCAACTACATTATATCTCCACCAATGAGTAGTTATCTAATATATTGTCAAAATATCTTCCTAATAAAAATCTTGTATATTTGAGAGACAAGCTTGGTTTGGTTGATGTATCCTCCCTAATTGAGAGGGATAGATAGGCACATAATTCTTGACTTCACTTGGGAAGACAGAATGGAGGATTGGGTAAGAATATGACATCTGATACTCTTTGAGGATGAGGTAGGGAATCTGAGCTAAGAGTAGTCGTGGACCAATATTCTTTGAGGACTAGTTATCTAAGATAATAATCATCCAAATAAGGTCATACTTTGTGAACACCAAGGTGGAGTATGTACCTTAAGAGACAATGATGATGGTGTCTATAAATCATTGGTCTCTCCAACATTTTGTTGTAACCTTGTGGAGAGATAAAGTTGTTATTCAAGGGCTTGCTATGTGACAACGCTGGTTTATATGATGCTAAACAAATGGGTTACCAATCCAACTCTTCTTATGAGATCTCTTTAGATTGAGAATGTCCATGTACATATTATGAATAGCTCTCTAGTTAAGAGGGAGTGTTGAAAAATGTGTAACTAGCTTCGGTCTTCATAAATATGTAATGTACTTTTGATTCTTGTAAATTGTAAAATGAAATAAAATTATTATTATTATTATTTGGACCAAGGGTTTCATGCTCAAGGTCTTTTATTTTATAGGTGAAGCACTCGTTAAGTTCTTCTAGCATTTGTCCTAGTCAAGAAATCAAAAAAGTCGTTGTCATAAATTGAGGACCCCATTGGGCACATTGTAACTTGTAAATATTTTTTTTTCTTTTCTTTAAAAGTGTCTAAATACCCTCCAAGACCAAATTGGCTTGGTAACTGGCAAGTCGACCTAAAAGGAAAAGCTGCATCCACTAGTAAAGAGCCTTTATATAGGAGGAAACTCGTCCTCCTTGAGAGACATTCATTCATCACTCATTCTAGTGAAGAAGGAGGGAGAAGAAGGCATCAGAGAAGGAAGAGGACTAAGAAGACTTTTTTTGGGCTATTTCTGTCTCACACATACTAAGGAGGCCTAAAGTTTCTGCAATAGATCTAGGGTTTCTATCTACGGGTTTGATCATGGAGAAAAGAAGGAAAGAAGGTCAAGCACAGGTCACCAAGGGTCATCCTTAAGATCCAAAAGTCATGGAAAGGAAAGCGAAGGTAAAAGGAAGTCTCAGAAAGAAAATCAAGGCTCGCACATATGGCAACAAAAACTGCTTGGGGGCGAAAAATTCATATTTGTAGTGGAGGCCAAAATTATCTTGCTGGAGGTTGAACAAGTGTTATTGGAAGAGATCTGACTGGGTTTGACTAGATCACGGTTACACATAATTGTGAGAGGTTGGTCTTGGTCGTGGAGGCTATTGGTTTTAGTCTAAAGGTCTTGGAATTATTTAATTGAAGAATCTATAAGGAAGAGAAGATATTTGTAGGTTTTCCTCTCAAGTGGAGAGGTTTTGGCCCTGGCTTGTAGCCTATATTTTGTTTTCTTGTTCTTCTTATTTTTGATATTTTTTTGATGATATACACACATAATAATAAGTAACAAAGCTAATAAGTAGAAAAACATCACAAATAGTTATCAAGTAAAGAAAAATCACTCTAATCATTTCCCTATAGATTTCTCAACAAAAACTATTAGAGAATACTTGATCAAGTGGAAAAAGCTTCGAGAAGAAGATTCCTCATGGGAAGTAGAGAAGTTCAAACAACAATATCCCTCATTACCTCTCTTTTGGGGACAAAGCAATTTTTAAGGGAGGGGCAATGTTATATATATATATATATATATATATATATATATATATATATATATATATATATATATATATATATATATATATAGATAGATAGATAGATAGATAGATAGATAGATAGATTCTTATTAGTTATGGAGAGGGTTATGGTCACGAAGGATTGTAATCATCATTCAAGTATTTTATTCATTAATAAAAAAAATATTACACATTTTTTGTGGCTTCTGAATCAAGTCTACTGCTATAGCCTCCATGTGGATTTCCCAACAAGTGAAGGCATGACCCTCTAGTTTCAATCACGCAAATGAAATATTTTATTTTTCCTCAACATGATAGACACTGAAATAAACTTCTTATTGCTACAACCATTGATTTAGTTTATGATCATCGATCTTCGAACCTTTATTTCCATTTTGAATATGGCTATGAATGATTCACAACATTTGAATTAGGTTGATCTTTTTTGGGTCCTTTCTTTGGTGTGTTCTCTATTTCTTCCCAATCTCTTGATTTGCCCTTCAATTTTTCCTCTACATTAGAACCCTCGTAATGTCCAAATATCTTGAGCTTATTGCTCAAGGTTGACATGAGGAGATTCATAATACGACTTATATCTGTAACTTTTCCTTCCAACGACAAAACCTTTCCTTTGTAGGATAACAAGGGTCTTTCATAGATTCATTGGCTATGATTAGGCCTTTATGACTTTTGGCCTAGCCGATATAGATCCCCTACAAATATTCATAACATACCCAAAGCATCATGTTTTGATATCAACATGATTAATAAATTTTTATGGATATTCCATTGGATATTTCATCATAATAGATCTGATAAAACTATAAAAATTTTAAAGATACACTATTAGGGTTTTATTTGTCTTTAGATTTTTGGATTTGCATCTTATTGTTAATTTCATATGCATGCAAAATTAAAATTAAGTAGAAAATAGAGAATAATGAAATAAAAACTCACAAACCACGGTTTGAAACAAGATATGAAATAGGAAACCTTTTAGGAAGACAACCCAACTAGAAGGTGGGGCTTCTTTTCTCTCTACCTCTGAATAGAAAATGGGTGAGAGTACAAAGAAGTATGGCTTGTGGCTTGTGGAATACTATATTACATAAATATTATTTGTGTGCTTTATATTCTATCCCTCTCAATTGTTTTTTCTCATCTATGGAGAAAATGCACTCGAAATAATGGAAACCTTTTTCCTCCTAGTGGCCCAATTATAACACAACCCAATAGCCTACTAGTGGTTAGGTTTGAATACCTAAACTATTAACCAAAGTTACAATATGGATTCTTCTAGAGCCTTCTTCACCATAATCATGTGGCTTTCCCCTTTTCCATGGATAATGGGGGTTAATGTGACACCCTCTCAAAATATGGTGGTGAGAATAGGGAGGTCAACATCTGAGCAACATAACTTTTTCATGTAGACTCTGACCTTTTGAGCGACAAAACTTTTGCATACAAACTCTGATTGATATGATTCTTGCACCGTTGGAAAGGTATTTGTATGTACAATATGAAAATACTTTTTCATGCTAAAGAAACAAAGTTTTATCCCCAAAAAATATTGTTTGATGCCTCTAAATTCTCCTCAGAGGTTTAAGACCCCAATTTTTCAAACTGGGTCTTGCCACTAAAGATGGTCCCATGAGCTTAGTCAACCATTTTTTCCACTTTGAAAGCATTGAGATGGATGAAAAATAATATAATGATCCAATCTAGATCAAGGATGAAGTAGTGTGATGGAGTTGGAGGCCCAAGGTATTCACAGTGCCTTGCAGGGAAACCAACACAAGCCGAAGGTGAAAATTCAAATCCCACACACATCCCTACAGCAAAATAGTGGCATCTTCCTAGTTGTGAAGGAGGTTACCTAGGATATTGCAAATAGTCCATGCATTGTCATTAGTGATGTGCATCTCCTGGGCTTCTAATTATGCTACTATGCATGATAATAATGGGGGATACTCTCATCGAATTTCTCTATTCCCCAATTGTATGAGGGGGGAAGAGGCAACCTCCCTCTGCCTCTACTGCCCCTGAGAGTTCTACCATGTTCCTTTACCGTGGTAGCTACGAAGGAGTTCTATGACAAATTATTTTGATTTTTATTACCTTTGATTGTTAACAACCATCACTTATGTGAGTTGATACCCCTATTTGTGGTGCCCTTAACATTCTTTGTGCATGAGCCATAATTTCCAACAGGATAACGAGTGTACAATGGCCTAAACGACAATAAATTCTTGTTTGAGAGGAGGGTGTCATTGTAGCATATGTTGGAGTGATAGAGAGGCGAGGGGGCATGCCGAAGGCAGCGCCACTCCCTTGGATTAAATACAACAAGCGAGTCAGCCATTGAGGTTGTAAATGTTTTCCTCTGCCAACGTGACACCAAAATCCAAGGTTATTTTTTTAATGGTTAATATCGAAAAATAAAATGAATTTACATTAATATATTCCATTTTAATGTATTATTATTTTATTTATTATGTCAATAGGCATGTGTATTTTGCAATAGGACTTGCAAAATTTTAATTTAGTTATTAATAATTATTAAGTGGATAGTAAGGATTTAACTTCCATGAAATACTCTAGAACATTCATATATCAAAGGTCAAGATTTATTTCAATATATCATTTCAATTAAATTGATTAATTGAAAGAAAATAGTCATATAAAATATGTGTCATATGAACGTGGAACATGTTTTTTTGGGAATGTGGTATTAATATACCATGCTATTGGCCCTTGGTATTTTAGCAAAGCCTACTAGTTTCAACCATTCATCAAGTTTTAATTCATTTTAATTTCAGTATTTTTTTTAATTAAATATATCAAACATTTTAAATTAGAATTGTTCTCATTTTTCCTATTATTAAATATAAAAATTAAAATGAATTTACAATAATTACGTTGACAGACATGTCTATTTTAGAATAAGGCTTTGAGCTTCAAGAATTTTAATTTAATTATTAATAATTAATATTTTAATTAAAGCATCAATAATTGTTAGGTGGATGGTAGAAATTTAACTAACATAGTAGTCACCAATGAAAGGTTGAGGTTTATATTGAGAGTAGTTACACTTTGTCTGCACTTTTAATTAAATTGATTAATTAAAAAATATCATTTATAATTCCATGGAAATGTGTAGTGAATGTCAAAAGACAATGTCTTGTGTGGCTTGAGTTCTACTCTTTGGAAATATGTTAGATTGTCTTAAAAATCTATTTATTTTAGGTGGATGGTAGAGATTTAAGGAAAATTCTAAAATATTTTTGGTAATAATTACAAATCAAAAGTTAAAATTTATCTCAAAAATTATTACTCTTTTTAATTAAATTCATTAATTACATGGGAGTTTTGAGGTTGGCATAACCACTTACTTCTTGATAATGAATCACACTAAATGATGCGTCCACCTCAAAACTCTTATATAATTTATCCCAAAAAGTAACTTTATTACTTTTTAAAAAATGTCATATAAATAAGGCTGTAGTCTAAGTGTTATATGGAAGGTGGGCCGTCACAACACTAACGGGTGTAGAGGAAGAGAAATACCAAAACAGCGGGATTGAGCTAGAAGAGAAGAGTAGTAGCAAGGGTAGGACTGGTAACAGGTTCAGGGTTCGAGTCTTGTGATTGGAAGAACCGGGGAGGGGGTCCGGAAGAATGTTGAGAGTGCGCCGACTGCACCTTCCCCACGAGATTGCCATCGTCGGTTGGGAGCTTACGCCTTCTGTCCTCTGTCTTCGTCCAGATAACGCCATTACAACCGATGATGTTCCTGAATCGGCACCTGTAAATGGGTACTATCTCAGATTCAGATGGTATCGTATTGCAGTGTGCAGTGTCCATCCATCAGAGATGGCCACTCTACAGTGTTTGGAATGTGTGAAGGCTAAGTTACCTGTTTCAAAAAGCTATCATTGTTCACCAAAGTGCTATTCAGATTCATGGCATCATCACCGTGAATTGCATGCACGAGCGACCAGTGCAGTGCATGAGAATGGAACTGAAGACGATGAATTATTTGGGAGATTTACCAGCACAGGGGGTCTGGTTGGTTCAGCTTCAGGTTCAGGAATTGAAAATGCATCTCTAAGCAATGGTTCTGCCTTGTTAAACCCGCCTAATGTTTCTGAAAGGGGTGGCGATGAGACATGGTATGAAGTTGGACGTTCAAAAACATATACACCAACAGCTGATGATGTGGGCTATGCTCTGAAGCTGGAATGTGTGGCAGTTGATGCAGCCACGGGAATACCAGTAGGTCCAGTCAGCACACTCTACACTTCCCTAGTTATGCCAGCCCCTTCCCCGACTCCTCGACGCATGATTCCAATCAATGCAGTTGATGGAATTGCAAATCCTGAGCTGGAAGGACGCACTACAGCTTCTGGCAGAATTCCGATGCAGGCCCAGGCTCGCCGCTAGCATAACAATGCCAGCAATGATGGTCCATTGCCTTACCCAAGAAGAACATAAGAATTTATCAGTTTCGGGGATTTGAGTGAGTTGTCACTTCACCTATTTTATGTTTGTAGTCTGCAATTCAGTTTTTGCTGGGGTAAAGATGGTAGTCAGTAACATGAAGAATTGCTAGCTACATTACCTGTATCCAATGCGTCTTTCGGATCTCTGTATCCAATGCGTTTCTTAGTGAAACATTTTAGGGTACTGTGTGTGAAAGGATCACATTTAATGTGCCGAAATGGCAAACTATTTTCAAGTTTTCAAACTCCTGTCCTATTCTCTCCCCGCAAACATAGAGGTTTTCTATCATTAACTTAAATAACTGAAGGTTTCAAAACTTTCCAATATATTCTTTGGTTCACCGCAAAGAATCTTTTGATTTATCAATACTTTATTGCAAAATATATTGGTTAATTTGTTTATTTTTCTCTATGATTTCCTCTCAGCTCAGATAAATTGGGTTGTTATCCCCAATTTACCGCAAGTTAGTGCTTTCGTTGAATTTTCGGTGCGATTTCCTCTTAGCTCATATAAATGCCTTTCGGTGTTTAAATTGGGATGCCCTCTTAAAATAACTTGCTTTCGTTGAATTTTCGGTGCGATTTCCTCTTAGCTCATATAAATGCCTTTCGGTGTTTAAATTGGGATGCCCTCTTAAAATGATTTTGATCTTGTTCCTGTGGCTGGTCTTCAACAATCTCAATTTGTCATGGGACAATCTGAGGAAGAGGAGCTGGCACGGTCTGAGTAGATGTTCTATGTGTGAAGCTGTCGATGAATCCAACCTTCATGAGTAGATGTTCTATGTGTGAAGCTGCCGAGGAATCCAACCTTCATATGTTCTTCCAATGCGGCTCCTGCTGAGGAATCCAACCTTCATATGTTCTTCCAATGCGGCTCCTCCCTACGGATCTGGTATGAATTGTCTCTGCTTTATGGTTTCCCTTATGTTGTTTTTGTTTCAGTCCGGGTTGCTTTTCAATGATGGTGCGCGCAAAAGGATTCTTGGCGCTCTGTGTTTATCATAGTATTATGGAGCTTATGGAAATGGAGGAATGCCAAGATCTTCCAAGACTCAAAAGAGCCTCTAATGTCATCCATGCATCATATTTTGTCCACTCACGATATGTTGCCTGTTAAAAAGCACAAGATGAAATTGCATCACAATAAAGAGGTGGCAGATCCTCTCAATTGTATGCCCTGTGCTTTCTTTGATGAGGCCGAGCAGAACAATATTTGTGGATGTGGATGTGTGTTTTTTGAGATTCAGAACATTTCAATATCCGGTGACTCTAAATCCATGATTGACCATGTTAGGGGAGCCTGCCACATCAGTTGTCCTCATTTATCAGGGTGGATGGATAGGATTATGTATTTCTGGAATAATATGGAACAGTGCTCAATCAACCACATCCTCCGCTCCCAAAATGTTCAAGCTGACCATCTGTCGAAGGAAGGACTGTCTTTAGAGCCTGGTTCTTGGTCTTTGATGATTTCTGATGCTGACCGTTCTTGCTTCATCCAGGACTTTTCCATCCCTGGACTATGATCTGATCTTTTTGTTCTTCCTCATCCATACTAGCTTCTCAGATAGTCTCTTTTTGTTATAAGTATTTAGTCATCTGTTGATCCTTGCATTTGTAAACACTGTTTCTGCTTTGATTTTGATATGATGTTGTTTTGATCTCCTTAGGGAGGTCCTATATCTGTAAGTTTTGGGTTTCATATGCTTGCAAGGACGCTAGTTTTCATCCTTGTTATCTCTTATATGTACTCTTTATATTATAATACTATGAAGATTTTTTCTCTTTGAAAAAATTATGTAAAAGAACATTTCATTTAAAACTTGCTTTTCTATATGTCTATTTTTTATTTGTCAATTTTTTTAAATCAAAATTATGACATTCATAGTAATTTACGTATTTCATTTTTTTATTTAAATCAAAAAAAATTAATAAGTTCTTAGGATTCTATAGTTATGACATCAAGTTGGTTTAAATTTGTTTTCATAGTCATTTACGTAATTCTTTTTAATAAGATTTCTTTTTATTTAAATCAAAATAGCTCTACGAAGAATGTTTGAATGAGATTTTTACAATAGTTTTAAGAAAGTAATAATAATAAGTGGTATGTTATTAATTAAAATAAATAGCTATACGAAGAATGTTTGAATGAGATTTTTACAATAGTTTTAAGAAAGTAATAATAATAAGTGGCATGTTATTAATTAAAATATTTTTGGTGGATTGGCTATTTATAGTTTGATTTAATTGTATTATTTTATAGATTGTTGTAGTAGTGTTAATAAAATTCAACTATAGCAATTATAAAATTTGGTTCATTGAAATTTTAGAAATAAGGAATTAAGTATACTCTAAGCAATGGAACATATCTAAATTTAAGTTAAGAAAGATTTTTCGGCGAAAATCACATGGAATATCATTTGTCGACGTGTTTCGAACCAACTAGTGTGGTTCATCGTCACGACAATGAACCACACTAGTTGGTTCGAAACGCGTCGACAAATGATATTCCATGTGATTTTCGCCAAAAAATCTTTCTTAACTTGATATGGATCACATAAGCCTGAACTCTATTATCATATCCAAATTGTTTATGAAGGGCGTTTATATGATCCCTTGTTCCTGTGGGACCCCCTATATTGGGGACACTGGTCGCTCCATTAATCAAAGGATTAGCGAGCATGCAGCGGATCTGAAGCACAGGAGATCTAAGTCTTCCGCTTTGGCTGAGCATGCTGAGAAAACCAATCATCATGTTTGTATTGAAGAAGCCAGTGTTATTGCTAAGGTTTCGCAGTTCCATCATCGTAAATTCAGGGAAGCGCTTGAGATTGAAAAGAGACCAAGCAATCTCAATAGAGAGGATGGTTGGAAAGTCAGTAGGTGTTGGGTCCCAGCCCTCTCCTCCTAGTCGTTTTTCCGTCTTCTGTGGTTTTTTTTTTTTAGCTCATAATTAATTTTCTAAATAGCTCATAATTATTAAATAATATCTTTTAAACGGACTATTAATACTAATAATAATTACTTCACCTAATATAACTTATTTTGACCATGGTCCTTATATTAGCCATTGGTCAATTTATACATATTATTTTAAACGTATAGTATTTATTTAGAATTTATTTTATTTTATATATATATATAATTTATATAAATTAAATAATTACTAATATTTTAATATTAACAATTTAAATAAATTATTTGTTTATTTGTACTAAATTTGTTAAATTTGTACCTAATTAATTAAATAATAATTAATATAATAATTAATATAATGAATAATGTAATTAACAATTAAATTTAACTTTTTATACTAACCTGATATTTATTTTATTAATCCTAACCTTTCCATTTATTATTATTATATATATATATATATATATATAAGAGTAATAATTTAAAGAAACAAATGAATAAAAAAGCTAACCAATAATTTATATTTTTATATAAATATAATTTAGTCTTATAATATCAGGGGAGGTCCTACCTTCCTTTTGATTTCTAAGTAGCTCATAATTATTAAATATTATCTTTTAACTAACTAATATAATATATATATATATATATATATATATATATATATATAATTTAAAAAACTAAACATTAATTCATTTTTACTTGGTTATAAATAATAACAATAATATTAAATTAATAAAATAATAATTTAACCTGGGTTCTAGAGTCAGAAATTAGTCGTTAATCTTTTGTAGCTGTTGGAGTATCTGCTTGGACTATTTAACTTGCTAGACTGGATCTGTTTCTTCAACTTGTCCTGATGATGAACCACACTAGTTGGTTCGAAACCCGTGGACAAATGAGATTCCATGTGATTTTCGCCGAAAAATCTTCTCTAAAATAAAAAGTTTTTCCAATTTTAGTAATATTTCTCTACAAAATATTTTAATAATATAATTTAATAACATATAAGATTACAAAGGTAAAATTTGATTTTATATTTTTAATTAAATAAAAATAACTTATTATTTTTGTTTATACAAACTAGCATACCTTGAAAGCATGAACATAAACATAATGCAAAGTGTAATAAAAGAGTTTCCTTTTTTCTCTAAATTTATATAACTCATTGTACTATTATTATTCATTTTCCTTTTGTGTTTTTTTTCAAGCTCATATAGTTATGTACTTCCTTTTATAGTTATGTACTTTCTTTTAAGCCTAAATAAAACATAGTAATCAAATGATATCATGGTTACTTAAAAGAAGTAAAAAGATTTTTCTAACAAAAAATTCCATGGTTGACATGTTTAAATGATGAAGCCAAGGAAACACTACCTATGTCCAATGTTCTCACTCCACCTATGGATTTATTATGTGTCTTCTGACTCCTCTGATTCAAACTTGGCTCTGTCTCTCCCTTTATGCTCTCCACTCGGCCCTTCTGTTATGATCTCAAGCCTTCGTCTTCAATCTTCCATTGTACTTGTACTCAAAACTGCGAACTTCTTCTATAAACATATTTCAGATCTGCGGTTCTTCGGTTCTTCGGTGAATTCTTCGGTTCTTCGGTGAATTATTTGTTCAGATCTGCGGTTCTTATCTGCGGTTCTTCGGTGAATTCTCTTCGTCTGCGGTTCCTGGAATTTTATCTTTTAATTCTGTCATCAATGAATTTACTATATTAGGTTTAGCATTTTGGAACGAGGTTTAATAATTTTACTGCGGTTCTTATCATGAGATTGTCACTCTTATACTGTGGTTCTTATCTGCGGTTATTGGCGGTTCTTATCTGCGGTTCTTCGGTGAATTCTTTGTTCAGATCTGCGGTTCTTATCTGCGGTTCTTCGATCTGCAGAACGAGGTTTAGCTGCGCGGAACTTCATACTTCATATCTCTTGATGAGCTGGGCGAAACTTCATATCTCTGGATCAGATCTATTGTTGAGCTGGGCGAAACTTCATATCTCTTGATCAGATCTATTGTGGAGTTAGCTTTTGGTATAGATCTGCGGCATTGAATTGAATCTGCAGTATAGATCTGGTGCAGATCTGCGGTATAGATCTGGGGCCTGCTCGCATTTACAGTTTATTTCACGGCTAGGTTTTAGATCTAAGGCTAGATCTAGGCGGCTAATTTCTGCGGTCAAGATCTAGATCTAATCTTATCTTCTGTCTTATTTGTCTGCGGCTGGGTTCTACGAGCAAGTAAAATATGGCTCCGAGCTTCGCAAAAATAACTGGTGGCTCATCCGCCTCTGGAGGGAAATCTCCTGCCCATATCGTGAGTGAAGCCCCAGCTCCCACTATCCAAGTGGTCCAGGACTCACTCGATGAAGCTTTGAAGTTCTCCGAAAGTGCCCTAATTTGTCGGTTCAATGGTTTTTGGCCGCGGCTGATATCACTTCACAATTGGATCTCGGAGGTATGGAAGCCTATCATTTCTGATGAAATTAATATCTACCCCTGTGCTAGAGGTTTCTTTATAG
Source organism: Pinus tabuliformis (assembly GCA_031772625.1). Classification (NCBI taxonomy): domain Eukaryota; kingdom Viridiplantae; phylum Streptophyta; class Pinopsida; order Pinales; family Pinaceae; genus Pinus; species Pinus tabuliformis. Next base: position 810,489,566 of record CM062810.1, read on the forward strand.
TAGATTTCGAAAATCTTGAAAGCAGACAATGTATTCTAGATTCCGGCCCTTGGTTTTGGGAAAAATCAGGCCTATTCATGAAGCCATGGAACCCATCATTCGATCCCTCTACAGCAGTGATAACCTCAGCACCAGTTTGGGTGAGATTGCCAAGCCTACTCTTGCATCTCTGGAATCTCTCCTCGCTAAAAGCCATCAGAAATGCAATTGGGAAATTTTACTGCAGGTGCCTAGAAACAGAGGAATATGCCAGAACCACCTATGCACGCATCTGTGTGGAAATGGATTTCAGCGCCGGATTCCCAGCTGAAATAAACCTAACAAGTAAAGACTATGTGTGGAACCAAAAGCTTGATTATGAAAGTGTCCTCTTCAGATGTCGATCGTGCTTTGAGACGGGGCATCTAGCCAAAAATTGCCCAAAAGCCTCTGAGAAAAATTTTGCTAGGAAAAACCACCATAGATCTACATGGTGGGAAGGAGCACAAAAAGAACACTACACTGTCATCAAAGAAGAAGAATATTCTAGAGAAAATGAGTCACAAGAAATCAAGGAAGAAGGAAACAACTCTCAAAACAAGCAAGGAGAAAGCCCGCCCCAACAAATCAACAAGTATGAGGATTTGAATACCGCGGAAACTAAATCTTCATTTAACAGCAAAGCAGATCTCCTAAACTAAACTTCTTCTCCGGCTATTTTCAAAAGAACGAACACAATAGATCGCGAAGCTAAGACACCAATGTCCCAAGAACCAGAAGAGATGAAGGAGATGCAAGACAAAGGAAGTTGGAAGACCGTAGAGAAAAGAAAGAAAGCTACAACACCAATCTCGCCAAGAAAGACGAGGAGCCAGACAAGTAAAATTTAAGAAAATTGTAGGTCCGATAGACCAATTTGGTCTCAGTGGACGTTAACCATCATCATCATCATCATCATCATTATAATAGAGGATGGGGCTCGAGAAATTGTTTTAGCGATAATATAGTGCAATAAGAATTAGCCAAATTTATCTGTATATAAGATTTATTTCAATTTAAATCAAAATACCTATACTAAGAATGTTTGAATGATATTTTTACAATAATTTTAATAAAATAACAATAATAATAATAAAATAATATGTTATTAATCAAAATATTTTTGGTGGACTTGCCACTTATAGTTTGATTTAGCTATATTATTTTATAGATTGTTGTGGTAGTGTTGATAAATTTCAACTATTGCAATTATAAAATTTGGCCTAATGAAATTTTAGAAATAAGGAATTAAATATACTCTTGAGCAATGGAACATACCCAAATTGTCTTTTCAAGGCTCAAAACGTAGAAAATTCTTCCAATTTTAGTAATACTTCCCTACAAATTATTTTAATAATATAAATTAAT